>CM053583.1:201388617-201405645 GCA_028627135.1 Pseudochirops cupreus
GGAGAGAATAGACTGGGGGAGGGGGGACACACTGGGATGGCTGTTTTGGGGTGGTGGGCGGGGGAAAGACTGGGAGAAAATATGTAACTCAAAATCTTGTGGAAATGAATGATGCAAACTATAATAAAATTTTAAAAAAAGAAGGATTCTAAAGTTACAAATCTGATAGCAATAGAAAAATATGGATAGGTTTGGGGGACAAGATAATGAGTTCTTTTTGTGTGTGCTAAATTTGGAGTGTCTATGGGCTGTTTGATTTAAAATATCTGATTGGCAGTTGGTGATTCCAGACTGGAACTCAGGACAAAGACTGGGGTTGGAAATGTAGATCTATAAGTCATCTGCATAATGTCAGTACTTAAATCTCTGGAAGCTAGAGAGGTTATCAAAAGCAGGAGTGCAGAGTCAAGAGAAGAAATGTTGAGGGCAGAGACCCTGGAGTATACCAAGAGTACACCTTGAGTTACCGTGTGAGCGCTGATGACACCAAGGGTAATGGAGAAATGCATGGTGAGCTACAGCATGCCAATGACAAGTTGTGTTAAAGAAGCATATCAAGGTTTGCTCATCTTCCATGTGATAGCTCTTCAGATGCTCCGGGTTAAACATCCCTAGATTCTGCACCTGATCCCCATATGGGGTGATCTTGAGTCTCTTCCTCCTGACACTCTCCACCTTATCCACATCCTTCCTTTGATTTCCATAACTGAATGCGATACTTCACATGTGGGTAGTCTGATCAACTCAGAGAACAGAATTAATACCTCCCTAGCTCCAGACAGGAAGTATGGCCCTGAAGTAAATCTCTTTGTCTTTGTCTTTCTGACTCTGTCTTGTGGCCATCTTTGCCTATGTCTCTGTCTTCAATTCTCTCTCTGTCTCTTTGTCTCTGACAGAGGTTTCTCTCTTTCTCTCCCCTCTGCCAAAAAAATTACAAGGCCCAAACCAGAAGGATGACCATGGAACTATTTTTACAGTGTCTAGTCAGGTTTTGCCAACAATGTTTCACAAAATTTGGAAAACTATTCTCTTCCTCTTTCATCGAGCAATGGTTCTAATTTTTTTTTTCTCTATAAAAATATCTTCATAGTCACATAACAATAAAGCAATGAAAACTTCTCTTGAAATCTAAATCTCTTTATAAAATAGCTGCTTTTATTCTAAATCAATTTAGGAAATCTCCAGAATTGCTCAGAATCAAGTAGCATGCAAATTGCCTCTCTCATAAGGCACTCACTCTCTCTTTGCGGTTAATTTCCCTTCAACCTTCATCCACACTGGCAGGTTGAGGTCTTCCCAGTAGGACAGTGGCTACTACACTTCACTGCTCTCAAGATTCTAGTTATTACTCTTGTGTGACTATTCCTAATAACACTGTAGCTCATTAGCCCCCATCAATGTCTTTCCCATAAACAAATCAGCCACCTTAGACAGAGAATGCAAAGAAACACATATTTTACATAATATTATGGCCACGAACCAGGATCACGCTCTTTCACTAAGGCACAATGTCTGAGGGAAGAGCATGTGCTTAAAGTGTAAGGCACTGATGTAAGCAATATTCATGGCCAGGGCAACTCGCCACCCGGGAACTGCAGGCTTTGCTGTTCCCTTTAACTTTGTTGAGTTGAACATAAACATTCCTTGATGAGTATAGCTTCTGTGTTAAGAAATGTTTCTCTAGCTGAGTCAAGCTGATCCACGTTATGTGGACAGACGCCTAGTTAAGAAGGAAACACACATTTACTAAGTGCCTGCTATGTGCCAGGCACCATGCCAAGCTCTTTATCATATCATTTGATTCTCCCCAAAACCATGGGAGGTGGGTGCTATTGTTATGCCCATTTTAAAGTTAAGGAAAGTGAGATAGAAAAAGATGAAGTGGTTTGTCCAGGGTCATTCAGCTAGTAAGCATTTGAACACATTTGAACTCTGGTCTTCCTGACTTCAGGTCCAGCACTCTTCTTAACTCTGTGGCATTTACTAAGGGGCAAAATAGCTACCCATACCACATATGTGCAAACACACACACACACACACACACACACACACACACACAAATGAATACAGGGATTTCACTCGTTGACACTTGAAATCAGTCATGCCTGGCATCAGACAGCTCCACCAGCATATCACACCCTGAGGAGTCAGAGTACGACCCCTTTTCTTAAGCCATCCACTCATATGTATTTCCCAAAAACAGCTCCAGTCCTCTTTTCTGCTCTTACTTACTAAAATCTTAACATGTCATCTTCAATAAAATTTATTTTGATTTTTAAACTTTCCACCTGTTCAGGAAAGAAAGCATATCCCAGATTTTTAAATCATGAATAGAATTTCATGAGGAGAAATGGAAATTTAAGTGAGATGGGTAGTTTGAAAATTGGCTCCTGGAATTCCTGGCTCCATCATGATGGAATGTTAGTGGGGAAGAGTGGAATGGGAAACTAGCCCATATTAACTCTAATTCTGCAATATTTTTTTCCCCATAGGATGAAGTTAGATTAATTGACTCCTGTGGCTATGCAGAACCTTGAGAAGGCATCTATTTTGACTATAACAAACCAAAAGAGTCTAGGGCAGTGATTCTCAGCCTTGCTAATGCTGAGACCCTTTAATACTCATATGTGGGCATATCTGCATGTGGTCAGACCCACCTGGAAACAGATAGAGGAGTGGTGTCTCGGTTCCTAAGACTATCGGAAATATGTGTTTTCTGATGGTCTTAGGCAATCCCTGTGACCCCTATGAAAGGGTCATTCGACCCCCAAAGGGGTCATAACCCACAGGTTGAGAACCACTGGTCTAGGGGAACAGGATGTGCCTAGGAAGATTCAAACAGCTGCTCAATGTGGACTCTGACATCTGCAGCCTCCTGTTACTTTCATGGTTCTTTCAGTTAACTTTGTGCCAATCAGAAAAGGTGAGTCTTGGGGGTGAGGAAGAGGGGAAGGTGTGCCACTAATGGCTGAAGAAGGGATAGGTGAAAGTAATTCAAACAAGATAGAATCTGCAAATGATAATTTATGAAAACTATCTAGTAAACTGATTTAGTTAATTCTCTTTGCCTCACTCCAAGCACTTGAAATATGTTAGACAAAACACTATTTCATTTTTTTTTAAATCTGGAGTATGTCCAAAAGAGGATGACAGCAACAGTGAAAAGATTGGTATGCATGCTATACAAGCATTATACAATACATCCTATACAAGTATTGCAAGAAAGGAGTGGTAGGTTTTAGCTTGGGGAAGATGAGCTCAGGGTGAATACGGACACCTATCTTTAGTCACCAAAGGCTATCATTTGAAAGGACAGGATGTGTTCCACTTGGGTCCAAAGTAGGAGCAATGGGTGGGAGTTTCAGACAGGCAGATTGAGCTGATGTAAGGAAAACATCCCTAACAGACAGAGTTGTCTAACAGCACACTGGAATGTCTCCAGAGTTCAGTTAGTCAGCTAGCCTTTATCAAACACCTGTTGTGCACCAGATACTGAGCTAAGCACTGAGAATAAAAAGAAAGGCAAAATATAGTCCATGCCCTCAAGGAGCTTACAATCCAATGTCACAGGGGATAACATAAAAACAACTATGTACAAACAAAAGATATGTGGGATAAATGGGAGAAGGTAATCTCAGCTGGAAGTTTCTAAGATTAAGAAGGATTAAGAAAGAGTTCTTGAAGAAGGTAAGGCTTTACCTGAGACTTGGAGGAAGGCAGGGAAATGAAGAGGTGAAGACTGGGACAGGAATTGGACAGCCAGTGAAAATGCTTGGGGTTGGGAGATGGAGGATCTTATGTGAGGAACAGTAAGGAGGTCAATGTCACTGGTGTGTAGAAGAGAGTAATGCGTAAAAATGGAGAAAGGGGCCTGGTGATAAAGGAGATGACAAATTCCCATGCTTAGACGCCTTACAGACTAAATGATCATTTCTTGGGGATGTTGTAAAAGAGATTGCTGGTTAGGCAAAAATTGAAATAAATGACCCCTGGGAACTCAGCCACTGCTGAAAAATCTATGGTGTCTGATCACTATGTAGCACATGGACTCTGGGCTGACTCTCCAGACCTCCAATTAAATTGGCAGTTCAGGTCCCCAGAGCTCAGCTACTGCTCTCCTCAGGGTTCTAACCCTAAGGGGTTATGGGAATTTTCTAGTATGATCAGTCATGAACTCTCCATCTGGTATGACTCCTAACCTGGGTCAGTTTTTATGTAATAGCAGACTCAATTACTGATGTCAATTGCTGGACATCTGATGGTTCAGTCAATCGAAAGATCATAACCTGATCTATTCAATCTCTGCTACTCAATCATCTAAGATTAGGAAAGAATAGACAAAAAGATAAGAAGAAATCTTCACACAATGCATTCATGACCACGTGGGGGCCTGCAAGGGAGACCAGGCAGTCACAGCAATACCCATGTCTGTCTCAGCCACCACTTCTCCTCCTACCTGGAGACTCAAAGAACTTATTTCATCCTCATTTAAAATCCATCAGAAAAGACAGGAAGATCTGATTTATTTTGGTCTTATTAGCATACATGCTCAATTCGGCTTATATTCAATTAACAATGTTTGTCATCAATGTGCAGTAAGTTAACAGGAAACCCCTGATACCTGTGTGTGCTCTGATGTAGACAGGGACAGGTCCCTTCCATCATGTATTTCCTCAAGCAGGTGTGCCAAGCCTCCTCAAGGGTTGATACACATTCTCTGGCAACTGGTCCATAAAGATTACATAGCAAAAAATTCATTCTGAGAAATTCTTTTCCAAACCTCGTGTTTCATAACTTCCTTACTTAGAAAAATTTTCTCACATCTCTCTTACTTGGAGAAATTTTCTCTAATGCCTAGCCTTCCTTCATCAATTTAAGTTCTGAGTGAAAGGATAACTCATAAAGGAATGAGCTAAATCATAAATCCAGAGAAATTATTAATTTTTCCTTAATTATTTCTATTCTTTATGAAATATTGTCACAAGTAATGTATTAGTGGAAATAGTTTTCTTCCTAGCATTAATACCTTAAGTGAGGTTCCCCAAATGTTCTCATTTAGAGATGATAGTGTGCTAACTGTGCTGACTGCATCAAGCCCCAAAATATTATAACACTTCCTCAGTGTTGGTTGATTCCTTAGATGGCCTTAGCCTAAAAACCCAAACAAGAAAAAACAAAGTGCTGAAAAATGACTTCTGTCCACACTATGACATTGATGACCTGTCCAGTTAGTCCCTTGGTAGACCTACCTGGGACAGGTAGAGGTAAGCACAGAAAGGAATAGGGGGAAGACAGAGGGCTACATTATTTTGGGGAAAATAAAATAGAACTATTTACCAATCCCAACATGTTCTCTAACAATATTTTTAAACAGTAGTGTCCTTCTGGTGCTATATTTTGCCACAACCTTTTAAACTACAGCAAGCAACAATGATGCAGAGTCAGTAGCGGTCTACTGTGACTCATGAGTATTTTCCTAGCATAAATATGCCAGAGCTAATCCTTTACTATTACATGTCTGTTCAGTTTGCCTTATTTTGGTGCATGATTTTGCTATACTTTTCCCTGCGAAATTTCAGTCTTATCTACTCTCTTTGGTAGAAAAAAAATAAAGCTATGAGAATGAGTGCCAGGAATGAGCTGTTAGAAAATTGTGAAGTCAGTGAAATATGTCTTGTGTATCCTCTCAATAATATTTCAGAACCTCTCTCGCATCAAATGTTGATTTTACCTCCTCTCAGAGACCTATTCTCTCTATCCTTTGCCTAGCTCAGCTTCCTCTGAGAATAGTCAAGTGTATAATTTGGGGGATTCAGGACTGATTGAGCAGCTCAAATGAGCAATTGCCATTGGTGAATCAACGTCAATTTGGAAGGAAGTCTCAAGGGCCCCAGCAATTCTGTTTGACCTTGTGTTGCTTAATGTTTTTATCAATGACTTGGACAAATGCATTTATGTCATCTTAGCAGATCTGAAGATGACAGAGAGCTTGGAGGGACAGGTAACATCTGTGAGAGAAGAGTTTACAAAAAGATCTTGAGAGAAATGAGATGAAAAAACTAAGGCAATTATGTATTTCATTTATGGACTCTTTTATGATGTTGAAGATGATCCACAAAAATTCTACTCACGTTTCTTAAAAAATAAAAAAAAAATCTTAAAAAATCAAAAACTTCTCATTTTATAGAGCTTGCACAAGTGGCATAGAACTATGATTCAAATCCAGATCCTCTGACTCCAAGTCCAAATCTCTTTCCACAATGTGCTGAACTGCATATTAAGAAATCACACCAGAGTAGAGTGCTTTGTCAGGAGCATATTCATTGCTATGGTAAGATATATGTCTCCTTAGTGCTCATTGTTGGCCTCAATAATGACTGAATGAATGAATATATGGATGGATGGATAGGTGGATGGATGGGTGGATAGATGGATGGATGGATGGATGGATGAATAGATATATGAACTGATGGATGGATGATTAGAATTTACTAATAACTTTTTATGTGCTGAGAATTCTACTAACCACTTGGTATACGAATGCAAAAGTGTGGTAGTTTCTAACCTCAAGGAGGTTAATGGGGAAGACACATAAGTGGAGTGATGACCAGGGCAAGAAGTTGTGTTCTAAAAAGTCACAAAGATGATGAATAGAACATCAGAGAAATCTATTACATCTTTTCCAGAAGCAAGTTTAATGCTGATTTGTCTGCAATTCTCAGTAACAGGGCAAAAATTACCAGGGTAAAGATGACAATGAAAGGTCCCAAGGAATGCAGGGCTTCAGCACTCTGACAATCACCACTGCTGATCTGTTTTGGAGTGAGGGGCAACAATTGCAGCAAAAGCATCAAAGACAATGAAAATAAATTCAACTTTAAAGAGCTCAAAGAATTTTAACCTGGCATTCAATATCCAATAAAGGAACATAATAAAAGCCAACAGAAGCTAAGTTTACTAAAAGGCTTAAGGGCACAATAAATGCAGCCTTCTACTCAAGCAAATAAATTATATTTTCAGCTTTAATTGTATTTCTTCTGAGTAATACCCATTACAGAGGAGGAAACACTTCTAAAGCCTTTCAGGAAGGCAAAAATATGTCTCATCATCCTTCTAAGTCATGTAGTCATTGGGGCCTCATGGACCACCATCATTATCAAATGCAACATGTGGTTCACTGTGGGGGGCGGAGGAGCACAGATTGACACATGCCCCGGAATACCTAAGATGGCATCATCTTCATGGAAGACACTGGGGGATCTGCTTCTGGAAGAAGAGGACTGGGCGTGCCTAGGCACTTTACATCAGCAGATAGACACACGGCTAATATGGTTGGGAACAGTCTTCTTCCATTGGCTTCATAGCCAGCACTGCCTATGTCTTTAAAACTGTCAGACTGATTAACTTTGGGATTTTTCTTCCTGAAAGATTGTCTGAGAGACTCCTGAGTTCACAGAGAGTTGCCATGTAGTATGAGAGGAGGGCCTGAGGGCCATTAATGCTTAGAGTTGGGCTGTATTTTTAGAAGCCTATTAATAGTTTGATCGCTGTTCCTAGCTAGTTTTGCCTTGTTAGCCATGCTTTGCTGATTATGATTAATTACTGTGCACTGTGGATATGCAGGTACTTTTAAAACGTGCACATAGTTAGTCACATTGCCACTGTGTAACCCTCTCCGGTAGTACTCTGTAGAGTTCCATGTCTCTTGCATATACTATTAATGTAAATTGGTTTATTTTGGTTTTAATCATATTGTTTGAGCAGTACCAATTTAGATACCACAGGTACCAATGTTAGCTGGGTACTCTGATATTCAGTTTAATTACTTGGGATGCCAGAAAAATCACCCTTGTTGTTTTAAAGTACTGGGGTGTGTGTGTGTGTGTGTGTGTGTATTTTCTGTACTGTAGCTACAGGTCTCAATTTCCTCCCAGGAGCTGGGTTGATATTTTTTTTGTGGTCCCTTGGAAAAAGTCTGCTGGGGAAACACAATGCCCGCCTTCTAGAATTTGACTCTTTGATCCCTGAAGAAAGAACCAGGAGAAATCAATAAGAATTGCCTAGAGGAAAATGTATGATTGATCTCAGGAAACTTTACTAACAACGTACACTGTCCCAAAATGGAATCTGTTGCTGTTTCGAGAGGCAGTAAGTTCCCCCTCCTTGAAGATCTTTGAGCAGAGGTTGGATGACCCCTTGTTGAGTAGGTCATACTAGGGATTCCTTCCTGGGAAAACCAAAAAACTTCTCTCCCTACCCAATTGCCTTGACTTTCATGGGCAGAGGTCTCATTGGTTCTCCCTCCACCTCCCTTGTATTGTGTTATTATCATAGAGGCAGGAGTGGAAGTATCCTTTGTGATCATTTCTTCCAACCCAAATCTTCTTACCATTGTGGAAGTGAAGGATCAGAAACATGAAGGGACTCCCAAGATCCCAGCATCTCGTCACGCCCAGTTCTGTTGAGTTTGACCTTAAAGGGCTCAATTCCTGATTTAAAGTGGGGTTTGAGGTTTCCTGCTAATCAGAAAGCACTGCTGATTTGTATGATGCTTAAGATTTGGCTTCAAAAAGGAGGCAATTTTCAAATAATCAGCATGTATACTATATCCTTTCTTGGCTTATTCTCTCTGACCTCAGGTGATCTGCATCTCCTAAAAAAAACTCTGTATGCCCTAAAGGACCTTATCCTAATGCACTCCTTTGCTTGTTTCTCTCAATCTCATGACAAGAAGAGAACATTGGGTGCCCTGATAGTTTTAATAGCAGTTTTAAGCTATTAAACTCAGCATTTCATTAAAACTTGAAGGACACTCTGTTTGCACACAAGATATCTGCTAGAGCTGGATTACTTTAATCCTCCAAGAATCTGGAATAGACAGAAAGACAGACAGAAGGATGAAAGTTATCCGAGTGCTGTACTAAGTGCTAGGCATAAACATTTAAGCAAACAAGACAGACCCTACTTCATCATTCAACATGGGAAGGATAACTCACAAAAGAAAATTGGAAAGTGGGGAGATGAAGAGAGAAAAGAGTCCAGTTGGGAACAATGGGAGAAGGTTAAGAGGTCCAGAGAGTGAATGAAGTCAGAAGTGAAGTGACCATAGCTGGAGTGCCTCAAGAAATGGTGGTTCAGGCTAGGGAATCACTGATCCTGAGAATGAACCTCAGAGTGAAGGCATCTCATGGTAGGAAGGCTGGGGGAGGGGGGGGAAAGGAGGGGAAATTTAAAAAGTGAATCCACCAAAGAGTGGATTGACCCATAAGTAGGGAGCTCCCTAACCCTCTACCACTTGGTAGATAACCTCTGAGAGTAGCTGTGGCTGGAAAATTCACCACCCTGTCACCAAGTTAAAGCTGAGCTTCTCCAGACAGAATGGAGTTGGTCCTTGAAGAACAGAAACACAAGGGAAACAAAATCTATGTTTGAAGCTTTCTCAGTTTATGGGGACCTGCCCAAGCTTGTACCTTAATGGCATAGCCATCAAAAAGTCTGGGTCACCGCCATACCACAATGAGGCATAGAGGAAAACTTTAGTAGGGTGAAACATGACCACAAAAGTACTATCTGACTGCAATAAATTTATCTGTGTCTGTTTAACAATGTTATTCCCCTTCCCCTGGGCCAAGAGGCAGAATGCTAGAGTATGAAACTCACAGTTCTATCAAATTAAAGTTTGCCAGTCCCTTTTGCCATGGAAAGGAAAAAACATTCACAAAGAGACATCTTGTAAATGTAGAACAAGTTTCATGTAGAACATGTACTGTTACCCTCATCTTACAAATGAGAACATCAAGAGCAGGTAAATTGCTTGTTCAAGGCCCCAGAGTGAGTAAATGTCAGAGTCAGGACTTGAACACAGATCTTTCAACTCCAAGACCACCAACTACACTGCATTTCTATGGAGCCAGATCTCTGTTGTAGATTTTGCACCTGGCTTTTATTATGTCTGTTTTGATCCATGAGGACAAGCAGAATTAGCCAGGGCTAGATTTGCTGTTTTATGATTAACCAGTAGTGAGTCATCTCATTTTTAGTTCTTTTTTTTTCTTCTCAAATCAACTCGTATTTATTTTTCTCTGTATAAGCTATGTCCCTAGTAGAAGTAAGGACCAGAAGAACAGGGACAGTTTAATTGCTGTTTTTGGATTCCAAGTGCCTATCACAGTGTTCTGCATATAGCTGGTGCCTAATAAATGGGTGTTGAATATAATTTGATTTTCGTTCTTCCCCAGTATCCATAGAGATGATTACAATTCAGATTCGTGTAGAAGCACAATTAGGGCTCTAGGTTGTTGGAACCAGTTGTTCTCATCTACCCTTTCCATCAACAGAAGTCTTTACATGCTTGCAGTAGACATCCCCTTCACTTACCAACAGGTACCTCAGTTACCATCCCCCTGGTTTAGCCCATCTGCAGAGATGGTCTTACCCGGCTGTGGCTACTGCACAGCTACAGCTTCTTGGGGCTGCAGGTGAGAAGCACACCAAAGTTGGCTGAACAGCCCTCACCCCAGAGGTGCTGGTCCTCCCCCAACAGTCAATAAACATTTGCTAAGTATCTACTAGGTGACAAGACTGTGCTGAGTGATGGGGATATGAACATAACAAATAGAGCCTTCTCTTTAGGGCTGTTGTTGTTTGACAGAAATTTTATAGGAACAGACATAGAATCTTTCATCTAGATCTGAAAAAAATCACCTTCAAAGTTATATGGGACTAGAGCAGTGGTTCTCAACCTGTGGGTCGCGACCCCTTTGGGGCTGAACAACCCTTTCACAGGGGTCACAAGAGTCACCTAAGACCATCGGAAAACACATATTTCCAATGGTCCTAGGAACCTCCTTTATCCATCTCCAGGCGGGTCCGCCCACATACAGACATGCCCACATATGACTATTAAAGGATCCCGGCATTAGGAAGGTTGAGAACCACTGGACTAGAGGGAAATTGTGCTGAAAAAGATGCAGGGGATTAGTGGACTAAAAACTTAACATAAATCAGCAGAGTGATATGGCTCCCAAGAAAGCTAACAGACCACAAGAAGAAAAGGATAATATTTGAGTCTAGAGAACTAAGAGTCCCCTCCACTTTTGCCATGGTCAGATCCTATCCTCAGCATTGTGTTCCCTTTTGGTACCATCTTCTAGAAAATGCATTGGTATTTTGGAGTGCATTCAGAAGAGGGAAACCCAGATCCCAAAAGACTTTGTGATCATGCCAAAGAGAACCAGAACTGGGGACATGCAGCCTGGAGAGGAGATTTGGCAGAAGATATGGTGGCCATAGTTTGAATTTTGAAAGACTGTAATGCAATAAGGATTAGACATGCTCTGTTTTACCCCAAAGTATAGAATTAGGAGAGACACATAGTAGTTTCAGTGAGGTAGTGGTAAAAGGAAAAAACTTCCTGAAAATAAGAGCTACCCCAAGGTAGAAGATGCTACCTTGAGAGGTAATGGGTTCATCTTCACTGGAAGTCTCCAAGCAGGAGAGGGATGAGCACTTACATGGAAATCTATAGAAGGGATTCTTATTCAGGAAAAAGTCAGATCACAGGATTCCTCAGGTCCCTTTGAATTCCCAAATCCTATGTATCTCTTAATGCCATGAATCTCTAAAGGTCCAGTTAAGTAGGTTTAGCATGAACTTGCAGTGAACCAAATTAAACCACTGTTTGACTTCCTCAAGCTCCAATCAACATGTCGGGAGTGTGAACAGAGATGGCCGGTCATGGTCAGCCTGAGCTGAGGATTGGCAGGCTACAAATGGCAGGACAGAATATAAGGAATTCAAGGATGGAAAAGAGTAAATGGAACTACGAACACTGAGGTGAAGACAACAGGCCAGAGCTGGGGCCCCATGCTGAACAAACAATGAGGGATAGAGAGGCTAGAGGAGCCCATGAGGGTGAAACATAAGTTCTGGAAAAGGGAGACACAGGAATAGAAGAAGGACAAGAGATTGTGACTGTGGAGTGGAATTTCAAAGTTCAAGATCATTTTGTTGGCATAATTGGGCTAGTGAGGAGGTATAAGGTGCGATGATCCATTCGACTAAGTAGGCTGAAACAAAAATGTAGATCAAATGGTTGTGAAGGTTAATGAAAGAGAAAGGTACAGCATTTGGAGGGATATCAGTACGAATGTTGAACCTCTTTCCCCAGTATAAGGGCAAGGGTTGAGACAGAGAAGAAGAAACACTACAAAGAAAGTGCTGAACTTGAGTATTAAGAGCTGCCACCCTCTAGGCTGGCAAATGGAAGTAACAAAGGGTCTGGGCAGGGTGCCCAGGGCTGATGGAGTGGGCCTCAAAGGAGGACAGACAGTTGAGACAAGGAAATAAAGAATGTGCAACCTTACTCTCATTGAAGTTGGCTTAGGAAGGAATGACATACACTCTAAACTGGTATCTTGGCCTAGAGGAGAGTAGGGGGGATGGGGATTCAAGGGGGGAGAATGGAGGGGAGGGCAGGCTGGGGGGGAGGGTTGTTAGAAGCACACACTTTTGTAAAGGGACAGGGACAAAGTAGAGATACAACAAGTGGGGGGTGGAATAGGAAGGAATGAAATATACAGGTACTGGGGTAGGGAGATCCATCTTGCCCTACCAGAAAGTCAGAGGGGTGATGGGGGAGGATATAGGAGAGAGCTGATTGGGGGAGGGGATATACAGCGGGATCACTGTTTTGGGATGGTGGGTAGGGAAAGACGGGGAGAAAATTTGTGACTTGAAATCTCATGGTAATGAATGATGTAAACTAGAAATAAACAAAAGTTTTTTTAAAAAGTATGCAGGCGGGGAGAAGTTTGTAGAATAGGTTTATTTGACTATTCATTCTGTTTTCATTAAAATTCATGCTGCTTTCATTTTGAATCATATTTGATCAGGGATGACAACGTGCCCGCTGCCAAAATGAATACAAGTTAATATAAAAAGCGGTTCTAAGTTGTCATGTCCTTCTGAAATACCTCTCTTCTTTACCTGTATTGGCCATCCTAACTTTCTTTCATTTAAAAAGTAGATGATATTAAAAAAAAAGATCATTTAAAGAATCAACTGGGCCTACTTGCTCTCCCCTATGTGAGCCTATTTTTCCTGGTCCCTTAAAGATCACCTCCAGGAAGGCTCACATGATGTATCCTACCTCTGTTTATGAGAGTGACCCTACCTAACCTATTATATTGGCATCATAAGCTGTTTTCATATGTCTCCCCAATGAGATTCCAAGTTAAGAGGAGAATAATGACAAGTTCTAACTCTTTTACATTCCTGAAAGTATTTGTTACAACTCTAATATCCTCACCTCTGTCAAAGTATCCTTGGCCAAAATAAATACAGGAGCTCACATTTGTGAGAACCACATAAGATATCTCTTAAAAAACCTTCCAGCTCTGCCATTCTAGAATTCTACAGCATGTATTTGAGGGGAAGAAGGAGGGTGGTGACAGAGTTGCCAAAGAAGAAAAGAAAGAAAGGGGGATGTCACTGAAGACTTTTTTAAATGCACAGAAGAGAAAAAAGTAATGCCAGAAGGAAATATGAGAAAGCAAGTCAGCTTGACACTTGAATGTTGAATTTATTATATACTTTAAAAGGAAAAGAAAGCTATATAAAGGTTCATAGTTTTATGAATGATCTTTTCTGTTCCACTTTGATTATGGAAATATTCATTTTATGTGCTCATTTTTAAGTTCACAATAAAAAAACTAATGGCTCAGAACAATAAATAAATAAAGCGTGTGGAAACAGCCGAGGGGAACAGAGTGTTGTGTACAGACTATCTCTGGTCGAGCGCGTCGGGGATCACAAGAAAAGGAGCAAGTGTTATCAGAGAGAGGCTGAGGTCAGAGCATCTTCTAGAGAAAGGCAGGTTTTGGTGAGTTGGGAAAATCACTGGCCTAGAGATCTAAAACCAGAAAGAAATTCAAGGTTATTGAGCCTACCCCACCCTTCATTCAACATGTGAGGAAACTGACGGCCAGAGAGGTTAAGTGATCTACCCAGGGTCAAACAGCTATCAAGTATCTGAGATAAGAGTTAACCTTAGGTCTTCCTGATGCCAAGCCCAGCACAATATCCACTGCACCACAAACTACCTCTAAGGGTCCAAGGGGAAGGGTTCCAGGATACATGCAGTTACACGCTATGTAATATGCATGCACTGTGTGTGTGCATGTATGCATGTATGTCTATGTAAATATGTATGAGATGATATATATTATATATTACAGATTATATAACTGGGAAAGACAGTGCTAACAGATGACTTAAATAATTTTAAATAGGAGGAATAAAGTCAGTTGAACTAAATTCCAGAAATTTCAAAGCTCCTTTAATATTCCCAAATATCTCCCAGAAACAAAGACTCATCTTTTTAATACTACCAATGCTGTATATGTCATGGAACCCTCTAGTGTCTGAAGATTCAAGAACAATTTTCACTTGAAAGGTAATTGAGATATAGCAGAGGGATTGCACAGTTGAAAGAACACTTGGAGTCAGAAAAACTCATCTTCCTAAGTTCAAATCTGGCTTCAGACACGAGCTGAGTGGCCCTGGACAAGTCCCTTAATGATGTTTGTCTGTTCTTAATCAGTAAAATGGGCTGGAAGAGGAAATGGCAAACCACTCCAGGATCTTTGTCAAGAAAACCCAAAATTGGGTCACAAGGAGTCAGATACAACTGAAATCCCTCAAGAACAAAAGAGAGAGAGAGAGATGGTGGGTGGGGAAGGGTTACAGCAAAATAAATGAAGAAATACGAAGACCCAATGTACAAGTTATCCCCAAGAAACGTAAGAGCAAAAGCAACGGGCTGCTCAGGTGTCAGGGATAACTAGAGGGGTGGCTGGATGTTCTACTGGTATCACTCAATGTCATGAGACAGGCAAGAGGGTCCCTCGGTCTGTGAGCCCCCGTGGGAAACCTGTGGGGCTCATGGATGAGAGCTTCACAGAATGAGCAGACACGGGCGGGTCCCAGTCTTTATCATTAGGGGAACGTCCCACCCTTGGCGTGTGGAAGGTGCTCGGAAAGTGATTATTAATTGATTTATGGAGGAAACCACAAGTGCATTCAAGTATCAATTCTGTGCTTTAAAAAAAAAAAAAGATCACAGGGTATCAGAGCCGGAAATAACCTCAGGGAACTGGTCTAATTTCCTTGACCAAGGGGCCAAGAAACAGACCCAACAGGGGAAGGGATTTGCCCAAGTCCACACCGCTAGTAAATAGCAAGTCATAACTACAGCTCAGATGTCCAAACCTTGAGACCAATGGTCTTTACCTAACAGCATGTTCTTTTGGCTATTTCCTTAGTTAAAGGACTAGATTATGTTTTTTATAGAACAGAAAATAACTTGCATGTATGTTGTGAACCCTTTAGTATCCCCTTCCAAACTCGTTCTTATAGGTTGATTCCATATAAAGAGTGGATACATACTCACAAAATTGTCATTATTCTGTGGGTCCACATTCTTAAAATGATAATTCACAGCCCCCATCATTGTGCATCCCTTTAACAGTCATCCAGTAGATACAACCAACTTTGAAAAAAGAATTTGCTGAAATGGTATCCCAAGAAGGATATTAACAAAACACTCCTTCACAAACTTGGGAGCATTTTCCTTACAGCCTCACACAACGTTAATCCAAAGAACAGATACACGTTTGGAGAACACCAGGAGTCACAGACTTAAAGAACATGTGGCCAAGGTGACTCACACCTTGACATTTCAGGACTTAGAAGTCCTTCCCCTTTTAGTGATGCCCTAGTACTATCCTTCTGCTGGACAGGTTGCTCAGCTGAGCTCACTAGGACTCTTGCTATCTTGAGCTTAACTCGGCCCTGGGTTTTCTCTTTTTTTTTTTAATTAATTAATTTATTTTCTTGTTTAGATCATTCATTTCCATGAGATTTTGAGTTACAAATCTTCTCCCAATCTTTCCCCCGCCCACCACCTCAAAGCAGCCAACCCACTGGATAACCCCTCCCCGAATCTGCTCTCTCCCATGTGCTCCCCCATCACCCCTCTGACTTTCGGGTAGGCAAGATGGATCTCCCTACCCCAGTGCCTGTATATCTTAATTCCCAGTTGCATGTAGTTAATAATAATAATTTATATATATATATATATATATATATATATATATATATATATATATATATATATATATACATATACATATACACGTGTATATTTATTTTTAACATTTGATTATAGAACTTTAAATTCTAGATTCTTTCCCTTCCTCCCTCGTAGCCCACCCCCACTCGATAGACAAGCAATTCAATACAGGCTGTACATGTGTAGTTACACAGAATATATCCACAATGAACATATTGTGAGAGATTGATTATAAGTCCTTCCTTCCTATCCTGCCCCCCTCCTTGTTCTATTCTCTACCCTGTCCCTGTCCCTTTACAGAAGTGTGTGCTTCCAGCAATCTGCCCCCCAATCCTGCCATCCCCTCCATCATCCCACCTCTCATCCCCATGCTCCCTACTCTCCTGTGTGGCAGGATATCCAGTTTAAAGTTCATGTCATTCCTTCCCTAAGCCAAACTCAATGAGAGTAAGGTTGACACTTTCCCTTTTGCCTTCCTGTTCTTCCACTCCATTGTGACAGTTATCCCTTGCCTCTTCTATATGAGATGATTAACCCCATTCTGACTCTCCTTGTTTCATCTCATTCCATTCCTCTCCCACCTCTCAATTTCACTTTTTAAAATATCATCCATTCCTATTCAATTGATCCTGTGCCCTCCATGTACAAATATATACACATACTCAGATATGTATTCATATGCATATATATACCCTCCTATATAGATATATGTGTATGTATACATATATATACATTTGTATTCCCTTCGCCTGTCCTCATACTGAGAAAAGTTTCATAATTTATAATTATCATTTTTTTCATGTTGGCATGTAAATAATTCAATTTTGATAAGTTCCTTATCATTTCTTTTCCATGTTTACCTTCTCATGCTTCTTGTATTTGAGTGTCAAATTTTC
>CM053583.1:201406145-201426521 GCA_028627135.1 Pseudochirops cupreus
TCCTTATCATTTCTTTTCCATGTTTACCTTCTCATGCTTCTTGTATTTGAGTGTCAAATTTTCCTTTCAGTTCTTTTTTTTTTTCCAGCAAGAACGCTTGAAAGTCCTCAACCTCATTGAATCACCATATTTTCCCCTGGAACATCATACTTAATTTTGAAGGGTAGGTGATTCTTGGTTTTAATCCTAGCTCCTTTGATCTCCAGAATATCATATTCCAGGCCCTTCAATCCCTTAATGTGAAGCTGCTAGATCCTGGGTTATCCTGATTGTGTTTCCACAGTATTCAAATTGTTTCTTCTTGGCAGCTTCTAGTATTTCCTCCTTGATCTGGGGGCTCTGGAACCTGGCTATAATATTCCTAGGAGTTTTCTTTTGGGCATCTTTTTCAAGAGGTGATCAGTGAATTCTTACAAGTTCTATTTTGTCCTCTGGTTCTAAAATATCAGGGCAATTTTCCTTGAGAATTTCTTGAAGGATGCTTTCTAGGTTCTTTTTTTGATCATGGGTTTCAGGTAGTCCAATAATTTTTAAATTGTCTCTCCTGGACCTATTTTCCAGGTCAGTGGTTTTTTCAAGAAGATATTTCACATTGCCTTCTATTTTTTCATTTGTTTGGATCTGTTTAATAGTATCTTATTTCTCATAAAGTCATTTGCTTCCATTTGCTCCACTCTAATTTTGAAGGAATTATTCTCTTCAGAAAGCTTTTGAGATTCTTTGTCCATCTGGCACATTTGACTTTTTAAGGCATTCTTCTCATTGGCTTTTTGGGTCTCTTTTGTCATTTGAGTTAGTCTATTTTTTAAGGTGCTATTTTTTTCAGTCAGGTTGTTGACTCTCTTTTCAATATTTTCTTGCATCATTCTCATTTCTCTCCCCAATTTTTCCTCCACTTCTCTTATTTGGTTTTCAAAATCCTTCTTAAGCTGCTCTGTGTCTTATAACCAGTCTACATTTTTCTTGGAAGCTTTGGGTGTGGGAGTTCTGACTGTGCTGTTTTCCTCCCATTCCATGCTTTGATCCTTTTTGTCCCCAAAAAAGGAATCTAAAGTTGGATTGCTCTTCTTACTTTGCTTCCTTTGTCTGCTCATGTTGCCAGTCAATTACTTGACTTTTTAGCTCTGTGGAACTCTGCTTCCAGAGGGGAAAGCTCTGTCCAAAATTGCTGGGGATTTTGCAGCTGCCAGAGCTATTAGGGGGCCACTGCAGTCTCCACCATCTTTGGCTCACTGAAAACACACCCCAGCACCCTCACCCAAGACCACTATCTAGATCCAGGCAGCTTAAGGCAAGAGCACTTAGCCTCTGAATGATCGCATTGCCCCACTGCAATCTGCAGGCTGGGAACTCTGAAGCAGCCACATGGAGGCAGCTGCAGGGCCACCGTTTCTGCTGCTTCCTTGCCCTGGAGCTAGTTTGGCCAGATCCTCTCCCCCAAATTTAGCCCGAGTTCCACTAACCTTTCACTTAGTCCTTATTTCTTATGGCTTGATAATTCTGGAAATTGCCACAGCTGCCACTAATCCACTCCCCTGAAGGCTCCAGCTGCAGCTTGTCCTGGCGGCCCTGGGACCAATCTGCGGTTTCAGGCCGGGCTTTTTTCAGCTCCCAATGTGTTCTGATGAGCCCTTCCTGTCCCGCCTGCCTAGCTACCTTCAGTGGGAGATGTGTTTTTCTGTGATTTTGTGAGTTCTGGAGCCCTAAAATTTATTTAGAGTCATATTTTATGGGTTTTTGAGGTGGCTGTGTGGAAGCTGTGGAATTTTCCTGCTTCTGTGCTCTAACAGTCTCATTCTTAAGGAGCTTACATTCCAGAAGTCAACACACGAATCCAGTATGACTCCACTTCCAGGATGCTGCTTTCCCTTAAGCAAGATGAACGCCAAAAACCCTGGGTTTTCTCTTGATTTTGCAAAGGGTCATTCCACTCAAAACTTTTTACTTCCTTTGATTCTCAACTGAGTAGATCATGCTTCCCACTTTTTAAAGCATCACTGGGAACTGGTTAATCTTGGACCAGTCAATCGCTAGCTGCCCTGAAATTCCCTTCATAGGAGTACTTCTTCACAACTCAAAGAGGGACAATAAGAACAGGCTGTTTTGTGCTTAATTTAGGACCTCAGTTCCATGTTGGTGATATAACATACCCTGTTCCTTTTTTATTTCAACAACTGGGCTTAGAGAAAAGTCAATAGATCTGTTCAACTCACCCCCCTCCCCCCATCCCCATTATGTGTATAAAAAGATAAATGTATGAAAACAATGAATAACATTTATATTCTGTTTTAAGTTTTACACAACAATTTGTATATCTTTTCTTTGATTTTCTCAATAATTCTGTAAGACAATGCATTATTGTCTCCATTTTGTAGATGAGGTAAATTCATTTTCATAAAATTAAAATGACTTGCCTGAGGTCCCATAGAGAGTAAATGTGAGAAGCAAGATTCAAATCCCCACCTCTGTTCTCCCCAAGTCTGCTGTACCATTCTGCCTGGGCAATCAATGAGACGATGACTCAATCAACATGTGGACTCCTAGACTCCTGGAAAAATCCTAACTCCATAGTTTGTCCATTAAATAATAGGAACCATTTTAGACAAACTTGAATATTTACTATTCTGGCCTGAGAAGACTCCTCAAAATTAACTTAGGGTTCTTGCTTCAGTGTCACAGATAAGAATGCGCAAGTGTGTTACGCTAACATCATCACTTCTGTGGGAGTGGCTCAGTGGGGGCGTCATCTTTATGGATGGAGGAAAGGTCTGCATTGATGAGAGATAAAGGGCATTATCCTAGTTAATTGTTAAAGTGTAGCTGGTGTGACAGAAGATAATTGAGTCAAAGTTCTTCTGAGACCTTGCTTAGGTCTCAGAACATAGAAAGAGCCTTGGCTTTGGGGATAGACGATCTGGATATGGATTCTAACTTTTCTGCTTAGGACCTGGCTAGGGGTGACTTGAAGGCTCAAGGAACAGGGTGTGGACCCTGGAGTCAGTAAGTTTTTTGTTGTTGAGTCATTTCAGTCCCATCTGATTCCTGATGACCCCATTTGGGGTTTTCTAGGCAAAGATACTAGAGCGGTTTGTTGTTTCCTTCTCCAACTCATTTTACAGATGAGCAACTGAGGCAAACAAGACTAAGTGACTTATCCAGGGTCACACTGCTAGTTAGTATCAGAGTCCAGATTGAACTTAGGAGACCTCCTGACTCCAGGCCCAGCTCTCTATTCACACTACATTACCTAGTTGCCCTGGAGTCAGTAAGACCTGAGTTCAAATCCAACCTCAGATACTAGCTGTGTGACCCTGGGCAAGTCATTTCACCACTGCCTGTTCCAATATCCCCATCTGGAAAATGGAACTCATTATAGCACCTACCTCTCAGGGTTGCTGTAAGGATAAAAAGAAATAATGTTTAGAAAATTCTTTTCAAGCTTTAAAGTGATATTTGAATGCCAGATATTTTTATTATCTGCATGACTTTGAAAGCAAGTCATTTAACCCTTTAGAGTCTAATTTTCTTCCTCTGTGAAATGAGTGGCTGTTCTAGGGGACTCCTAAGGTCTTTTCCAGTTCCTAATCTATGATCTTTATGATCTAAGAAACTGCAAAATTACATATGTATGTATATATGTACACACAAACATATATATGCACATGTATATTCTATTTATATGTCCCATATATGTATCTATAAATATTCTATCTGTATATGTGCATATTATCTATATCTATATATTCTATCATTATTTCTCTATCATATGCAATATATATGTATATGAATATAGATGTATATATGTGTGTGTGTGTATATATATGTATATATAAATACATACATACATACATACATACATACATATATACATGAGAGAGGGAGTTTACTTTGTGGGTTCTCTTTCATGTCTGAATAGAAGCCAACTAAGTTCCCTGTGGATTTGAGGCCAACTATATCCCCTGGCCTTCTGGAATATTAAAGGAAAGATAGCATAGAGATAAAGCAAGCTAAGAAAAAAAGACCTCCACAGCTTATCAACTCCCAGAGCCAAAAGGAAGGCCTGTTTCCACATGGACTTCCTCATAGCATCCTGGCCTCCTTTAAGGAGGGCACTTGATACATGAAGCTAGTGCTTTCTTCCCATGCCCCACCAATGAATGATTCTTTTCATCCACAGGCAGTGTCCTGGAAGAAATTGATTCGCTTTGACTGCATTACATCTATTCCCAGTGGGATTAGGCTAAGGAAAATTCTCATTATTGAATAGGTAGCACAATGAAAGGGAAAGAAGGTTTACTTATGTAGGCCTGAAAGCTAACTGTTATACTCACAGGATTGTAGATCTAGAGCTCGAAGGAACCTCAGCAACCACCTAGTGCAACCCCCTTGTTTTATGGATGAAGAAAATGTAATTTTGGGAGATTGACTTGCCCAAAGTCACACAGGTAGAAAGTATCAGATGTGAGATTTGAACCTCTGGAGTCCCCATTCTTCCTTCTGTGTCATGTATGCTGCTTTCTCTTGCCTTGGAAAGTAATGAGTGGTTATCCCTTTTATATCTGTTTGTTATAGCAAAGCAGGGCCATTAGCTCAAAGGCACTGTCAGAGAAGATTAATCTTCCCAGGCTGGCTTTCTGTCAGCAGATTCATGGCCCGGCTCAGATCGCCTATGCCAAACAGTGAGCAGACAGCCTGTGAACAGTCTTCCAGTTTGTGAACGGTAGCCCAGGAGCACCCAATTAGTAGGCAGCTCAGTTACGTCTCCATGTCTCACTGCCACTTGGAGAAGCATATGAGACTCTAAACCTCCAGGGCAAGACTCAATCCCTGCATCTCCAGTACCAAGCGTGGAATGTCATCCTCAATCAATCAGCTCTTGGAGATCACAGAAGACTTTTTCATTTCTTAACTGTTTTCATCCTGGAAAAGAGTGGTAATCCGGTCCAACTTAAGCCAAAGTAGGGTTTATTATCACACATTCCATCAACTTTACAATGAGACAAACTGAGGATCAACTCTGACATGAGCTGTCAAAGTCTTGCTAATTGGACAGACATTTTAGATGGGGGTAGGAGATAAGGAATTCTTTGTGGGGCTGCTAAATTAGGTACAGTGTTCATAAAATCAGACTTGACTCGAATAAAACCCTACTTATCCTACAAGGCTTTTATCTCATCCTCTCCAAGCTTCCAGATTCCCAGGACTTTGTAGGGCCCTTAATTGAAGACAGGGTGTTAAAGTCTGTGAACTTTGTCTCACGAATGGACATTCAAAGGTTTTTTCCTTGCAAAACAAGCCTGCCAAACACATTTTGAATCATTAGCATAAATAGATCCAGGCATCAAGTTTGTTTTCTGAGAGTCTGGAACCCATGTCTCCTCCCAGAAATTTGAACACATACTCGGGCCTCCAGTTGGCTTCAATTTGATGCTAATTTGTGATTCTCCATAAGAAGTAGAACAACACGTCCATACTCAGCAGGTTCTCTGTCTTCCCAAATAGTAAGAGTCTCATGGAAACAGCTCTAAGCTGATTCCAAAGCAGCTTAAAACCTCACAGTTTCAGTCACGTCATAGTCATGGAGACCCCAGAGAGTTCGAAGGGTCCCAAATTTCGAGCTGGAAGGAATCTAAGACAGCATCAAGTCCAACCCCCCTTTTCTACACAGGAGGAAACTAAGGCCCTGAAAAAATGACTCTCTCCAGCTAATGTGTTTAAAGTGAAGCTGTTGCTGTTCAGTCATGCCCCCCTCTTTGTGATGCCACTTGGGGTTTTTATTGGCAAAGATATTGGAACATTTAGCCATTTCTTTTTACAGATGAAAAAATTGGGGCAAACATGGTAAAGCAACTTGCCCAAGGTAACACAGTTAGTAAATGTCTGAGGCCAGATTTGAACTCAGGTTCTCTTGTCTCCAGGCTGGGCACTCTATCTACTGTGCCACCTAGCTAAGTTTCCAAGGGGGACTTTAGACTCAGGTATTTCTAAGCCCAAGTCCAGTCCTATGAGGATATGAGAAAGAAGGGTAGGGAACAAGAATTTATTAAGCACCTCTTATATACAAGGCACTGTGCTAAGCACTTTATAAATATTATTTAATTTGATCCTCACAACAAGCTAGGTGCCATTATTATTCCAATTTTACAGCTAGGGAAACTGAGGCAAGCAAAAGTCGAGTGACTTGTTCAGCGTCAAACAGTTAGTAAGTGTGTGAGGCTGAATTTCCATTTCACTACACCACCCTGGTCTCTTGACAATGGCCCTCAAGGCCAAAATACCACCTGAGATTTTTAGTTCTGTGTGGAGCCTGAGATCAATCCTTTTTCCATGGATTAGACAGAACAAGTTGGAGGCCCTCCACAGCACTGTATAAAGAAGAGTGCATCTTTGATGCCTCTTGCTCAGAAGAGACATTTTCATTCTATGTCCTGGTAACCTTCTATTCCTTCTCCCAGTTAGCCAATCAACAAGGTTTCATTAAGTGCCTACTCTGGGCCAGGCTCATTGCTAAGGCCAAAGACAGTCCCTGCTCTCCTTGAGAGCTCCCTGAGGCCTGGTCTAATTAGAGACACAACATGAAAACAATTCTGCACAACCAAGATAGATGTGGTATAAATCGGAGGCGATTAACACAAGGCAACCATTGACATTAAAAGGACTCCAACATTATGGCTTCTTGTAGACACAAGAACGCAATTAATTTAATGGAGAAAAATATAGTAATAGTAGAGGTAATAACAAGTAGATATGAACATTGTTTTGGGGGGTCTTCTTGTGAAATAAAGATAATGGGGTACTAACTGCATTGTCCTCTGCTGTGATCAGACCTTAGTGGAATGTTGTGTTCATTTGGAGGCAGAGCATATATGCATGGGCATTGACAAGCTATCCAGAGTCCAGAGAAGGGCCACCAAGAGGGAAAGGGCCTGGAATCCAGGCCCTATGAAGAGTGGTTAAAGAAACTGCAGAGATGACTCAAGGAAGACATGGCAGTTACCTTCTACTACTCTGCTGGGCATCTGAAGGTGAACTTAGCATTAGCTCTGCAAAAGTATCACACCAGGAGATAGTGGGCTCCTCCTTACTGGATGTCTTCAAACAAGGTCAAGGTGAACCTTTCTCAAATGTATAGAAGGGATTCTTTGGGGAGGTATCATATAGGTTGTACTGAACAATTCCTGAGATTCCTTCTATCTCCAAAATCTGATTATTGAGTAATTTCCAAAGACAGATTATTATAAAAGCGGTGGAAATATTGAGCTCTCTGCCCTCTTAGGGAAAATGGCAGAATACCCTTTGGATAAGCCCAAATCATCACTTGTTAATCCTTGGCAAAATTTTCATTTTGAAAAAATAAAAAAACTTTCTTGTAGCCCTTAGAAAGTATGATGCACCATAGAGAATGAGCCTCCTCACTCCTGCATCCCCTAATATTCCAACATTTCCAAGAGAATACTTGCTCTTCAGTCCAACAATCAGGAATCAAAGCTGATTCTATAGTTTGCTACCCATACAACTTTGGCCAACCCAGAAGGGTTTGATTTAATTTCTTTTTTTCTTTTTTTTTTTGCTTTTTGGAGGGGGAAGGGCAGGGCAATTGGGGTTAAGTGACTTGCCCAAGTTCACATGGCTAGTAAGTCTTAAGTGTCTAAGGCCAAATTTGAACTCAGGACCTCCTGACTCCAGGGCTGGTGCTCTATTCACTGAACCACCTAGCTGCCCCTTGGTTTAATCTTTAAAAAAAATGGTTGAACTAAATGGATCTCTATGACCCCCTGCAGAGTCGGATACTAATAATAAAGACTTTCATTTCTAAAGGATTTTGAATTTTACAAAATTTTTTTTCCCCATCATAATATCCCCAAAAGGTATGTACCATAAATCTCCCAGATGAGGTAAGTAAGGATCAGAGAGGGGAAGGCGTGACCAATCAACCAATCAATCTATCAAAAGCATTTACTATGTGTCAGGCACCATGTTTATCCTTGGAAATTTTTTTTTTTAGTGAAACAGTTTTTGCCTTGAAAGAGGCCACATTCTATGAAGGGAGATTATATAGATTTATAAAAATACATAGATGGAAATCTAAAAATATTTATAAACATAATACGAGATGATTTCATGAAGCATTAGAAATACCAGGGAATCAGGAAAGCTTTCATGTAGGAGAAGGTGGTTCTTAAGCTGACTTTGGGAAGGAATTGTGGATTCCAAGAAGTGAAAATGAAGCAAGAATACATTCCAGCTGTGAGATGGTTAGCCCTTGTAAAGGGTTAATAAGGGAAGATGGAGCGCCATGACTGAGAAACAATAAGAAGGTTAATTGGACTAAACGGCAGAGTTCATGAAAAGGAGTAATGTGGAATAAGGCTGGAAAGGAAGGTTGGAGACGGGTTGGGAGGGGTTTTTAATGCCAAATAAAGGAGTCTGTGTTTAGTCCTGGAGGTTATAGGGAGCCACTGGAGTTGATGGGAGTGGGGGAGAGACAGGGTGAGACCCTTACTTTGGGTAAATCAATCAACAGCCAATCAATAAGCATTTATTAACTGCTTACTATGTACCAGGCACTAACTATATTAAGCTCTGTGGGTGCAAATCCAAAAGAAGAGAAAAGGACAATCCTTGTCCTGAAAGAGCTCACATTCTAGTAGGAGAAGGCAATGTACAAATGGAGCTGAAGAGCTGGGGGTGGGGGCTCACATGGGAGAATGGAGGATTGGTCCTTCCCCAAAGTGGAGATTTCTGAAAGAACCTGCCAGTGCAAGAAAGGGCCTGGAGGGGCAGAAGAAAGAAGAAGCCATGACATGGTATCCAAGACGGCTTTGCAGCTCAATGACCTTTCTCCTTTCTTCTTAACCTGGGGCACAGGAAATTCTTCTAGTTCAGCGGTTCTCAACCTATGGGTTATGTTCAATTTGTAACAATGAAAATACATCCTGCATATCAGATATTTACATTACAATGCATAACAGTAGCAAAATTACAGTTATGAAGTAGCAACGAAAATAATTTTATGGCTGGGGGTCACCACAACACAAGGAACTGTATTAAAGGGTCACGGCATTAGGAAGGTTGAGAACCACTGGTCTAATTTTTGCTGTTGTTGTTAAACATGTTGACAGCTGTATATCAATAGACATGGTTTCCTTGTATCCTATTATTTTATGCATTTAAAATGGGCTTCACTAGGTGACCCAAGGGGCACAAGACACACCAAGAAGGTTAAAAGCCCCTGACTTAGAAGAAAAAAGACCAACCTGACCTGAGAAGTTCAGCTGACTCACTACTGTCTGTTACCACAGTCCCATTCACCTTGATCATCCATTGGTTCTTTCCTTCTCGTATCTCTCTTGTACCCAATGATGTTTTGTTTTTTTTTAACTCAAAAAGCAAAAGGATAGGTGTTCTTTTGTTGTTGGTCTTTTTTTTCCAGAAATATGTCCCCTGAGCAAGGACTCCCATTTATTCTGTGACATTGCTCTGGGATTTCCTTTCTTTTTGTCTCCCAAGATCATGCTTTCTGTATTGTTCATTCCAGGGCATGTGGATAGGGCTGAAAAGGCCAATGCTTGCCTGGAAGTCAGACACTGCCAAACCCCCAGCCTGCATGCTCTTTCCTTTGAATCTAGCCTGCAGCCAAGGCTTATGGGTGGGCCCTTCGGGATTAGGAGCTCCATCTTTTTGTCTGCTGGTCAGCACCCCCTGGTCAAGACATGCCCTCATTATGCACTCTATGAACTGGAGCTGGACCAGTCCCAGTGGGGCCTAATTTCCCAGCTCGTTGTTCCTATTGCCTATGGAATCTTTGTGCCTCTGAAAGGCCATTTGACTCATCATTGTTCTCTCTTCTGCTGCCTGTGCTGCCTCCAAAGGAATCCCCCAATCTCCATGGGGCTCTTTGTTCTTGGCTCATCTGTCCGTGTTTGGGCCATCTGCCCAATTTAGAGCCGAAACTTGTTGATCAGGAAATGTCCGCCCATATGTCAGACAACTTTCCGGCACTTCGCACACACAGAATACTTAATCTACATTCCATGGCAGACACTGGTGACCCAAAGGACCTATCTCATTCCAGGGGTACTCCTGACATCAGGCCAGGAGCTAATGTATGTGCTCTCTGAATGGAAATAAACTTAGTGCGATATAACTTTGCCCAAAAAGGTAGATAGATAGTGTGGGGCTATGGACAGAGAGGTCGCCAGAGAGTCAGGAATGCCTGGAATTCATGTCTTTGACACATACTGACTTGACCCATACCATTCTCTGACACATAATGGTCATACAATCCTGGAAAGTATAGCATAGCCTAGTGGAGGAAGAACCACCCCTGGGGACAGGAAGACCTGACTTCAAAACTAGCCTCCCTATCAAAACAAATGTCTTTTAGCTAGGGCAGCTAGGTGGCACAGTACACAGAGTGCAAGGTTTGGAGTCAGAAAGACACAAATTCAAATCTGGCCTCAGACACTTACTAGCTGTGTGACCCTGGGCAAGTAACTTCACCCTATTTGCCTCAGTTTCCGTATCTGTACAATGAGTTAAAGAAGGGAATGGAAAACTACTCAGGTATCTTTGCCCAAAAAAACCCAAACCAAAAAACAAATGATGTCACAAAGACTTGGACAAAACTCAAACAGCTGAACAACAACAAAAATAGGAAAGTCCAAGCATGCAGACGTCTTGGTAGACCTGAGTTCCTGTCAGCTAATTAGACTAAGCCAAAATTAGCCAATTGTGTGGCAAGCCGTGGCATATGAACATGACAGGACATTAAATGACGAATATGGAAATTCTGAGAAACATAGGAAGAATCTTACAAAATAACGTAGAATAAGGTGAACAGAACCAACCCATCTAAGAAAGCCTTTATTTATCTCCTGCTGCATTCCAGGCTCCAAACCAGGGGAACACTAATGAAAGCAGGGCAGCTCTCCGTAATTATCCTGATCAGTCTGGGTCCACAGTTGGACTTCCCCTACTTTCCATAGAGAAGCTGGGGGTGGGGCAATGGACAGGCCATTTGGACTTTCTCTCTGAATCACCACTAACAGCTGGATTTGTTGCAAGACAAGGCTGGAGAGCTGGTAATGATTGGCTTCCCATTGTGATGAAGTTTGCTATAAGGCCTGACCTACCAAAGTATCACATTGGGGGCTTAAAAGGACTGGTTCAGCGTGGTAACCAGTGCATGAAAATGGAGGGGATGGATAGGAAGCAACTTTAACTTTACCCAAGGACTGTGTCCTCTTAGCTGGGCACTGGGCAAATTCTTTACTGGACTGAATAAGTGTCTGTATCACTATCAAGCTAATGCCCTATAACAGCAGTTCTCAACCTGTGGGTTATGTTCAATTTAAATACATCCTGCATATCAGATATTTACATTATGATTTGTAACAGTAGCAAAATTACAGTTATGAAGTAGCAATGAAAATAATTTTATGGTCGGGGGTCACCACAACATGAGGAAGTGTATTAAAGGGTCACGGCATCAGGAAGGTTGAGATCCACTGCCCTATAATATATGTGATTTGATGACCATAGAGTGTTGTAATAATAATCAAAAATGACCTGAGAGACAGGTGGCACAGATACGAAGAGATGATGGCACACGTGGTCACAGCATTTACAGCTGGAATGGGCCTCACACATCACCTACTCTGACTCCCTTTTATGTTTCCTCCAGTTTTATTTATGCCTTTGGCTCATAGAAGTCATTCCAAACATACTCCACCTGCCCACCCCCAACTGAACTTCTCCCTTATAAGCAAAAAACAATTAAGCAAAATTGACCAATAAGATAGCCACATCTGGTGATGCATGCAGCCTTCACCCAGAGTGCACCACCTGCTTCCTGCCCCCTACAAAAGTGGTCCCTGTTCTTCTGTTCCCTTTAGTTTGTTATCATCTGACTGTTGCATCCAGAAGAATAGTTTAATGCCAACAGCTAAATAAGGAGAGTCATATTTGCTTTTTTGGTTTATAGAAGGGAGGGGGGATTTTTAATCATTCCCAAAGTAGACACTGTTTCATAATGAGGCAGATGGGTCCAGGAGCACCAGGAGTGTCAGCACCTCCCAGACCATCAATACTGCTTTCAGTCCACCCCTCATACTCATTATCCAGGCCAGCAGCTCCTGTAGAGAAGAGACCAGACATCCCCATCAATTGTCAACCATCACTTATAAGGTAAGCAAAGCAGTCTCGCTGAAGCCATGAAGCCCCGTGAGGGAAAGGCAGGAGGCTATTTCTCCAGGCAAGTCAAACCACTAATACCACTTTGACCACCATTTTACCTCAGAGCCCAATGGAGAGAGCTCCCAAGAGCCTTGGGAAGAGAGATGCCCAATGCCCATAGTCATCATCCTGGGGAGCAACCCTTGTGGAGTTGCAGATTGGACCTGCTCTTTCAGGGACATATTCCACAACCCTGTCCAATGGTTTGGCATTAGAAACTGAGGCACTCAGCACTGGAAATGACATGAAAGAGAAATTGGCCTCCGCTTTGCCCCCACCCCTGAGGACCATGACCTCCCTCTGGCTGGAGTCTTCCACATGCATGAGCTGAGCTCTCCGAGAGCCAGGACTGCCTGATTTGGGCATTTGCCTCGTCGGTGATTTGACAGAGCAAACACGGGATGAATACTTTTTGACTTGCTCATTTGTTTTCCAGGAACAACCTTCAATGCCTTCATTTCAGAAGGGAGCAATTTGAGACTCAGAGAGGTTTAACCACATTGTCCAAGACCACATTGGCTTCTAGTGAGAGAGCCAAGATTCAAACCCAGATCTCCTGATCCCCAATCAAGACACAAATTTCTTGCACGATGTTTTGTGTTCCAGACTGTTTGAGAGAAAAGCTGGTCACACTACAATGCATGATGTTAAAAGTTTTCCATGGGGGTGGGAGGGGAACTAGAATTCAATTTAGTCCACCTTTGACATAATGACTTTATAATAGACTCAGTTAAATGCTGGCCCACCAATACTGCAAGCCAGGACATGGAGGCAAAGCTACAGCCTGAAGTGGAGGGGTTGGAGTGAAAACAATTCTGGCCATTGAATCAGGAGTTTTGAATCTCATCTCTGTAACCCACTAGCTCGTTGACTGTGGCCAATAGTTTCATTCTTGCAGGTCTCAATTTCATTATCAGTAAAAGTGGAGGCTGGTGTGGACTAGGTGACTGAGAGGCAATTAAAAGGACATGAGTTCAAATCCTGGCTTTGACTTTTCCTGTGCGATGAGTCCCTAATGCTTAATCAAGCTCATTTTCCTCAACTGTAAAATGGAATTACACTAGATGGTCTCTGAAATCTCTTCTGTCTCTAAATCTCTGAACTCTAGACTGTGAAACAGGGAACTCAGTCACACAGAAACGAACTCCCTTGACTGCTTAAGGCCATTGCAATTATATATGGCACCTGACACGTCTTCCAGTGCCAGTGTTTACCTAGAGCCCTGACAAGAACCCTCTTTCTAATCTCCCCAACCTACTGATTCTCTAAAGGCCAACATTCAGTCTACACTGATCTAACAACTCAATCCATGCCACAAGCATCTCTTAAGTGTCTACTGTATACAGGGTACTGGGAGTAAAATGAAAACCAGTTCTGACTTTAAGGAGTATATGTTCTCTTGAGGGGTGGGACATGTAAATACATGTGTCTGTGTGATCATCTTTAGAAGACCTAGTAAATAAATACAGGATTTTTATAGTGTTTTAAGGTTTGCAAAGTGCTTCACAAATACCTTGATTTTCCCTCACAACAAATTTGTGATATGGGTGTTATTATTACCCCCATCTTACAGGTGAGGGAACAGAGGCAGGTGCAGGTTAAGTGGCTTGCTCAATTCACCTAGTTACCAAATGCCTGAGGCCAGATTTGTGCTCCCTTCTTTGTGCCTCCACACCCACTGCTCTCTCCTCTATAGCATAGAGTCTACACCGCCTAGCTGCTTCAAAAATATCAAGAGTAAAAGGAAAAGCTTCCCTAGGATGGGGAGCCGGTCTTTGAAGAAAGTGTCTGAGGTCAGATATGAACTAAAGGACATGAGTCCAGGTCCTGACTCTAGGCCTGGCACTCTATGCACTATGGCACCACCTAGTTGCCATTAAGTGCTCTGTATTAATTATTGCTGTTGTCAGCAACTGATTCACCAGAGAAAGGGTGAAGAAGAGAGTGGGAGAAGGAAAAGTGTAGAGAATGACTCACCGCAGATCATGACTGGAAGAACGGCAGTGTCCTCAACTATTGCCTCCTCTCAATTGCCTGGACTCATCCACAGACACGAAATCTGAAAACTACAGTAATCCCCAATGGGGTCAACGTGATTCTTCCCGCTCTGACAAGGCCGACTCCCCCCCGCGATTCAGTTTGCAAGTCCCTTTTGTCAAGTCTGGGTCCTTCCTACCAAAAATGTTCCTCTCCACTGTAGGACAGACAGGTTTGACTCTTTATGAATTATAGTATCTGTATCCCATCCAGCTGCCCAACCCCTTAGAACATCCGTCATTTTCTAACCAAGGTCAGAAAATGGCAGACTCACCACTTAAACATATGAATCACACACTTTCGCATTCCTTACGTGACCACCTACCATTATGTATACTGTAATTTAATTCAAAGTCCCAAGCATAAGCACATACCTTACAGGGCCCACAATTACCCTATCCTGAAGAACTGGGCTGCTGATTCAGCAGTCTGAGATGACCAGCAGTGAAGAGACCTGAGGATGTACGGTTTACTCATAAGGCTATAGATATGGAACTGGAAGGCACCTCAGAGACCACCTGTCTAGTCCCATTTTAGAGACGAAAACATTAAGGCCCAGGGAGGGACAAGGATTACTCCGGGTCATGTTTTCTCATGGAGGACAGGGACCCTGCTTCTGCTTTTCCTTGTACCCTCCATACTTTGAACCATTCCTTCCCTCTTCTAAAAATAAGGGGTGCTTAATGAAGGTTTGTTGAAGCAGGATGATTTCATAAAAACCTGGAAAGACTTCCATGAAATGATGCAAATTGTAATGAGCAGAACCAGGAGAATGTTGTACGTGCTAACAGCAATATGGTATGATAATCAGCTGTGAGGGACTTAGATAGCCTTGGCAACACAAAAATCTAAAACAATCCCAAAGAACTAAGAAGGAAATGTAGTATCCGGCTCCAGAGGAAGAATTAATATTGTTTCAATACAGACCAAAGCATGTCATTTTTCACTTGCTTTTTTTCATTTGAGTCTTCTTATTCAAAATGACTAATATATAAATGTTTTATATGATTACACATGTAAATCCTATATCTGATTTCTTACCATCTGAGGGAGGGGGGAGGGAAGGCAGGGATAGTATTTGAAACTCAAAATACTAAAAAAAAAAGTTAAAATTGTTCATTTACAACACATCTCCAAACTAAGGTCTGTGGTCTAAGGTCTAAGGAACTATTGCTGTGGTCCTAAGAGTTGTGATGCAATCATAGATCTCTGGAGGCCTGAGTTGACAGTTGGATCAAAGAAGAGGTTTATAGACTTATCCACCCATACAACAGAATCAGTGGGGCACAGAGCTGGGAAGAATTGTGGAGATGACGAAGCTTAATCCTCAAATTTGAAAGACAAGAATAGTATGAGGGTTGGGGTTCAAATTCAAGTCTTCAGACTAGTGCAGGGCTCTTACCTTGCTATCTCCTCCTGTTTGGACACTGTTGAAGGGGTAGGATCACACACCTAAGCCCCCATTGCTTAATTCAGCATGAGAGCCCTGGACCACACAAATGAAAGGAAGAAGAATATGCATCTGGCCTGGAAGAAAGAGTACTTCCTCAGACGGCCTTAGCCAAGAGGCGACTGTCCACAGCTACAACATAAAGAATCAGAAATGGGCACAAACGGAGCAAAAGGAAATGGATCAGTTTTATTTCTTTTCTTATTTGCAAACCTCCTGGAGGAAAACTGACCTGATTTTTTTTTTCAAAATCTGTAAAATGTCAAATAGTTTGCACGTGTTTACAAGCCTGTAGGACATCACCTTGGAGAGAGGTTTTTTCAACTCTGTGGTGTCGGATCATTCTGTAAGAGACTGGCCCCTTCATCTTTCTCCCAGAACTAGTTCACACTTGTTGTTCAGTCATTTCGATTGATGAAATAAAAACCCCCGTGAACTGCTAAAATGGAAGAACCCCCAAGTCTAAAAAGAGGGGCCTGGAGTGCGCCCGAGGCTGATCACAGCTGACAAAGATGATGACTGCATTTATTGCCTGAGAAGAAGCTCGCAAGCTGGAGCAGTGAGACAACGTTCTCAGCTGCTCAAACACAGGGGAAAAGGGGACTTATTTACAGGTATTGGAGATATTTGTGATGATTTTAGGTATTCATGACTAAGTGGGGAGTTACAGGAGAAATACAACAGATGGGAAGATTAGGGGAGTGAGGGTCCAGGGAGAAGACATCTGCAAAAGCAACAAATCAGAAAGCAGGATGTTTGCCACTCTCTAGATAAGTCAGGAACCAAGATGCCCCATGCTCTCTTTGATCTAGTCAACACTGGCTTCAGCAGTTGCAGCCATTTTTGAGTTCAACTAATGTTCACTTGCAAAGGATCACTGATTGTGAAGCAGCCCCAGGCTTCAGAAGTCCTCCTCATTGGCTGCTCACTGTGCTCCTCTGTTGTCTGCTTCCCCTGGGAAAAAGAGAAGCTCTAGGACATTTAATTGGCTACGATGGGCATTACAGAGCTCATATCCTCACAGTCATGTCCAATCCCTCATGACCCCATTTGATGTTTTCTCGGCAAAGGTACTGGATTGGTTTTACAGATGAGGAAACTGAGGCAAACAGGGTTAAGTGATTTACCCAGGGTCACACAGCTACTAAGTGTCTGAGGCCAGGTTTGAACTTGGGAAGATGAGTCTTCCTGAGTCCAGTCCATCATTCTATCTACTTCACCACTTGGCTGCCCCAGTAGCTTATACTAGGACATGTCAGTTCAAAGAGTGCTTTATCTACATCAGAATTTCTTCCCAAAGTATTCTCTAGTGCAGTGGTTCTCAACCTTCCTAATGCTGTGACCCTTTTATACTCATTTGTGGGCGTATCTGCATGTTGGTGGACCCGCCTGGAGACAGATAGAGGAGCAGTGTCTTAGTTCCTAAGACCATCGGAAATATGTGTTTTCTGATGGTCTTAGGCGACCCCTGTGACCCCTGTGAAAGGGTCATTTGACCCCCAAAGGGGTCGTGACCCACAGGTTGAGAACCGCTGCTCTAGTGCATATGTCAGGGAAAATCTAACTGGATGAAGCAAAAGAATACATCAGTTACTTATTAAGCATAAGCAGTCCCTACCAAGTAGAACTCCACATGGAGCTTACATCACGCCAGACTTGGAAGAGAGATAAAGTTTAGATAAGACAATGGCAGTGCTTTCATGAACCTTGGGATATAGCAGGATGGGAATATGGACATGTAAAGAACTAGACTTCAGTGTAGCATAATGCCCAAATCACTCTGGATCTCAGGCCCAGTCTCCAGTCATCTTCATAGCCACCTCATAACCAGAACCAGAGAAGCATTTAACCTTCTCATCTCTGGAACCTACAGCCCTGAGAGCCACCATCCTAACTTGTGAGTGTTCCACATGGCCCTTCATGTCAGGCTGGCTCTAGGCATGCACCATGTCATTCCCTAGCCACACCCTGGACAATTTCCTTGCTTCTCTGAATACCTTTCATGCTTCCCAGCTTCTCTATAGCCCCCTTCCTCTACACCACTACCACCAATTCCCAGTTGTTGTATTTGTCCTTCATGCTCAAAGAGAATGACATCTTCTTCCTTTCTTTTTTGTGATGAAAGCCTCCATTGTTGAAGGGGTAGGATCACCCACCTGCTTAATCCACCCCATTACTTAATCCAGGATTAGAGGCATTGATCACAAAAATGAGGCAGATGGCCAAACATCAGTTACAGAGCCATAATCAAATCAATACTGCCATGAAAAAGGAAGCCAACTACTCCCCTATGGCTCTTCTCTCCATCCTGATGACTTTCCAAACCTAAATATTCCTTAGCCATAATTCCGTTATATGTGTTAGTTCCTCCACTAAGATCTAAGCTCCTTGAGGGGAGGGACTGTTTCTGCTTTTGCATTTATATCTCCAATGCTTAACCACAGTGGTTGGAATACAGTAAATGTATATTAGCCAATTTTTAAATTCACTCATTCATTCACCAGAGTCAGTGTGAATGCCTATTCTTTGTGCAAGATTATCCTCTGCAGAGGCCTCATCTCCCAGTACCTGGGAATGAAACTACAAATCTGATGTCATTTATAGCTTCAATCTGGACCCTGGGGACACAAAGTGACAGAGAGATTATTTGCATCCAACTGAGTTTCCCTTCATTTTCACTCCTATCTTGTCCTATCAGTCTTCTTCCCCATCCCTTCTCTTCCCCTCCCTCTATACCCTCTGAAAGCCCCACTCTATTGTTAGCAAAATCTCCCCCATCCTAGACTGATTCATTCACAGCTGAAACATAGAAGACACCAAACAAATGTTGATTAATTAATTCAACCACTTCCAAATCCATCTAATTGTCCTATTGGCTAAGTCTACATCTCTCCATTTGTTCAATGATAATCTAAGAAACTTGATCAAATGTTTTGCTTAAACCCAGGTAATTCTATAGCATTTTTCTTATCTACCAGTTTAGTGACCATGTTGGTAAAGAAAATGAGATCGCTCCTACATGATTTGGTCTTGATGAAATCATTTTGCAATGACTACTTCCCCTTCAGCAGCAACTAAAGCTGACTTTGGGAGAATGGATCACCAACAACTGTGGTGGTTTCCAGAAATATCAACTCATAAATACCAAAGACAAAGTAAAAGTTTAGTGTGGATCTCTGTTGGAACTGGGGATGATGGAGTGCAGTTGGACCTCTGCCCCTGGAGTGAGAAGCGGTGGAGACACAGTGGCCATGCAACCTCCTCCACGTGGCTGCTTCAGAGCTCCTGGCCTGCACACAGTAGGGGGACCAAGTGACCATTCAGAGGGTAATATCACTCTTGTTTTAACCTGCATGGATCTGTATTATGGTCTTGGATGGGGGTCCTAAGGAGTACAACCAATGAGCCAGAGCTTGTGGCGGCAGCAGAGAAAGCACCCACACACTGGCAACTGTGAAAATCCCAGCAATTTGGGACAAAGCTCTCCTCTCTGGAAGCAGAGTTCTACTGTGGCAAAGATCTCAAAAGTCATGTAATTGAGTGGCAACATGAGCAGCAAAAGAAGCAAAGCAAGCACAGCGATCAAGTCTTATATTCTTTTTGGAGGGACAAAAAGGATCAAAGCATGAAATGGTAGGAAGACAAAGAAGTCAGAACTGCAGCACCAAAAGCTACCAAGAAAAATATGAATTGGTTACAGGCCATGGAGGAGTTCAAGAAGCATTTTGAAAATCAAGTATGAGAAGTGGAGGAAAAATTGGGAAGAGAAATGAGAATGATGCAAGAAAATCATGAAAAGAGAGTCAACAACCTGGCTGAAGAAAATAACACTTTAAAAAATAGATTAACTCAAATGGCAAAAGAGGCCCAAAAAGCCAATGTGGAGAAGAATGCCTTAAAAAGCCAAATACGCCAGATGGAAAAAGAATTTCAAAAGCTCATTGAAGAGAATAATTCCTTCAAAATTATATTGGAGCAAATGGAAGCAGATGACTTTATGAGAAATAAAGATACAATTAAACAGATCCAAACAAATGAAAAAATAGAAGACGATGTGAAATATCTCATTGGAAAAACCACTGACCTGGAAAATAGATTCAGGAGAGATAATTTAAAAATTATTGGACTACCTGAAAGGCATGATCAAAAAAAGAGCTTAGAAATTATATTTCAAGAAATTCTCAAGGAAAATTGCCCTGATGTTTTAGAACTAGAGGGCAAAATAGAAATTGAAAGAATTCACCAATCACCTCTTGAAAAAGATCCCCAAAAAACCTCCTAGGAATATTATAGGCAGGTTCCAGAGTTCCCAGATCAAGGAGAAAATATTACAAGCAGCCAAGAAGAAACAATTTGGATATTGTGGAAACACAATCAGCATAACGCAGCATCTAGCAGCTTCTACATTAAGGGACTGAAGGGCTTGGAATATGATATTCCAGAGGTCAAAGGAGCTAGGATTAAAACCAAGAATCACCTACCCAGCAAAACTGAGTATAATGCTTCAGGGGAAAATACGGTCATTCAATGAGGTAGAGGACTATCAAGCATTCTTGATGAAAAAACCAGAGTTGAATAAAAAAAATTTGACATTCAAATACAAGAAGCAAGAGAAGCATGAGAAGATAAACAGGGAAAAGAAATCATAAGGA
>CM053583.1:201427021-201460632 GCA_028627135.1 Pseudochirops cupreus
CAGAAAGTCAAAGCCAACCCAGTAGTGATGAAGTTGGCACATGTGGTCAAAGTAGTAAACACCCACATCCTCAAGCCTTCAAACAGGACAGGCTACCTCAGGCAAAGATCCTCCTCTCCTCACGCACGCAACTGCTCAGCGTCCAGGCAGCTTGGTCCCAGCAGCTCCGGCCCCTGGCAGTTCCTGCCCCAGGCAGTCCACAGCAGGAGTCCTTAGCAGAGATTCTGCCCTGCTGAAAGCAAAAGGAGTTCACAACCGCAGCCACTGCCTCTGCCGCCACTTCCAGTCAGCACCGCACAGAGACTAGCTTGGTTCCGGCGTTCTCTTGCTCCACCCCTTCCTGCTACATCAGCAAGCTCAAGGGGCGTGGAAGATCTTCAAATCCCAGTATCGTTACACACCTCTATAATGGTAAGTCCATGGAAGGGCCATCTAAACCAAGATATGGGTTTTAAAGGAGAACCTTCCTAAAAATTAGAGCTGTCCAAAAGGACCAATGTCTCAGGAAGCAGTAAGTTCTGCCTCATTGGACATTTTCAAGCAAGAGCTAAAAGACAACTTGTTGCTTTGAAATTCTATTTGAAGGTCCCTGTTATCTAAGAATTTTTAAAATAGAAGAATTAAATAGAAACTACTGATTTAAAAAAAATGGAGCATCTCGTTAAATTGTGAATAAGCTCTAAGGGAGAAAGACACAGATTGCTGGAGAAATGGGAGCAGACCTCCATCTTGGACCTTGGAGTGGCAGTAACCTTTCAGAAATGGCAATACAGTCATGGGCCACTTGGGTCAAGAAATCCCATTTTCACTTTGGTTTGACTAAGAGGGCACATCTGATAGATTAGTAAGGTGAAGGGAGTCATGTCAGAAAAAGTCCTAAGGATCAAGAAGAGAAACTGGGAGCTGATAGGGGACAGGATGACAGAACAGATATGGGGGGGGGGTGGTAATAAATTTAAGACCTGTCTTAGTACAGTGTAGGTGACAGCATGTACATATATAAACTTCCTATAGGAGTACATCTAAATGACAGTCATAAGCATGGCTAAGCTCTGGGGAACTGGGACAATCTTCCTCTCCCACTCCTCAGCCCTGCCTGGCAAAGCCTTGCCTTTAAGGAGAGGTGTTAAGCTTCCTTTTCTCACCCACTTGGTCTCACTGCACCATATCCTGGCATCGTAGGGATGATTTCCTTAAAGTTTAGGTTTTGGCTTGTCTAAGTTCTTTTCCAAGGAGAAAGTAAAAAGGCATTTAATGTATAATATGAGTCATGTATAGGATAGGTATTTGTTTCCTATGCACACACACACAAATGTTAAACATGAGACATCCACAGGAACATGCTCTAATTAAGAGTTAAATAATATATATGCATATATGTGTGTGTGTCTATATAAATATGTAAATATACACATATGTCATCTTCTGGGAGATTGATGTCCTTCTTTTTTAAGAGGCTGTTGGGGTGAAGTGACTTTCCCAGGATCACACAGTTTATGTGTCATGTATTGGAGGCCAAATTTGAACTCAAGTCCTCTTGCTTCCAGGGCTGGTGCTCTATCCTAGCTGCCTGGGAATTTGATACTAAAACCTCATCTAAGAATAAGAATTTTTTTTCAGGATTTCTGAATAAGCATTTTATAGTTCACCTTGGCTTTGCACTGTTCGCTTCACAATGACGGTTTCTGATAGGTATGTCCAGGCTTGGTCTCATTCTCTTGTTAGCAGTCAGCTATTTAAGTGTATTGGAGTGATTGGTAGCAACTTGTCCTCTCCTTCCCTGTCATTTCCATCGTGTCAGACTTTTCCTGACCTCATTTGTGTTTCTCTTGGCAGAGAATAGTAAAAAATAAAAATAAAAGTTACAAGACATAAGCAGGGAAATGGAATTTTGCTTCAGTGCAGCGGGAAAAAGAAGAGCATCATTACTTTATACACACATACACACACACACACAACATACGCTACACACCATACACATTGCAGACACCACACACAGACATCATACACACACCCCACACACATGTACACACACACTACATACACCACACACACACATGCACACACACTCACACACTACACACATGCACACACACTATACACTACGCACCATACACATTGCAGAAACCACACACACACATACTATGCACACAACACACATATGCACACACACACTACACACACCACACACATACACACACAGTACACACCACACACACACACACACACACACACTACACACACCACACACACATGCACACACACCATACACATTGCAGACACCACACACACCACACACACATACTACACACACCACACACACATGCGCACACACACACAAACACACATTGCCATCTCATTCAAGTACTTAAAGGACTTTAAAGATTTGAGGCGCGATAGCAAACCTAGGAGTGTTTGGATTTCAGTGCATCTCTTTAGGATCTAGAGAAATCTAACACAAATGTGAAAAGGAATACATTTGAGAGCTCCAAACAATCCTGCCAAAGTTTTGTGTGGTGGACCTCTGGGGATTAATGGATGGAGACGGAAACTAACATCCACATTACTTACCTGTTCATTTCAACTACACAAAAATTAAACATGACTGAGGTCATAAAAACCCCATATACAGAAAAATCAACATACTAAATACCTGTTACTGTGAGCAAAGTGATAAAAATGTAATCAATGAAGGGCATTTTAATAAAGGATTTGATCTTAAACAGAGACTAATTAAAGAACTGATGGATCAAAAAACAAATCATAGAACCAAAATATCAATTTATTAAAGAAAAAGAGACATTAAATCCATCCACTAATTATGAAGCCCTATGATGAGAATGCTAGAAGTAAAGATACTAATATAATAGATAAAATAATCTCTATTTTTATGAAACTTACATTATAGTGGTTAAAATTTATAGCCTGAAAAACTTTAATCAGCCAATAAAAAAGAACAAAGCATTACTTGAAATTCTGAATTTAAAGAAGAGATAAAGAAAATTGAAAATGAAAAACAACCAAATGATGATATCTTCCAAAGATTAAACCTAAACCAATCTGATACAAGAGACGAAAACCAAGGTGTGAATATAAGAAAAGACAAAGAAGATTTCACAGTAAGTGAAGAGGAAATAAAGGAAATCATTAGAAACGATTTTCCTCGTTAAATGACATGTCAAAGTTAAATGCAACAAGTTAAAGGAAATGAATTAATACATGTAAAAATATAAAATATTCAGATTAATAGAACAAGAAACAGAATTAAACTAAACCAGTCTTAGTAAAATTGGAGAAACTATAAAGGAATTCCCAAAGGAAAAAAAAATCCTCAGAATAAAATGAATGCCAAAGTAAATTCTCTCTAACATTCAAAAAACCAATTTATTTCATCTTTAAATAAATTGTTTTTCAAAAAAAAAGGTGGTGGTGGTAATGGTCCTATGAAACTCCTGCAATGAGACCAAAATGGTTTTGATGTGACCAATATTAGCAAGACATAAAACAGAAAAAGGAAGAAATAAGTTAATCTTTCTGATCGATATTGGTGCAAATGTGGAATAAACTATTTGGAAAGCAGCCTTAAGAAGATATTAAACAGATTACATACTATTATCAGGTTAGATTATGCCAGAAATGTGGCATTATTAATTATTATTGATTATCAATTAATTCATTAATATTGCCAAAATTGTAAGGTAGTAGACTACCTTAATGGCAACCAAAAAAGAAAATCACATGGATGCAGAACTTGGTGTCATATAGCAATAGATGCAGGGAAAAAAAAAAGTTTTCAACAAAACGAATACCTTTCTTTTTGCTACAATCATTAAAAAGCCTATCAACAAATGGATCTTTTTTATTATGATAAATAGAACCTATAAAACAAACCCAGAGTTAATGTTATCTCTCAAGGAGAAATACTCAAAGCCTTTCATATAAAATAAGGAATAGGGTAAAATTTCTTCACCCCTATTTGATATAGTTTTATAAAATCTAACCATGGCAATAAGAAAAAAAGGAAGAAATTTAGGCAATCAACTAATCCAAAGAGAAAATAAAATCATAACTTTTTGCAGGTGACGTGATGCTTTACTGAGATACTCTGAATCATCTAAAAATTGACCAAAGGAATAATTTTAGTAAAGTTGTAAGATATAAAATAATGATCAATCTTTCTGTATATTAATAACAAAACCCACTATGGATAAAGAAAACACTCAGTTCAAAATATTTACCGAATACATAAAATATTGGAGGGCCAGCTACCAAGGCACATTGAAATTATACCCTGCAAAAATAAAGGCAGACCTAAATAATTGGAGAAATGTAAATTTCTAACTGGGCTAAGAAAATAAAAAAAGAAAATCCTACCTAAATTAATGTATAAATTCAGTGTCATAAGAATCAAATTACTACAAAGAATTACTTTTTAGAACTAGAGAAAACAATACTAGAATTCATCTTGAGGTCAAGAATCTCAATGGAAACAGTGGGGGCCGGGGGGGGGGACGTGTGGAGGAAGAGAGGCGAACCGAGAGTGTGAATTTGCTAGACGGCTGCTAATTAAATTTTTAGGGTCAGCATTTACGCCTTAGAAATCTGTAAATGTTACAAATCGGGGCTTGCTTTACTTAAGACAGTTATGGAGAAAATGCTAATAATTCAGGTTAAACTTAAAAGTGTGCACTGTGTCCTCCCTGACTAAGAGATCTGATTGTTAAACATTTACCAGCACACCGCTGAGGCTAGCAGCACCAAATATTGAGGTTTTCTATAAATGGCAATCATTGAAATTATTTGAGAATGGTTAGAAAAAAATGGAATAGTTGGTCAATATAACAGATTGGGTACAAAGCATCCAGAAGGACCTGAACATGGTAGCATACACTGGGTTCAGATCTCATGTGATACTTTCTGCCCAAGTGACTCTTTACAAGTCAATTGTCAAGAAAATCCGAATGGGATCACAAAGAACTGGTCACAACCGAAGTGATTGAGCAACTACTCTCCCTGAGACATAATTTTTTCATCTAGAAAGCAAGGCATTTGGACTAAATGAGTGATGTCAAACATAAAGTCAAGTGTGGCTGAGCCAGATTAACACATAATTGGGAATATAATTAACAAAACTAATAAAAGATATAATGTAACATAGATAATGTTAATGTGTGTTTTTCTAAGTCAATATGTAGCCCATAGGTCTCCTTATATATGGTTTTATGGCCCCATTACTAGTTTCATGACTAGATATATGATCTCTAAGGTGTCTTCTTGTTTTAACTGGAACCAAGTAAACTTTCCATGCAAATTTCTCAGTAATGGGAGTGTATTATAGGTATCTGCATAGGTGCCTTATCTCACAGTCTACTTTCCTTCCAGAGGATGGAGTCTATGCTTTGTGTAAATGTTGTATTCCCCAAGCAGAAAACACAGATAATTCTTAATATATGGTTATGGAGCTACTAACTGGTACATCCATACACTTTTAAATAAGTACTTGACTTACAGTCAAATCAAAACAGGATTTAAAAAACAACAACAACAACATGTTTTTATAAGTCTAGAAATAAAGTTTGGCCAGTTTATATTTATTATTTTCATCATTCACTCAAAAGTATTGTCTGCACATGGAAAACCAAGTGGATGAAGAAAACCTGTTACTCACACTATGGTATGCAATTCAGGAGTCAACCTAAATCATTCTTCTACCAGTACATATATACATATGCATACATATAAATCTCTGTAGTGCATGTGCGCATGTGTGCATGAGCACATACACATGCACACACACACACATCTTGAACAGACACTGAAAATGACCAGTTAATGGGACTTAGAAGTGAGCTGGATGGCTGATGGGAAGTTGTAAATTCTTTTAATGGCCTTAGGGATCTTCTTAAAATAAAGTCTGATCTTTTAAAAAGCAATTTTCTTCCAGTGTTTTCATATGGCAGAAGTCACTACATCCTAATGAACTGAAATAAAAAAAAAATCATCTGTAAGTTAATGAATGGTGGGTGTAAGGAGACTGTAACACATTGCAAGCAAGGGATCATGGAGGAGAAAGGAAGCACAAGAAACCATCGAAGGAAAGTGGAATAAGCTAATCACGTGGTGAAAGTGAGGGCAGATCAATGGCTAGCCTGCATACTCCTTTCTATGTCAGGAGAAAGTGAGGAAGGCGCCCTTGAGGAACATTTGGGAGGACAGGGAGAAGAATCTCATGAGACTCTTGGCAGCCATGCATGGGTTGGGAACTAGCTCACTGGAGGGAATGCCCACATTGACAGGATTCCAGATCCACGGCAGGAGAGTATCTTAACGATGCCAGTGATTTCAACACCAGTGATTTCAACACCTCGTGTCCTTAAATATTCATAGCAACTAAATGCCCGAACAGTGTTTTCTCAAGACTGGAATGAGAGGTTTCTAAAAGGATTCCAGAAACATATTGGAGACATAATTGTTCTAAGAAGCAAGAGTCTTACTTGATTGCATTGTGTCAGTCAGTGAGCCAGTCCTTCCATAATTCATCAGTTTTTCTCCTGTCCAGCAGATGGAACCAGTGCACCAAATAATGGACCAATATCTGGGATATCAAGTACAATGAGTGAAACACACAAATCAGCCCACTGAAAACGCCACCATAACCTGATTTGGGATGAGGCAGGTGTTATAAAGAGAAAGACAAGCCCAGTGTTAAGAACCACTCAACTGAATGGGGTGGGGGGGGGGGGGGGGGAGGGAAGAGACTCAGATTTTTCAATAGAGCTCTAATCTAGATCGATAATTTCATTTGCATGGTGGACCTTGGCATCTTCCTTGCCACATACAGTCTTTCAGAGATGACTAGAGGAGTGAGAGATTAAGTGGCGTGTCCAGCTCACACCCACGACCAGTATCGTTCAGACGCAATATTTGAATCAGTCTTTCTGGCTTTGAGGCCAGATCTTTAACCAAAACATCATGCTGTCTTTTCCATAAGTTACTGAATTTGTTAAAACTTTTTAATTCCTTGCAATTTCCCCAGAAGAGAGAATACCTGATAGCAGGAAACAAATGAAGAAAAAAGTAGGGTTATTTAAGTGGGAAAGCATCCAAGAACAAAGGGCAAGCATTTGGAAAAGCAAAACTTTCTCTGTCGTGTATGGTTGGCAAGAAACCCTAAAAAAAAATACCCCCAAACTACAAAATCAACCCAAGAAACAAAGATGTTCCATTGCCCCATTATTCCAAATGGTTCCTTGTCAAGATCAGTTTGCCTGTTTCCTGCTGGGATGCCCTTACACCCAGGCTCAGCCAAGAGAGAGCCCATCGGCTAAAAAGAGAGAAGAGTGAGGAGGAGAAAATGGGAGTTATGAAATCTGATGCAAGATAATGAATTCAGCTCCAAGTGTTCTTGGCATGGGTAGCCTTGTTTCATAGTCATCATAATATCCTTCTTCCTGGACCCTGTTGTCTTCTTTTCCCCAATGGAACGATCAACAGTTTTTGGACTTCAAGTGAGCAACTGTTTTCCCCCTCCCCGCCCCCATTACTTAAAAAGAGTCTGTTTTTCTTTGAATTTGTTCCCCCCTCCCATAGTGTGCCACCTTTATTTGGTGTCATATGAAACTCAGTCTAACTTAATGTTGAACCATTTCTCTGAGAAACATGACATGATACCTATTTCTTTACTCCCTTTTTCAAACCTGGAGGGAATAGCCTGTTGGGAGTGAGCTGTTTAAGGAAAAGGAAGCAAATATTCCCAGGACAGTTGAAATTTGGATTATAATGGGAATAATTAGCAAATTTCAGCTTCAGCTTCAGCTTCAGCAGATCAAATGAAGGTTATAAGGAAATTGTTTGGAAAAGTGTTTTCTAAATTACATTCCCTTTTCAAAAAGCAAGCTGCTAATTAAATGAATGTAAGCTTATTCAGTTTTTAAAATGACTTTTTATTGTTAGCCTTTGTTCTTATAAGGCCTCCACATTTTCCAGTATATTCCCCTCTGCTCTCACTCCCAGATTGCCATTCCTCATAATAAATAATAATAAAAGAGGGGAAAATAAGCCATTCTACTTGATTAGTTTTAGAGCTGAAAAGAGACCTTTGAGATCATAGCCCATTGCTTCTGCTGTACAGGTTAGGAAATTGAGGCCCATTGGGAAAAGACTTGTTTCCCCAAGATCGTGCAACTAGCTAGCTAGGGAAAAAGCCAACAAAAAACCCAAAGATTCAAGCCATTGTCCACTGACTGAAAAACCCAGCTCCTTTTTAATTCCCCACACCTTCAGTTTGTATCGATGTCATTGGTTAGATCATACTTTGGAGAAAATGGCATTTTTGGTACTTTGAGTGACGATCCAGACTTTGAGTTTCCTTGTTAAGAGAAGCCTTCCTCCCCCTCTATCCATCAGTGAGGAAATTGCCTTGATCAATTGTTGTTCAGTCATTCTGTTGTGTCTGACTCTTGGTGACCCCATGGGCACGCCAGGCCCTTCTATCGTCTACTATCCTCTTGAAGTCTATCCAAGTTCATGTTTTTTGTTTTCATGATACAATCATAGACCTCCAAGTGCTTGGTGATTTACAGTCTGGGAACATTGTGAGGGTGACTTGCCCAAGGTCACACCAGGAGGGTCTCCAATCTAGGGCTTCCTCAGTCCAAAGCTGTTTCTCTATTATACCTGTCTTTGAGAATAAAAGCAACTCATACCTGAAGGATGAGACACATTATGATGTAAGACTGGTCATATAGGAAAAACAAACCAAAACATCAACTTTTAAGTGCCATAAGCTAAGTACTTATGACTAATCAAAGAAATCTACTATGGTTTCTGAATTTTGGTTTATGGTCTATTACTAAATGGCGCCATCTCCTTACCTCTGGCTCTGGATAGATTCCATCCATTCTTACGTACAGGATCACAGGATTCGAGATTTAAAAGGGTCCTTGGAGACCATGTGTTTCATGAACTCTTTCAGATGAACTCTTCTTGGAATCCTCCATGGACACCACTTACAGAAGTTGTCCCTTATAATCGTTTTTATATTCCATCCCTCTTCTTTTGCTATTAAAACTATTGCCAGTAGAGGCAGCTAAGTGAAATAGTGGCTAGAACTCCAGCAGTCAAATACTTGGCCTCAAATTTGGCCTCAGACACTTGTTAGCTATGTGATGCTGAAAAGTGACTTAACCCCTCTCTGCCTCAGTTTCCTCAAGTAATAAATGAAGATAATGGCATCTGCCTCTCAGGGTTGTTGTGAGGCTCAAATGAGATAGTCAGTGCTACACAAATGCCTGGTTCCTTTCTCTTGCAGGATCCTCCTTCATTTTAGGGTAACTGTGGTCCTTGGGTGTAGTGTTTTAGACTAGACCTAAAGAAGATGTGACATTTGGCTTATAGGGCATCGCCTGCATTCTGACTCTTGCTTCTGTTCTGCATGCTTGTTTGCTTTCATGTGTAGAACATCTCTCTGTAAATAGTTCATGAACATGGCATGTCACTAGTCACAAAAAGATGAACTTCCAGAGCAGGGAGAAAAAGAAAAAAAAAACAACAACTCGGGAGAGAGTCCAAGTTGGAAGCCAAAGGAGGGAAAGATAGAAAAGGTAGCCATGATGAGATCTTCCCATAGTGAGCCAATGTGAGTAGCCTATTTGGAATCCTCATGCTTCCTTAACCCATGGGCTTACACCCTACAAATCTGAGCCAGACCCCAGTGGCAGAGGTGGTAGCCAGAATGGACCAATGCTGCAATGCAGGGGGTCAGAAGCAATGAAGGAGCCTCTGGGTCCTTGACTCAAGGTGATCAGAAGTTGGTACACAGTTTGAATGGGACTGGAAGGGATTAGATGAGGCAGAGACATAGACTCCAAGCCTAGGTCCTACTTCCATTTGCTGTGGAGTGTGTGTGTGTGTGTGTGTGTGTGTGTGTGTGTGTGTGTGTGTGTGTGTGAAAGGGGACTAGATGGTTCACTTTGAGACTCAGATTATTGTTTAGTCAATTAGTTGTGTCCAACACTTTGCAGCTCTATTTGGGGTTTCCTTGGTAAAGACAGTGGAGTCATTTGTCATGTCCTTCTTTCTCTAGGTCATTTTACAATTGAGGAAACTGAAGCAAACAGGAATAAGTGACTTGCCCAGGGTCATATGACCACCAAGTATCTGAAGCCAGATTTGCATTCAGGTTCTCCTGCCTCCAAGGCTGGCCTATGTGCCCTGCCTTCCAGCTGCCCCAGACCTCGATTACCTAGTGCTACAGTTGGTGATGCTCAACCAATAACCACATGCTGCTTGTGCTGTGGGAAACCCAGACTGGAAGGAGTACTCAGCACATTCTGGCTTGATTTAATGCTTTGTTTTCTGTCTTTGCTGTTAAGGCATTTCCGTTGTGACCCACTCTTTGTGAGTGACCCCATAGAGGGTTTTCTTGGCAAAGATACTGCAGGGGTTTGTCGTTTCCTTTTCTAGCTCCTTTTATAGATCAGGAAACTGAGGCAAACAGGGTTAAGTTACTTGTTCACAGTCACATTTGAACTCAAGTCTTCCTGACTCCAGGACCACTGCTCTATCCAGCATACCATCCAGCTGCCCTTTACCATATGGTAGACACTTTGTAAATCATCATTCTCTTCCCTCTTTGGGGTGTGTGTGTGTGTGTGTGTGTGTGTGTGTGTGTGTGTGTGTATGTGTGTGTGTGCGTGGACATGAGTGTGCATGTGTGTATGTAAAATATCTACCTTCTCATGCGACTATAATTTTTTTTAACAAAGACCGACGACAGTTATAAAACCTATTTTTAAAAATGTCATAGTTATGTTAAGAAGGCTACAAGAACTTCTCAGATTTATTAACGAAATGTGTGAACAAACATTATTTTTACCCTTGTGTCTCCAAGTAAGGAGGTGGGTGTCCTGTTACCTGTTTCTCATTGTCAAAGTAATAATACAAGGCATCCAGCATCAGGGCCATCCCCCGTTTGCAAGAGCTGCTTGAACATTGCAAAGTAGCTGCCAGAGTCACAGCCCATGAGAGAGGGCTGTTTCACTGTCTCTCTTCTATGGATTTCATTTCTGGGGAGCTCAGGGGCAGCAAACAAAATTTGTTCACAGGGCAAGACACATATTTCTGGTGCTGAATACACCCTGCTCAGTTTCACAAACCATTTATGTGACAATGGTAGAGCCCGGAATGCTGAAGCCCAGGGGGACCTTGGGAGCACACATTTGCATATCAATGACTGGAATGCCCTCTGGGCTTGCTCCTGCTTCCTGACAATGCTGTTGTCTGAGGTCTGCGGAGAATGAAACCCATAAAAGTTGGGACTCACTTTTCAATGCCCTCAGCTCTTTTGTGTGGGCTCGCTTTGGAAAACTGTGGACAGGGTCACCAGCTCCCAGTCTCCATAGTTGTATTCTCTTTGAGAGGGAGTGTTTGAACCTGCTTAGAACCCGGGCTGACAGACACCCAAACACCACTTGCTGTGTGGGAAGGCAGCTGCTGGGGAACCCAGGAAAACTGGGCTTGGAGGAAAGGACGGAGCCTTTTCATTAAAAAAAAAAAATGAAACAATGGCCTTTAACAATTTTTTTTTAAAGCATCAATTCCTTTGCTTGGGTAAAGATCACAGAACCATAGGCTTTCAGTTATTAAAATCTCAGCATTGGAATGAAATGAGAATACCTACATTACTGCCTCCTCCCACCTTGGCAGGATTTCTAGCCATCCTTTAATACCAGATTTAAATGCAACTTCTTCCAGGAAGCCTCCCTTCATTGGTCACACAGTATGTTACTTAAACCTTTCCTAAGAATTGGTTATCATGCTGCTTTTGAATTATAGTTCATTCAGGGAGCATTTATTAAGTGCCTCCTATGTACAGCTAGGTGGGGCAGTAGATAGAGTACCAGGTCTGGAATCAGGAAGACTCTTCTTCTTGAGTTCAAATCTGATCTTAGACATTTACCAGCTGTGTGACCTTGGGCAAGTCACTTAACCCTGTTTGCTTCAGTTTCCTCATCTGTAAAATGAGATGGAGAAGGAAATGGCAAACTGCTCCAGTATTTTGCCAAGAAAACCCCTAATTGGGGTCACAGAGAGTTGGATAGAACTAAAAAAACAACTCAAAATGCACACATATACCTTAGGGAAATTCTGTGGGGTGTGTGTGTTTGGGGAAGGTATGTGCCTCAGGGAGGGCATGAATAGAAAACATTTGAAAAATAAAGCACAATAATATTGGAAAACAGTTTGTTTACTCAAGGAGTATAGATAATCCATGGGGGTGGGGAAGAGAAGATACAGTAATTAAAAACAGTCATTGCTGGCATTTATATAGTGACATGTGAATATGTATGGGTGTATCTATTGTGTATGTATATGTATCACATCCATATATGCTCATATATGTATATGATCTCAATTTATATACAAGATGCCCCAAAAGTCTTAGAGCAGTTTGATGCTTCTTAAAGCTTTAAACTGCACTAGGAGTTTTAGGACACCACGGATACAGTGCTTAATATATGTTGCTATAGAAAGTGCTTTACAAAGATTCACTCATTTGATTCTCATGACAACCCTGGGAGACTGATGATAACATTGAGGTTATTATCCTCATTTCACAGATGAGAAAACTAGAGACCTGAGAGATTCAGTAACCTGTCTAGTGTCACACAGTTAGGTGTCCGAGATTGGCATGGAATTCAGGTTTTCCTGACTTGGGCTCTGTATTCCATCCATTACATCATCTAGAAGCCAGTACATGTAAACGGATGAGTCAATACCTGACTTTTTTGGAGGGGGAGGGAAGACTGAGAATTAAGGGGATGAGAAAATGCCTCTCTTGATGCCCCAGGAGCAGCTCAGTCTGGAAGGAAGCCAAATATTCCAATGCAGCATGAAAGGAGGCTGTGGTCTTTTAGAGGATGCTGAAGAAGGAAGGAGCCGAGTTGTGGAGAAACTTTTACTGCCCTGGTGCATAGGACTTAAAACTGAAAGGGATATTCACCATAGTCTGGCCCAGCCTCCTCACCCTCTTGTTCATCCTTCATTTTCCATGAGGACTAATAATGGTGATGTCTTGCCTTAAGCTTGAATTGGATTTAAGTGCGGCAGAGCTAAACAAAGTCATCAGCCTCACTCTCTCCTCCTGATAGTGAAGTTCAGGCAAGGCAAAGGCAAGATGACTGGTGGTGGCCCAGGATGCAGCGAATGCCTTTGGCATCTTTGGGGTCAGACCAAACTCCTTTAAGCCCTCCATAGCACCTGCTTCAACCACCTTCATGGCCGTTGGAACAAACTCTTCCCACCTGCCCATTTCATCAGAAGTCTTCACAGGATTTGATTGCATACCTTCCTAACTCATCACCAGGAATGAAATCTGGTGATGATCAACCTGGTTTAGCCCATCTATGGAGATGGTTTTACCAGGGTGTGGCCACTGCACATGTCATAGCCAAGAGTTGGGTGACAGGTGGACACATAAAGGTGGGCGAATGGCCCTGAAAAGGGCTTGGCAGCCCTGACACCAGAGGTACTCATCCTTCTGAACACCCCGTAGAACCTACCCCCTCATATTACAAGGGAGACTGAGGACCAGGGAGGGGAAGGAGTTCGTCCCTAGTCATACAAGTTATAAGTGGAAAGGATGCTGGCTTTGGAGTCCAAGGACCTGAATTCAAGTGGTGACCTTGACTTGGTCTCTTGCCCTGCTAGGACCTCCGTTTCCCTATCTGTAAATGAGGAGTTGGTCTGGCTGACCTTTGAGCTCCCTTCCGGCTCCCCAGCTGGGCTGTCGTCATCCCAGAATCTAAGGTACTTTTCACGATCAGTTATTGAGTTTGTTGGCTTAGGAAAGAGCCGAGACGAAGACCCAGTCCCACACTCTCTCCAGAGGGTTTTTTACATCAATTTTGCTATTGAATCTGTGAAAATCATTTGTTTATTCACAGAATGTTGCACTGAGTAAACTGAATATCGCACTTTGTAATACCTAATGATGGTGGTCATTATGATGAGCATTTCTCCATGTTTTAATAGATGCTTCACAAAGCTTACCTCACTTTGCCTTCCTGTAACCCTGTGAGGCAGGTGTTTTGGGGTCTCTATTTTACAGATGTCGAAACTGAGGCAGATAGGTTAAATGACCTGTTTCAGTTTTGCAGCGGGATCAGTACTTGGGCTTTTTGAACTCTAGGCGCAGACCACTGTGCCACTGGGCTGCATACTTGGTTTTGCCTAATAGTGTGGACTAAACTAATTGAAAGCAGGGCCAGCTAGAACACAGGGGTTATTTCATCAATGCAAAACTATCCTATATTCACTCTAATTAGTGACCTCTTTCAATCAGATTAATAGCATGGAGCTACTTTATCTAATTACAAAAAATTCCATTATCTTTATTTTCCTAAAGCTCAGGGACTTAAAGTCATATCAGAGGCAAATTTATTTCATTCCTCCAAACAGCTGATCAGGGCAACTAAAGTGGGCTCCCCCATTCAGAGCCCAGCTCAGGAGCAGATGAAGCTCTCCTTCCAGAGGCCACTGGGGCTCTTCAGTCTGAAAGCTAGGCAGAGCATGGCTGCTTTTGTCTGGGGCCTCATCCAGTTTCCACAGGCTCTAAGAGAAAGCCCTAGTCCTCCTCCCCCTACCCCAGGGGTCAGAACTTTGATCTTGAAGATAAAGTAGGATGGCAGTGATGTGGAAGAAGGGGCCCAGGATGCTGAATGTTTCTAGTTCAGCTGTGGCCTGAGAGGTTACATGCTACTCCTCTTACTTTGATTTGAAGAGTCTCAGGTTCCAGGGAACGAACATAAGATAGAGTGAAGGGACAGTCAGGAATATACAGCTCTGTAGTTCAACCAGTAGAACACTGGGCCTGGAGTCAGGAGGACCTGAGTTCACATCTTACTTCAGGCATTTACTAGCTGTGTGACCCTAGGTGAATTGCTTAACCCTGTTTGCCTCAGTTTCCTCAACTGTAAAATCAGGAAAATAGTAGTAGGATTGTTGCGAGTACCAAATGTGAGAATATTTGTGAAGCTCTTAGCAAGGTGCTGGCACATAGGAAATACTATGTAAGTGTTAGCTGTCATTATGGCATCTTCCTTCTTGTGCCCATTCCAACAGCGAACAGGGTAAAGTGGAGAGAAAGCCTCGTCCAGCTACCAAAGGAGTGGTCTGCATCTATGATTCTTGTCTCTGAGTAGTGTATTGGATTTTCTGATTATACATTTAAAATTAGATTAAAAGCAGATAGATACCAAATCAGGGTTAGCTCTACTTTTTTGAATGCATGTGAGGAGAAAGGCGAAAAAAAATTGGAGAGCAAATATGCGAGGGGAGATCTGAATTATTTAGGTTTTATTAACTAGCTGTGTGACCCTGGACAAATCACTTAACCCTGTTTGCCTCAGTTTCCTCACCTTTAAAATGAGCTGGAGAAGTAAATGGAAACCCACCCTAGTATCTTTGCCAAAACAAACAAAAAAAACCAAATGGGCACAAAGAGTCAGAAAGCACAGAATAGCAGCTCGGTTTGTCATTCCAAATTGGCTGAGGGTTCATAGCCATACATTTAATAGAGATGAAAATTTATTTGAGGGAGAGTCTGTGTGTGTGTGTGTGTGTGTGTGTGTGTGTGTGAGAGAGAGAGAGAGAGAGAGACAGAGACCAAGAGAGCGAAAGAGACAAAGACAGAGAGATATAGAAAGACAGAGAGACAGAGAAACATAATCAATATAATCTCCAAAAACTACTCCTTGTAGGTGGGAGGTATGAGGCACAGAGACAGAGGCTACACAGGAAAGGTGGAGGCAATTTTTTCCTTCCATGGGAAGGCAGTCCAAATAAAGATTTGAAAGGAAAGCTATGGCTTACAAAGGAGTGAGTTGCTAGAGAAGGTCTGCTTATGGCAAATAGTGGAACAAGTTACTTAGGTTTGCTTGTTTAGGCTTAAGGATTATTGACAACTTGATCTGTCCTGTTGACCAGTGCCACCTGGTGTTTATACATCTATTGAGTATGAAAAATATAGTCTTCAGTTCCTAAAAAAGAAAATGACCCAGTATAGCCAATACCCTCTCACAAATGGTTTTGTAAAAGAATAACAACAAAACACAGTACTCCCCCCAAACCAATTTAGAATCAATGCGTGTTCTTTGTAGTCACTGATTTGAATGTTAAATATTAAGAAAGACAGTTAATAACCTTGTTACTCCATGGCAATAGTGTGTGGAAATAGATTGGAGGACCTGGGTTTAGGTCCTCAGTTTTACTGGAGACCACCATTAATGGCTACTCTTTGAAACATAATCCATTTCCAATCTACATGACTGTACTACTATGGAGCTCACAGCTCTTTACCGTATACATAAGAACAGTATTTTGAATATTATACTCCAGACAGTTAGGTACGATTGATTAGCGAGATGCATCAGAAAGTGCTGGATTTGATATCAAAAGACCTAGGTTCAAACTTGCCTCTGTCAGTCATTATCTGTGACCAAGGGGAATTCACAAGTGTGGGAGCTCTATTTGATTGCCTTTAAGATCTCTTCCACCTCTAAATCTATGATCTTGTGATTGGTTTCTTGGGGGTTGGGTAGAAAGGAATACATGCATTTATTTATCCATGATTTAAATTGAAAGAACGTGGAGATCTCATTGTTCACTTCCCAAGGTCATTAGTGTTATCTCTTTTTTTTTGCCCCCTTTTTTGGAGGGCAATTGGGGTTAAGTGACTTGCCCAAGGTCACATGGCTAGATTTTTTTGTGTGTTAAGTGTCTGAGGCCAGATTTGAACCTCCTCACTCCAAGGCTGATGCTCTATTCACTGTGCCACCTAGCCACCCCCATTAATGTTATCTTACGTCACATTTAATGCAGGCGTGTCAAAATAATTTCATAGAAGCATTGCAAGATAAGACATGAGAGGCTTTCCACCTAGAGATATTATTTAAATGTTTTTATCAGGCATGCAAACTCAGTGACTCTGATACTTGTTTGTTATTCAGAAATGGAGTAGCAGAGACTCCAAGAATAGAGTCCTCTGCCTGCCATTGAAACCTCCACATAACGGGGCTTCCATCTACTTTTCTGAATTTACTTCACTTTATTCTCCTTCATACTCTCTATACTTGAGTCAAACCAGACTTCCAGCTATTCCCTGAAAGTGCCATTACACCTAATCTCTGTTGTATTGTCCAGGCTGTCCCCCATGTCTGTCCCTTAGAATCCTTACTTTTCTTCAAGGCTCAGTTCAGGACATACATTTTTCTGTGAAACCTTTCCTGATCCTCAAGTCTAGGTGTTAGTGTTCCATCTCTCTGGGAATAGATTTGCATTTATTCATCTTTTTACATGTTATATCCACCTCTCACCCATCTTGAGCACTTGTTTTTATTCATACCTGTAATGGTAATTAATTTGTTAATTTAAATTAATAAATTTAAATTTGAAGACCCCTTTTTGTTATGTCAAGTAAGCAGGTATTTAGCCCTTAGTTAATTAATCAAACCTTTGTGGCTAAGAGGCAGAGGGTATGAACTCTGTCTCCTGTTGCTGACATAACAGGAAGGGTTTGGCTGAAACAGGGAGCCAATGCTCTGTGTGTATATAAGAAGAGTCCCAGAGAGAGACAGTCAGAATTAGTATTTTCCTCCTGGTGGAGGAAGCAGAAATTTCCCAGCATCTGGAAGCTGGGCTGCTACTTGCTGGACTGAGAACTGAATTGGAGTTTTTTTGAGAATAGAATCTGGTGAAGGCTGAAGTTGCTGCCGAAAAGGCTGCCTGGAAGGTTGAGATTTCTTCTGGGTCTTAGGGCCAGCCGAACTGCTGAAGGATTGTAGAAGCATGACTGGGATAAGACTTTATTTGTTTGTGGCTTGGTTGATCCTTGAGCTCTTGGCAACAGAAATTGTGACATTTTTGAGATGTGCTGAACCCTGTGAACTTCAGTGTGTAGCAAGAACTGCCTGGAGGACCGGACAAGGACCTGGGAGTTGTCTGCCTCTGAATCCAAGTGACTGTTTGGTGGATTCAAGTAGGAGCTGGGACCATGGAAGAGGATCCAGGGAATCTGAGAGACCACCCGAGTCAAGATGAGGAAAAGGCCTCTCCTTGCATATTGAATGCAATGATGAAATTGAAGTTTACTAGAGACCAAGGAGTGGAGAGTTTGTGTAATTTTCTAATGATTGTATTTAAGTGAGTAAAGTTACTTAGTGACTGATTGCTAGATAAGTGACTGATGAAGTTAAGATTGCCCCATGAGTGGAAGATTGACTATTGTATTGTGAGATGACTGAATGACTGAGTGAGGACACAAACCTCCTTAGGGATACCAGATGATTATTCTTTTGTTCTTTGTTCTTAATACTGTAACCACTTTGGTGAAAACTATGTGGCCATTCCAATGTTAAGCTGTTGTGAACACTATATTGTGATTTTCTGTGATAAGATGTAATGTTGCGAATATTATATTGTGATTTTGTTGTGAATATTTGCCTTGATTTGTTATGGAATAAATGGAGTGTTCACTATACTGTGTAATCAGAACCTTAAAAGCTATTCACAGCAGCATTCTTTTGGGAAGCTGCTTGCGCATGGTGTTACAGTAAGTCCAAAAAAAAGTTAGCTCCTTGACGATAGTGATTGTCAGTCATTCAGTCTTTCATACATATAATCAACATCCATTTGTTAAGCTCTTACAATGTGCCAGGCACTTTTTGATCTCTGAGTGTATAGATCTGTTGCTTGATCAGAGTTTCCACAATTTAGTAACTTTTTGGACATAGTTCCAAATTGCTTTTCAGAATTCAACCAATTCACACTTCTGCCAATATTGCACCAGTATTCCTGTTTTCCTGATGCCCCTCCAGTAATGACCATTTTTCTTTTTTCTTTTTTTCATAAATATCCATTTCATCTAAGTTAACCATTTTGTGAGCGTAAATTTGGACAAATGATTTATTCCTTTTATTTTTAATTGTGAATTCTCTTTTATTTTGGTCCAATTTGATTTTCTTCTACCTTTAAAAAATCAATAGGTTTTTATTTTTTGTTTTCCATTTTGTTAGCCTATTGTCGGATTTTTAGAATTTCTACTTTGCTATTTAGCTGAGGAGTTTTGATTATTGATTTTTTAAATATTTTTAAAGTTGTCTTTACATTTCATTGATTTGTTCTTTCTCTCTCTTTTTCCAAAATATTTAGAAATAGAAATTTTTCTCAAAGGACTCTTTAGCTGTATCCTAAAAGTTTTGGTATGTTGTTCAATTATTTTCATTTTCTTTGAAGAGATTTTCTATTGTGTCTCTGATTTTTCCTTTAACCATCTCTTATTCTTTGAATTACTTAGTCTCCAATTTTTAATCCTTTCTTGAAAGATTCTTTAATGAATATAATTTTAATTACATTGTGCTTAGTAAATGATGTATTAATATTTCCACTTTCCTGCATTTTAAAGGTTTTTGTGTCCTAGAATGTGATTAATTTTTTATAAAGATGGCATACGCAGTTAAGAAATATGTAAACCCCTTTCTTTTCTCATTGAGAAATCACCAGAGATTTATCATCCTTAACTTTGCTAAGGTTCTAGTTAGGTCCTTATTTTATTTCTTGTTTATCTTTTTGTCAAATTTCTCTAGGTCCAAAAGAGTATACTGAAGTCTCTTATCATTATAATTTAAATATATATTTCTCTCTGTAACATTTTTTCTTAAAATATTTATATGCTAACTATAAAGTACATATATAATAACTATCAATATTAAGTCATTATGTATACTACTTTTAAGCATAAAGTATTTAATCATCTGTTTTTATAATGTTTTCTGTCATGTCTGAAATCATTGCTACTTCAGCTTTTTTATTTCATCTGAAAAAATAAACTTTGCTCCATCCTCTAACTGCATCAATCTTTGTTTCAATCTGTAAACAATCTTTTTTATCCATTCTACTATCCTCTTTTCTTTTTTGGGTGTGTTTATTCCATTCATATTCATAGTTATAATAGTTAATTTTGCATTTTCCTCCAATCTATCCTCTTTTATTTTTGTTTCTTCCCTCTCCCACCCCACTCTTAACAAAGAAAAAGATAGTGAAAGAGAAGTTCGCTTCACACTAATAACCTCTATGTAACACTAGGTGTTGCTATAGAGGCCTAGGGTCCCATTGCTCTTAGTGCAGTGTTTCTCAAACTGTGGGTCATGACCCCTTTGGGGGTCACCTAAGAACATTGGAAAATACATATTTCTGATTGTCTTAGGAACCAAGACACCATTCCTCTATCCTTCTCCAGGCAGGTCAGCTCACATGCAGATAATGCCCACATATGAGTATTAAAGGGTCATGGCATTAGGAAGGTTGAGAACCACTGTGACTTAGTGAATCATGCACTTTTTTTCTTTTTAACATAGTAAACCAATAGCCTAGTCTCATTGAGGTAGATTGAAAGGTTTATTTTCCTTTCAATTCTGTCCCTGGGAATATAGTCAAGAAACACAAAAATTAATGGGTACTGATTAGTCTTCCAAATAGTTAGTGAGAAAAAATCTAACAACTCTGAGCTGCCAGATCCCAGTCCTGCATTAGGAAAGATTACTATTTATTATGTTGCTCTTCCAGCTGTCCCGGTACCCTTTTACCATAGACAAAGGGAAAGTGAACCCATCAGGTCAACCACAGGAGTTTTTGTGAGAAATAAGATTCGATCAGGCAGATTCAGTCTTTAATAGTATTTTTTTAAAAATCACAAAAACAGGTGCTACTTATGCCCAGACAAAATAAGGTGAGCTAAGGGAATGAGTACTCTCAGCACTCCCATGTTCCCTAAACCTGAACCTATTGTTTCTTAGCCTTGAGCTGGTGACCTTGATAAAAATTAAACAAGAAGACAAAGATGACTATGATGAGGACAATGGTGACAAAAGGGTCTTATCTTTTTTTTTTTTTCCTACAGTCTTCCCTGGAGGCCTGTGTATCATGAAGGGAACTGCTGAATTGTCTTTGTCAAACTGCTTTATTTGTGCTGTCACCACAGATGCTCCAGTGCAGGAATCAGGGAAATGCTACCACTTCTCTCCTCTCTGTGTGTTTTCTTTTCCCATTTCATGGGTGTTTCTTTTAGTCTGACCCCAGACCCAAACAATATATTATTTCCTTGCCTTAGGAGATGAACAGAAAACTCCAAATCTCTGGAGTCTATATGGATCCAGGCCATTCTTCCTTCCACTCCCTTCCACTCCTCACCCCATCCTCCTCAGGAAACTCTCCAGATAAGTGAAGCAATCTGTTTTACTTCATTTTGCGCCCTTTCTTCTTCCTCATTGCCTCATTCCTGAGTAGAGGATTTTCTTTTTTTCTTTCCTTTAATCCATTTCCCACACCCTACACACATTCCATGCTCTACCCTCCCACAATTGTTTGTTTTGCTTATGACAATCCCATCACCAATCCTACTCTCTCTTAAACTCTGCTCTCCATGTTCTTTTCTTCTTGTTCATTGCATTTAATGTATTTGTACACAAAACTGTATGTGTGGGTGAGTATATAATTATGTGTGTGGGTGTGTTCAAATTTTCTTTCTAAAGTTCAGATGAAAGTGAAGTCATGAGATGCTTACTCTTTCTGCATGTTTGTATACTCTTTATCTAATGTGCCCCTATGGTGTAATGGAATTTTCTGTCTTCCTCATCTTTTCCTCTCCACCATATTCTCCTTTCCCTCCCACCTCATTTTATCCTAATTCCATCAAAATAGAACAAAACCAGGACCCCTGGTGATCTTATTTAATTTTCTCTGTGACCTTGGAAAACAATTAAGTTCTAAGAGGACATATTTCTTTTCCCTCATTGAAGTATGCGTCAAAAATTCATCACTGTACAATCCCTTTCAGTTCACCAAATGTGTTTACATTTCTATGTTTTTCTTGATTTCTAAGTTTGCATTTCAGAATTTCTACTCTACTCTAGAGCCTTTTTTATCAGGAATAGTTGGAAGTCCTTGATTTCATTAAAGATCCATTTTCCCTCTACATAATTATACTCAGTTTTGTATGATGTATTATTGTGATTTAAGCTCTTTTCTACTTGCAGCATATCATTCTTTAAGATCTCATTTCATGATAGTTGCAGAATAATCTGGTATGAACCTGATTATGCCTATTTGGTATCTTCATTTTTTTTTCTTTCTGGATAATTGTGGTATATTTTCTGTGACCTAGAAGCAATTAAAATTGCCTATGATATTCCTATGCATTTTCTATTTGGGGTTTCTTTTAGTAGTTGACAAATGAATTCTTTTCTTTTCTCTTTTTTGGAGGGGGTAAGGTAGGGCAATTGGAGTTAAGTGACTTACCCAAGGTCACACGACTGGTGTTAAGTGTCTGAGGCTGGATTTGAACTCAGGTCCTCCTGCCTCCACGGCTACTGCTCTATTCACTGCACCACCTAGCCGCTGCAAATAAATTCCTTACAATTTCACTCTGTCATGTAAATTCTAATATATCTGGGTAATTTCGTGATTTCTTAAACTATAATATTGAGGTATTTTGGTGTGGTAATGGTTTTGAGGGAATCTGATGATTCCTAAATTATTTCTCCTTTGCCTAATTTCTAAGTAATTAAAAAAATAGTACATACTACATTCTTCTCTTTTTTTAGTCTTTAGGTTTTGCTCTAACATTTATCTGAGTGAGTCACTCATTTCTGCTTGCCTTATTCTATTTTTCAGAGACTCCATTACTTGGGTCATTTTCCCACCTTCTCTTTCACAATATTTGTTCTTCCAGTTTTTATCCTTGAGACAGCTGATTTCATTTTTAAAAAATCATTTGCTTCATTTCTTTCATGAGCTGTTAGAGTCCTTATGGCTAAGTCATTCCCCTTGCCCCCGCAGCTTTTCTTGTAGTTTTTTGGAGTTACTCTCTTCTTTTGGATGGACTGCAGCCTCACACAGTAGGACATGCCCAAATTTCATTGGTAGATCCATGAGGAGTTTGTCACTAGAAACTCACTATGTGAGCTTTGGACCCCAGACCCTAACCTTATATGAAGGCTGGAAATTATCTTTTACTTCTATGATTTGCAGAAACCTATTCCTTTTTCTCCCTGGATCTTGTACATATATATTTGTTCTTCATATTTAAATGTTTCCCTTAATTTCTTTTTGCTAGACTTTCCCTAGGTTTCTTTCAATCCACAGTGTGTTTGGAATTTGTTCTTGTTTCCTCCTATCTCCACCTCATTTTGTGAATTGGGGCCTGTTGGATGGTGGAAGAATACCCTGCCTAATCTTGCACCTATCCATTGGACAGACTATGACTTTTTCATAGAAAATCAGAACTGTTTTTTGTCTTTTCTTTCTTTTTAGCCCCAGAACTTCATGAAGTAGCAGGCACTAGTTGGCACTAATAAATGATTGCTGATTGATTGCAGTCTGACTTCCACTGTCACTGCCCTGCCACACTCTGTACCTTGTAGCTGTTTTCTGATCCCTTTTATTACCCTCTACTGCAACTGTGTTCTAGGACATCAAGCTTGGGTTTTCAATGGGACCAGGCCCTGTTCTGGGTCTTAATTTCTGGCTTTTAACTTCACTTCTTTAACTAATCAATTAACAATCATTCATTAAGCATTTACTGTGTGCCAGGCACTTGGGATAAAAATACACACAAAATCCCTATTTGTAAGGATTTTAAAAGGAAAGATAACAAATACTTATAGACAGCACTGACAGGAGTAAATCTGAAGGAGTTAGAGACCAGACAGTTTGGGAGGGAGGTCACCAGCAGCTGTGCGGAGGAAAGGCTTCATGGAGAAAGTGGCGCTTAAGTCTTCATGAAGGAGCAAAGGTCTCCTTCATAGGATTTTCCTTAAGGAGAAAACAAAGGGTAGCTGCCAGATTGGATTTATTCTTGTTCCAAGGGTAAGAAGCAACCTTATTTTATGGAACACCTGGCCATTTAACACCCTTGTACTCACTGGGAACATATGCAAAAAGACTATGAAGATAATTGCGTCTCAGGCTCCAGTGTTTTATTTTTTTAATTTAACAGGATATGAGGAGGTCGAGAAATTTGATATGGAAAATGATAAGATCTTCTAAATTAAATAAAACTATATCTTAATGAAAAAGTAGGTGTGGGGGATAAAGACAAATATGTTGGAAAATTTAGGATCAAGAAAGAAAGATGTCAAAGGCTTGTAGACTACATATGACTGGGTCAAAACACTTTTTTCACAAAGAAAAGAACAAGACAGTAAACGTAGTTTAAAAAAAGACAGTGACTATATTTTATCAGGCCATAAATGTTTAGATGCTTACATAGGAGTCATGAAAATCCGCTTTCTCTTCACAGTCAGCTCGTTGTTTAGGCAAAAACAAAAATCACCACCAAATTAGAAAAAAAAAAGTGTGTCAAACAGGTCAATAAAATAGTTATGACCTGACCTGTTTAAACAAGTGATTGCTACTGAAACAGGAATGAGCACAGACTATCAGTGTTTCTTAGGATGATTGAACTTGAAATCCCGACAGTTAGCAGACATTTGGTCTCTTTGCCAAGTAGAAGGTCATGGTGGCTAAAGGCACCACTGGTTTAGAATATAAGGTTTACATAAGCTAAGGAAGGAGGCTAATGGGAGATAATGAGCAGTATCACCCCTCAGAACAATAAGAAGCATTGGAGGGAAAAGCAAATTAGCAGAAAGCTTAGTGTGATCCTCGATTATGCTAGATCCTGCTGAGATCATTTAAATATAAAATTGGAAGCAAAGCAGCAAACAAACAGAAAACCTCTATAAAAGTTTTTTTATAACAAACCATTTTCTTCCTCAGTAACATTAGAGCCAACACATCTGCACTATTCTACAACTACAGAGTCTATTCAAGAAAGAAGGGCATGAATTTAAACTGTGATGGAAGTAAGACGCACATATAATGAGCAAATGCAGCCAAGGAAACTTCCAACTCTGGCACTACAGTCCCATGATAGCCTTTAGTTCCCACCAAGTCCTCACAAAATTTTCTGTGGGGTATACCATTGGTGGTAAAGGAGTACATTTGTTGCTCAGCTGAGCTAACCTTCTCACACTACCCTAAGACATAGCTGGGAAGAAGCCCCTCTTCTTTACTTGCCTCAGAACCTTGGCTCCAAAGTGGGGTATGGGAGTGGTTTAACCTCAGCTCTTCAACAACCACTCCTTATTCATGCTATTTTCCTTAGTAAGGTGCACTACCCTGCCTTATGGCTACCAGTCAGTTACACTCCCCAGTTTCCTTTGGGCTTCAATGTAGCTGAGTGGCTAAGGACAAAGAAATAGATCTGGGTGCCTGAAAGGCAAATTCTTGGTTTTTGCTGAGCTTTTCACATGTCTCACTTCTGTTGTATTTTAGATTCATACTGCCTCCTCTTTTTCTAGAGTTATTCAAGCCTCCAAATGCTTCCCAAGGTGTGGGATTTGTATTTTGCATCTAAAGGTCTTTCTCTTCACTTGCCAGAGTCTCTGTCTTTTTTGTCCCTTATGAATTTTAAGCTTTTTCTGAAGTCTCCCAGTTTCATCATGATCATTCAAATACTCTTGATAGACCCAACAACTGAAATAATGTTGTGAAGTGATTTTTTGAATATTAATTTTCTTATAGAAAGAGATATGAACTGGGTCTGTGATTTCACTTGTATTGGGAGGTCCTGGATGAGGAACCTCCATCTACCAAGGCAGTTCAGCACCTTGGAGAAGAGCTAGAACAATGGGAGTTTAGAAGAATTGCTCATGGTGACACAGCACATATGTTTCAGAAGTTGGGACTTGAAATCAGACCTTTCTCATACTAAGGACAGCTTTCTATGCACTATGCAAGGCTTCTTCTCATTAATATTCACAGGTCTGTCAAAAGTGAAATTGTATACTCAATAAAACTATTTGCCACTACCAGTAGCTAGGTGGTGCAGTGAAGAGAGCTCAAGGCCTGGAGTCAGGAAGACCTGAGTTCAAATCTGCCCTCAGATACCTCCTAGTTCTGTGACCCTGGACAAGTCACTTAGCCCTGTTTGCCTTAATTTCCTCATCTGTCAAATGAACTGGAGAAGAAAATGGCAAACCACTCCAGCATCTTCAAGAAAACCCCCAAAAGAGGTCATGAAGAGTTGGGCATGACTGAAAATGACTAAACAACTGAGAGAAATGATTCATTGAGGACCCCTACTCAAACTCTAATCAGTATTAATCAGTTCATTATGATTTTGTGAATGGTAATGATTGTTAGTAATTATTTTAATAAATTCATTTAATAATACATAGTTAATCATCTAATAATATGTATAAGAAAAAGCAGTATATTAATTCATACTTTGTATAAGTTACATAGGAGTGTAGATTCTAATAGAAGGCCCTGTAATAGGCCTCAAACTTTAATGCAATCTTCATTACTTGTCTACCAGTTATGGAACTCACTTGCACAACCATAAAATTCTAACAAAGATATCTCCATATTGCTCAAATTCCATGAACAAGCCAAGCGTGAATTGTGGCACGGTATGGAAATTCCCCTACAATATGTTCTTGGAGCATATGTATAACTTGTACCATCTCTAGTCCTGCCTAACCTAGGGAGGACATCCAGCTTATGATCACCTAGTCAGCTTCACCCAACTTGTGACCCCACTGATAGATCATTTTTGCTAAAATAGCTTATGTATAATATGTAACCAATGGAATTCTGTATTTGATCATGCCTCTTCTGCATATTTGGCTATCAAACTTTATACATATGAGGTCCTGGAAGAAGGGGACATCTCAAATCATGAGGGAGCTCTGAGGTCTACTTCATTAGTGGGGACCACTGATCCTTTAATAAAGTGCCATTGGCTCAGAGCTCTGCCTCAGTCTCTTTCATTGTGGGCTGGACAATTTTAATCCCCACACAACAACAACCTAGGGCTGCTGTGAGGGTAAAAGGAAATGATATTGGCAAAGTACTTTGTAAAACCTAAAGTGGTATAAATGTTAGCTGTAGTAATAATAACCAACAACAATATTAATAATAATAATTACTATTATCCTGGAAGGTTTTCAACATAAAATACAAGTGGAAGAGGGGATCCCTATCCCTAAATTCCTCTACATGCATCTGTTGGTGGATGACATTTTTCAGATTTCATAAAATCCCAGAATACTCTGGAGTCATCTAAATAAGATTCACAGCTACTACTTAAAAAAGAATTTGTAACCAATCACACAGGAAGCAAATGTGTGGATGAAGAATGTTAGTTATCTGGATTCTTACAAGTGGGTCTTTTAACACATTTATATTGGACAAATATTACTCATTAAACATGAGCTGAGACTATAACTGAACAGCAGATTGAGAGCAGGCTGAATTGTTTTTGGGAAATCATTCAGTACTTTCAACTATACCAAGCATCATCCTGAAATAAAACAAATTTTTGACACCAACATTTTTTTTCTGATGCTGATTTTTGTGAATCAAGGATCTCCTTCAACCCCAAATAATCTGAAGAATTGGGGATCAAAAGGATAATGAAGAAAATCCTAGTGTCCATCAACATGTTGTAATATATTACCAAAGATAAAATGAGTATGAGAAATGGCCTAAAATAGATCACCAAAGAAAAATCTGATTAGATGTGTGTCAATGAGATCACCAATTCACTTCAGCATTTAAGTAATGAAATATATGTTCGGGGGAGTCAGAGTTAGTGGTTGGAAATCAGACCAGAAAAAGTCCATAGTATAGATGACCTTGAATGTGCTTGGTTTGTTCTTTATCCTTTGTGAGATGGGGTGGTCCTTCCCTGATTTACTTCTGTTTTCTCTGCCTATGATAACCATCTTTGGAATGGGAAGGACAACAAAATATTGTTATTAGGAAGTTGAAACCTAAGATAAACAAGAAGAAGAGCTTTGTACTTTAATGAGTCCAAGTTCTTTCAGACCTCAATGAACTGTATTCTCAGTAACTGAAAGGACTGAATGATCATGGAGGGTGAGAGAAGTCCTTCAGGATTGCAGAAGAGCAAGGTGCCTTATTTCTTTCAGAAAGATGTGGGATGAGGAGGGAAAATGGAGTCTGCCAGCAAGAGGCCAAGAGCAATATTAATGATGTGATGTCAACTTGGAAGGAAATCTCTAATGGATTACCTCAGGGATAGGTGTTTGACTCTGTTCTGTTTTACATTTTTATCAAGAATTTGAATGAAGTAAAGCCCATAATGATGCCAAACAGAGAGGGAGAATAACACAGAATAACAAAGTAGGAGACAGGGGATATGAACTGGATTTGTGATTTCATTGGTATAGGGAATTTTCAGATGGAGGAAACTCATTTATCAATGTGGGGCAGCCCCTTCTCTGGGATTTATAGTCTCAGAGTATTGCCTAGACCACTGAGACATTAAGTCACACAGCCAATATGTCCTCTTCAGATAGAGTTTGCCTTCATTTCCATGGGGCACATATTTAAATGGCTACAGATAAGCTGGAGAGCATTCAGAGGAGTGTTCCTAGGATGGTGAAGAGCCTCAAGATAACTTTATATGAGAACTGGTTGAAGAGACTAGGGATCTTCTTTCCTTTTCTTTCCTTTTCTTTTCTTTCCTTTCCTTTTCTTTTCTTTTCTTTCCTTTCCTTTCCTTTCCTTTTCTTTTCTTTTCTTTTTTTTTCTTTTCTTTTCTTTTCTTTTCTTTTCTTTTCTTTTCCTTTATGTCTTTTTGGAGGGGGAAATGCAGGGCAATTGGGGTTAAGTGACTTACCCAAGGTCACACAGCTAGTAAGTGCTAAGTGTCTGAGGCCAGATTTAAACTCAGGTCCTCCTGACTCCAGGGCTGGTGCTCTATTTGCTGTACCACCTAGCCACCCCGACTAGTGATCTTCAATTTGGAAAGAAGATACCTCTGGCAAAACAAGATAGCCACCTTCAAGAAGTTGAAGAGTTTTCATTTGGAAAAAAGATTTGCTTTGTTCTGCTTATCCCCAAGGGCCAGAACTAAAAGACATGGGTGAAAACTGTAGAGAAGCAACTATTAGGATCAACTTTTGATGTCAGGAAAGAAAACTAAAAAGATCTCTTGAAAAGTGCAATGGGCTGCCTCTTGGAGTTGGTAGTTTTCTCTCTCAACAAAGGCCTCCAAGCATAGCCTAGTTGAGTGCATTTAGGAGACTTTGAAGAGGGGATTCCTAGGCAGGTATGATTAGATTAGGTGGCCTCTGAGGGCCTTTTCAGCTCTGGCATCCTATGAAGACAACTTAGTGAGAAATCCAAGGAAGGACTCTTGTATACGGGCTCTGGATTTATTGATGGTTGTTGTCAGTTTCTTGTATTACGTTTCTTTACTTCAGGGTCACATAATTCATAGCTAGGTGGGATCATATACGTTATCTAGTTCAACTCTTCATTTTACAGATGAGGAAACTAAGGCTTAAAAGAGATTTTATGATTACCCTCAGGTCATACAAGTTGTAAATTGCAAAGACAGGATTCAAACTCAGGTCTCTGATTCCAAACCCAGAGTTCTTTCTACTACACAACAATAGATTCATTTTCAATATTTTCATGTCTGTGACATGATTGATGTGGGTACTCCCTCTAGTGTTGCAAGTTGTCATCTATACAAGTCCTCTCATCCTGAGTGACTTTTGGCTGTGCCTTTCTTCCCCTTGAAAACCTGTCACAGAGTTGTTTGGTTGATTAGTTACGTTTGACTTTTTGTGACCTCATTTGTGATTTCTTGACAAAGATCCTGGACTGCTTTGCCATTTCCTTTTCCAGTTCATTTTACAGATGAGGAAACTGAGGCAAACAGGGTGAAGTGACTTGTCCTGGGTCACACAACTAGTAAGCATCTTAGGCCAGTTTTGAACTCATGAAGATGAATCTTCCGGACTTCAGGTCCCACACTCTAGCTACTGTGGTGCCACCTAGGTACCCTCTTCCTTTAATTCTGTGGCTATTGTGTAGATAACAATGGAATGTTTGAGCTGTCCATCAGTTATTCTTGGCTTTCACTGCATGACAGGCCACTTTCTTTTCTGGTCTTAAATCTCTCAGTTGACTTTCTTTAAACCGCTTAAATATCTTGTGCTGTTCTTGACTGATAATATGTTACAGCCCTGCTATATCCTCTGTGCACTCTGGCATTGCCCTGTGAGTTCTCTGGTGACTGGTATTGCATGTCTGGAAGCCATTTTTATAGACACTTTTTGCGTTTCTGTTGCCTTTATCGTACGTAACAGATTGACTACCAGATATTTTATGCACTTTATCATTGTTTTTATGGCACTTCTGTTTTCTACTGTTTTGGTCTGGATTTTCTTATTAGAGGAATTCTAATTTTTTGTAAATTTATTTTGTATCCTGTTACTTTTCAGAAATTCTCAATTGTCTCAGTTTCTTTTCTGAAAATACGTTTTTTAAGAAAACTATTATGTCAACAAGAAAGACGCATAGTTTTGTTTCCTTTTCGCTAATGTTTATGCCCTTAATTTCTTTCCCTTGTTGTTTTATTATTACGCATATTTTTGAACTGTCAAATAATTGAGCAAAGAGGCATCCTTGTTTTATGCCTCTGTTTACTGGAAAAGCTTCTAACCATTCCCATTTTATATAACTCTAGCTCTTGGCTTTACATACATATTTTTCATCATATTAAAAAATAACTTCTGAGATTATGCCTTGAAGGGTTTTTAGAATTAATGAATATTGAACTTTGTTGAAATCCTTGTCTACACTGCTTGGTACAATCTTGTGGTTTTGGTTGTTGCTTCTAATGTCATAATTATGTTAATATTTTTTCCTAGTGATAAACCATTCTTTCATTCCTTATAAAAATCCTGCTTGCTATAGTCTTTTTGTAGGGTTTTATTTAAAATGTTTGAGCCAAAAGTAAGCAATGCAATTAACCTAAAGTTTTCATTCTTTGCTTTATCCTGCCTTGATTTTGCCATTAGAACTACATTTGTCTCATAAAAAGAGTTGGGTAAAACCTTTTCTTTAAATAATTTTGTTGTTAAAAAAGATAGACCTTTGTTTCAGGGTAAACTTTGGCATCGTTAAAAATACTACATATTCTCCCCAAAGCAGCCCAGATCACTTGCTGTCATATGCAATTCTCAACAGAGATCATAGTACCTGCCCAAGATGTATTTACTGAGGCACCAGCTATATGGATTGTCCATCCAACTGCATATCATAATCTGGAAAACAGACATTCTTCATCCATTTGGTTTTTATTCGGTGAATAGTTAGACCAGATTCTTATGGATCTTATCCAGGAAGCTCTGTAATTTTTCCAGGGCTTGATGCAATTACTTAAATATTATCCACAAACAGAAGCATCTGGAAGACTTCACCTTCTGTTTGAACTCTGCATGGATGTCATCCATGATGACAGGAAACAGCATTGGCAAGCATATGTCTCACTGGTTACGCCTCATTTGAGCTTAATAGCCAGGCAGTCATCAAAGTTACTCTTTTGCTGCACCTTTGAAAGAATCTTGTATGATTTTGTTGCACAAATATTATACCTATACTTAGTACAATGTCCAGCCAATAGTAAGTGCTTAATAAATGCACATTGGTTTGTTGTTGGTTCATTGATTGATTGACACATGAATGAAAAGCATAGATCCTTCAAGGTGATAGTTTGCTTAACCAAATCAAACACTGTTTTTACGTTCAAGATTTTTGTTGAACTTTTCATCCTATTTATGGTAGAGGCTCATTCCAAAGAGGAAGATTCTCAGCCATTATCTTGGCCAACCCAGACCTTTACCTTACCAATATCTTTTCAAACCAGTCTTATACATTACACCTCTCTGCATAACTCTGAGGCACTGGTCTCTGTGATTTTCCCTGGACAGGATACTCCATTTCCTGATACTTTCTCTCATTGGCATCTGCAATCATTGGTTTGCTATACATCCTCATTTATGCCTCCTGGCTACCATAGTTTCTTTCATGTCTTAGCTAGTGTGTACTTCTGTAGGAAGCCTTTAAGCTTTCTAATCCCCCTTAATACTAGTGCTTTTCCTTTGTCAATTATTTCAATTTATATGTCTCTTGTTTGTACTCAGTTGTTTGCATATTCTCTTTACATTATGTTTTGTGCTTCCTAAGAGGAGGGACTGTTTTTTACCTGCCTTCCCCTTTTAATTCCCAGAGTTTAGTATAATGCCTGGCACTTAGTAGTAATAAATTCTAGTCAACTGACTGAATGTGGTTTGCATCTGACTGTCATTTGTGGAGCCTTTCAAGTCCCTTTGCATGCCTTTATCAAGGGCACCATCAATATATATGTAGACGATTATATTTTCATATAAAAATAAATGGAAATGGGAAAGTAGGTATATAATATTGCTTCCAGTAAGAGTTTTTTGGCCACCTCCTCTAGGTACTAATAACATTTGAGGCCCTCCCTCCCTTCTTTCCTTCCTTCCTTTCTCCTTTTTTTTTTTAACCAAGTCTTTGGTATCCTCACCCCTCTTAGGTACCTTTATGATCACCTCATCTCTATTTAATACTGTATATGTCTACAGAGGTCAGTGGTTGGCATGCTGGTATCCAATTCGCATTTTGCACTTGGTTCCTTGAATGGACTATCACCTTCATTCGACAGAACAGACATTATACAGCATAGACAGAAGAGCGACAGACTTTCATTCCTGTTCCTATACTCTTCTCCAGTTCTAGGGTCCCACTCACTCATCCCCTTAGACGAAATCCTGGCCTGGGTCCAAATCTGGATCAGTACCTTTGGCCTTGCTCAGGAACGTGATCTTTCTGTGGATGAAGCCCTCGTTTTTATCTTCAAACTTACCGAGCATGTGAGTGGGTGAGGAGGGGCAGTGGCCTAAGTCTTGGGGCAGCCAGTCCTCTAGATCATTTTTGGGTGGCAGATTATCCACATTTACCAGTTTGCATAATAATGATTTTATATGCTATTAAAATATAATTCCTGAATTTTACTTCTAAGAAAAGGTATTTGCTGGACATATTTAATATCATGCTGAATTAAGGAAGGAAACATTGGATAATGCCCATTGGCAATCGTAATGGATCAATTCTCTTTTATCTTGAAATCAACTTTGTCTTTGGTATTGACTGTAAAAAGATATTTTCCAATAGGGAGTGAAAGGTTGTCAGCTGCTGAATACCATTTCAACAAATTTGACCTAAAGCTTCAAAACATGATGAGGAGACATAGAATAGAAAAATCAGGAGGAAGAGGAAAAGGAGGCTTCAAAGAAGTGTATCAATGATTCTTTTAAAAATTCCACATTGATTAGCTATCATTGTATTAGGTATCCATGACAGATGCCTGCATGGGTCAGTTTTGAGTTGTATTTCCACAAAGCAAAATAAAAATTACAATCCTGTCTGTTGCCTTTCTCCTCCCTTTTGGAAGGGCATCAAGAAAATCAATGAAAAACTGTAGTGAATTTGGAAATGATTGTAAGAATTTGCTACTTATCATGCTTTTGCCTCAATTTCAGTGGCATCTCATACTCTGGTATTTCTAATTTTTTATATAACCCCCACTTTGCTTTGCATAGGGGGAAATGATTTAGCCAATGGCAGTTCAGTTTATTTATTTATTT
>CM053583.1:201461132-201508006 GCA_028627135.1 Pseudochirops cupreus
TTTTCTGCTCTGGAGGCCTTCTGGCCAGACTGCTTATCTCCCCCTTTCACAATTCCCATTCACAGCTGCCGCTAATCCGCTCACCTGAAGCTCCTCACTCCTCCCGTCCAGCTGCCCCCTGGGCACAGCCGGGGCTTCAGGCCAGGCTGGTTTCAGTTTGCAGTGCTGATATGGTTCCTCGTAGCTGAGCTGACTTTAGTGGGAAGTATCTTTGTGTGCGTTTTGGAGTTCCAGGATTGGTTTAGAGTCCTATTTTATGGGTATTTTGGGGTTGCTATGTGAGAGCTGCAATATGTTGCTGCTACGCCGCCATCTTGGCTCCGCCCCTCAGTAATACGTCTTGATTCAGTCATTTACACATCTCAAACTCTGCCTGAGTCTCATAAGTGAGTGGCCAGAGACAAAAATGGAAATGAATCCAGAACCCTAGAGATGATTTCTCTGTCTTTGCTGGCCATTTCATAGGCAACTGGGCTTTTCAAGCCACAGAAATTTTCTGAAGTGTGGAAAGTTCACTTTCCCTTCTTCCTTGCATTCAATGACCTTGTCTTTTTATGCCTAACAGCCTTTCAGTTTGCTGATGTCTCACTGGGGCATAGGATTACTCATGCTTCCCCCTTTCCTTGTGCCTGTCAATGGGAGGTTTTGTTGGGTTGTTTTGTTTTTTGTTGTTGTTTTTTTTTTACCTCAATCAGAGCTCTAGATTTTTTATCAATCACTTGGAGGAAGACATGGATGGCATTACCATCAAATCTGAGATAACACAAAGTTTGCCAGGTTAGTTTTAATGTAAAATGACAGACTCAGTATCCAAAAATATATTACTAGGCTAGAATCATGGGCCAAATTTAATGAGATGAAATTCAATACAGGTAAATGTAAACAGCACAGACCAAGGACAGATGCCTTTCAGCCTCCATATTTTTCAAAGGCCAAGAAGAAAAAACACCATAGAATAGGCAGGTGCACACACACATATGTATGTATGCATGTATGTATGTAACTGTCTGCCTGATTTGAATTCAGGGAAATGAGTTCCTGAGTCCTGGCCTTGCACTCTATCCACTGTACCATCTAACTGCCAAAGAATGTCCTAAGAATGACAAACAAATAGGGTGGAGGGTCTTGAGTCCATTGCACATGAGAATAAGTTGAAGGGGTGGGGATACGTGGCCCAGAAAAGAGAAAATCCAACAGTAACAAGCGAGTTGTCTTCAAGCATTGGAAGAGTCATCATGCAGATAATAGATTTGATTTCTTCTGGTTGGCCCCAGAGGTCAGAATCAGCAACAATGGATAGAAGCTAAAAAGGTGAAGATTTAGGATCAATGTCAGGAAAAATATCCTAAGCACTCAAGCTGTCACTGGAATGGGCTGCCCAGAGAGGAAGTGAGATCCCCCTTATTGGAAGACTAGATGACCACTGGTTGGGGATATTACCATGAAGATTCCTTTCATATATGATCAGCACTCAGCTCTGAAATTATATGATCTGTGATCCGTGAATTAATTCTAGAGGTGCAAGTGATTATCTCATAATTGGATCTCTAAGATATGAAAGGCAGTGTGCTATATAAGGTATGTGGGCCTTGGAAACAGGAAGAACTAGGCTCAAGTCCTATCTCAGACATGCAATGTCTGTGAGACCTTGGATAAGTCATTTAATTTCTTGTTGCTCTAGGCAACTCTCTATATTGCATGTTTCCTGTTTATTACATTTGTATCTGCAAAATATGCCATCATTCATTAGTTTGCTTCATCCAGGAGTTCCCAATGAAATCACAGTTACTATACCTATCTCTTATCTTGCAGGATACAAAGGATTCCCATTATCAGAAGGTACAATTCACTATTTATTAAGTGCCTACCACATTAAGGCATTGTGTAAGGTCCTGGAGATAACAAAGGTAAAGATGAAACTAGCTGGACACTCATTCTACTAGCTTACATTCTGCCTGGGAGAAGACATTTACACCAGTTAGCAAATACAAAATATTGATAAAATGACACAAAAAATTTTAAGAGAGAGAGGGAGTCTGTTAGCAACATGTAGCATCAAAGAAAACTTTGTGTAGGAGATGGCACTGAACTACATTTTAAGGAAAGTTAGGGATGCCAGAGGGTCAGGTAGGGTGTGCTGCAGTGGACAGAGTACTGAGCCTGGAGTCAGGAAGACTCAACTTCCCTCATTTCAAATCTGGCATCAGACACTTGCCAGCCATGTGACCTTGGACAAATCACTAAACCCCATTTGTCTCAGTTTACTCATCTGTAAAATGGCCTGGAGGAGGAAATGGCAAACTACTCCAATATCTCTGCCAAGAAAACCCCAAATAAGGTCACAAAGAGTGATACATAATTGAAAAAAATGACTGAAGGAATACCAGGTGGTGTGGTCTAGGGAATAGAATGCTAGACTTGGGATCAGAAATCCCTGTATTCAAATCCTGCCTCAGATACTTTCTAATTGTGTGACCCTGGGAAAGTCCTTAACTGTCTGGGTCTTCATTTCTTCATCTTTAAATGAGGTAGTCAGATCTGATTTTATGAGGGGGAATTGAACCCAGAGACAAGGAAGATCCTTGGCTATTGGAAGTCTTTGGGGGTTCAAATGTCTAAGCTTTCATAATGTTAAATTAGAATTAGAAAGGTAATACTAACTGTTTTCCCTCTCAGCATGGAAACCCCAGAAATAGAAATAGTTGGGGGTTACGCAATAAAGTAGTTTTATTAGACTTCGTGTGAAACACATGTATAAATAAGTAAACATATATGCATACATATATAAGTATAGAACATATATATGTGTATATTATACATGCATATGTGTTTTCATGTATATGTTTAAAATAACAGACTACTCACAAAAGTTCTAAAAGAATCATACAGATAAACTCCATATTGAACTGTTGTCTAGACCTGGCATCTGAGAATTACTTTGGGGTCTCTTTAAATCTGTGATGGTATGCAAGTGAAATAGAAAAAATAAAGTAAGCAAAAGTGATCTCAAAGAACATAAACTCAGAAGAAAAAATGTTTCATCTTACATAAGGAGCCCATAATTAAACTTAGAAAATGTATTGGGCTTTTTGGTTCATCTGGTTTTCTTTCCCCCTGATACCACACAAAGGACGATAAGTGGAAGACAGGAATGGACTTCACTAACCACTAAGTTCAACTCCCTCATCTTACAAATGAGGAAACTGAGGCTCAGGGAAGTTAATAATTTACCCAAGATCATATGTAACCAAAATTCTGTAGTTCTGTGTGTTTGTTTTTAAATAAAGTATATGAAAAGGACATCATATCCCACAAGTGGTGGATGTTACAGAAGTTTACAATTTGTGGATTTGTGGATGGGTTCACTCCAAAAGGTATAGGATTCATCTGGGAATCCATCCAAGCAAATCACACAAGAATTCCTTAAACAAATAAAACAAATCAAAGACTGTCTAATTGAATCAAGTTCTGGGATTGACTCTTCTGAAATTCCCTCCAGTATGTCAAAAGATAATCCTCCTTGAAAGGATTTCCCTGGCCATGTTCTGTCTTCTAATGAGGAGAAGTAAAGTCTTCTATATACAGAGTCACCAACAAGGGCAGCATGAGGACATAACTACACAGGATGTGGAGACCTCTCTTTAAAACCAGCAGCTTCATTTTCCAGGCTGGAAAACATTAGGGTCTTTGGAAAACATCCTTCCAAAGTGGTTTTTGCCATCATGACATACAGTAGAAGAAGAAATTGTTTGTGTATTGGCACCTCTTTTCATCACATTTCAGAAGTTCATCCCGGGGCACATCTCTGGAGCACTCTGTTCCATGATGTTATTTGAATTTCTAAGGCAGACCTGTTGGGACATGATGACGCTGTGTCTGTTCATTTAGCTGAATGGATTGACCAGTTCTGTGGGATCCATAACAGGGAGGCAGACAACCCTGTCTCCTTCATATCACACACCAGAAGAACACAAGAGGAAAGGGATGAAAGCTGGTTTGGGTGTGACTTGAGGGCACTACAATCAGAGAGAAGACTCGTTAGGCTGAATCCTGGGGACTTTGTGACAGGGTAAGCCTCCAATTATCTTAAAGACCCAAATTATTACATACAGAGCCAGTCAGCTTTCCTTTATAGTCACTATGTCATAACCTAATTAGCATTTAAAGTTACAAGTAATTTGATTAAAGCCTTGTATACAACTTTAACAACAACAACAACAACAAAAACCCACCCTCTGAAAACATGCTGCCAACAGATCCTAAAATTTGAACCAGCCCTTTCCATACCTGCTAGTGCTGAGTATCTCTGTTGATATACTCTGAATCAGCTGTCCATGGTACAATGGTGGGGAAAAGCTACTGAAGGGGTAGGCGGAGGCTGGAGAAACTAACTAGTTGGCTAGTGAGCTACATAGCTAACCAATGAACTGAGGGAAACAGCCCAGGATCTGGGTTCAGTGCCTCACCATCTCTTTTGGTCTCAGTTTGTTCATCCTCAAATCCAGTAACACAGATAGCCAGTTAGTAAGCAAGCATGTATTAAAGTTACCATTTGCCTGGCACTTTACTAAGAACTGGAGGTACATAGAAAGGCAACACATGATCCCTACTCTCATGGAGGAGGGAAGTATGTCAGTAACTACATACACACAAGTTATACATGGACTTGTAACCATATGAGATACATGCCACCTAAATAACTCAGCAACACAAGATATAGCTAAAGATTTAGACTTAGAGATACAGAGAGAATCAATTTGTAAATAATGAGGTACCTACAAGATATGCATAGAGTAGATGAAGGTACTCTGACAGGAAAGGCTTTAGCTGTTAGGGAGGTGGAGCTGGGGGCAGATAGGACAGGCCCATAGAAGATGGGTTTTGAGCTGAATCTTGAAGGAAGCTATGGAAACTGAGAAGCAAAGTCAATGAAGTATAGCGTTCAAGACAAATGAAATGGCAAACCACCTCAGTATCTTTTCCACGAAAATCTCACGGATAATTGGCCCATGGGGTCATGAAGAGCTGGACATGCCTGAAAAACAACAAAGGTGTAAGAAGACTGGAAAGGTTCGTCAGATGCAAAATTGTAGAGGGTTAAGAAGAGAATGAGGCAGCTAGGTAGCACCGTGGATAAAGCACTGGGTCTGAAGTCAGGAAGATCTGAATTCAGATCTAGCCTCAGACACTTAATAAGTTGCATGACCTTGGGCAAATCACTTAACTGTGTTTACCTCAGTTTCTTCATCTGTAAAATAAGCTAGAGGAGGAAATGGCAAACCACTCTAGAATTTTTGCCAAGAAATCCACAAAAGTGGTCATGAAGAATCAGACATGACTGAACAAAAGAATAGAAAGGAGAAGAAATGAAGGCACTAGTTGTGGGTGGCCTTTTAAAAGAGTTTACTTTAGAAGAGGAAGAGAGATACTACATGGCACTTAGCAGGGAAAGAAAGATGAAGTGAGGGTTTTTTAACTATGGGGAAACACTGGTGTGTTTGTAAGCCACAAGGAAGGAACCAGTAGATAGGGAGAAATTAAGTTTAAAATAGAAAATGGAGTTGATAGTGGGGATGATTTGCTGGTGATGCCAGGAGGTGATGAGGTCAAGTTTGAAAGTAACAGAGTTTGCCTTGGCTGCAAGAGGAGCCACTGTTTCATTTGAGACCAGGGTAAAGGAGCAGATCATAGGAGCTGTCTGAGTGATGTGGGATTAGGAGGAAAGGAAAAGAAGGAGCTCTCAGAGAGTGGTTTCTGTTGTGTGCTTTTTTCTTCACTGAAATATGTGGCAAAGTTTTCAGCTGAGAGTGTGGGTGGGATGGGAGCTTACACTTCACTGGGGACCTTCCAACATGTACACATAGCAATGATACTGAATATTTTTATAGCTCTTAAGCTACATCTTAAACTCTTAGCTGATCTGAATAATTTTTATACAAACCAAACTACCCCGATGTTGAATTTCCCCATAAAGTCTCACACACATTCCAATCAATCATTCAATAAGAATGTATTACACACATAGGATGTACTTAGTGGTATGTGGGAAGAGCCTAGTCCAGGCTCAGAAATTCCCTAGACATGGGGGCTGTGGGCCAGTCACAGCCTCTGCCTTCCTCAGATTCTTCACCCAGAAAATAGACATAATAAGGGCACCTCCTTCCCAGGGTGGTTGTGGGGATAAAACAGTCCTCAGTGCAAAGCACTTCACCAACCTGTAAGCACCACATAAATGCCGGCTATTGTGATTACAACATTATTGTATGTTATGCATGCTGCTAAGTGGAGGGCCTCCAATGAAAGGCCGAAACAGCCCTGCCTTCAAGGACTTCACATTCCAATAGTAATCTTGTTCTGTCACATTCACTTCCAGAAACATCTTCATCCAGAAACTCATGGGAATGCTTCCATTGAGCTGTTTAAGCTGGCTCTGGTGACCCCATGTGGGGTTTTCTTGGCAAAGATACGGGAGTGGTTCGCTACTTCCTTCTCCAGCTCATTTTACAGATGAGGAAACTGAGGCAAACAGGGTCAAGTGAATTGCCTAGGGTCACACATAAAGAGAAAACTTCCTGATTCCAAACCCAGTGCTCTATGTGCTGTGCCACCTAAGAACAATAAATTAACCTCTATTATGGATTGGGCTTTGTAAGGGACACAAAAGAAATCACAGCATAGAGCCAGGCCTCATGGAGCTAACAAATAGAAGGAGCATCTACCTATTCTAAATCTATACTTTCCGTAACTATAAGTTGAAGATCATTTCAGTGATATCAAAGGCTAGAAGGCCTGGTCACAAATCCTGCTTCTATAATTACTAGCTGAATGATTGTGGACAAATCACTTACCTGTCAGAGTCTCAGTGACCTCACCTCCAAAATGAGACATTAAGACCCTGACAGCATTTTCAATTCTTAAAGAGTCACAGAAACATGACTAGCTCCTGACTCCACACACTCTGAGTGTGACGTCTGGGCACACCTGTGATTGCATGAGGATACAGAATTTCCTTCCATGACGAAAACTGGTAACTGTCTCTGACTTCCAGGCTGGAGAGCTGCCTGGGCTCTGAGGGGGCAAATGCCTTGCCTGTAGTCTCACTGCTGGATTGAACTCGGGTCTTTCTGTATCCAAAGGCTAACTTTCCGTCCTTTCCATGCTGCTTCCTATTTGCAAACATGCAGATTCAAAAACCCTCAAGTCCCTGACAATCTATTACTAACCTGAAAATATGTACTAGCCTTTTCCACACTGGCTAGACACACCTGGTGGCCTCATCACAGTCCCTTATCGACAAGGGGACTGATGGGAAGAATAATTTTTTCCCAACCAGAAAAAGGGACTGAAGGATCTTGGGAGACAGAAGTCAAATAAGATAGGAGAATGTTTTTGTTATCCCATCAAGTCAAGAAAATCTACCTTTCCCATGATCTCCCTTGCTGATAAGGAACCAAACTAGTATACTGAAATTTACACTACTTGAAGGCAAGATCCATATTCAACATCACATACCTTCCATGGTGCCTAGCATAGTGTGAGACAATATAAACATTCACTAATTCTTTAACTGGTGAAGACAAAGCACTTTCTTCTTATCCAAGGAGTGGATATTAGGAACATGGAGAAGAAGCATCTCAGTGCTCTTAGTCACACTGTATATTTTCATTAAGTTCTGGCTAGCTCACAGTCTAATTCTCCCTAGTCTACAGATGTCACCTAATGTGCTGGATCACTTTGCTGCCTTTTTATGAATTAAGCTTTTCTTGCATTAATTGCAGATTTTCACTGTTACATGTCCCCCTCAGTCTGGATGGGTGATAGTGTTGCCCAGCTGCAGGACTCTGTCAATCAGTCCATCAACAAGCACTAAGGGAACAACGCGTAACACAGATAGTAGTGCTTCGGGAACGTGTGCTGACTGACTGCTCGCTGTACGCCAGACTCTGGGCTGGGCGGCGATTCTGCTCACTGAGTGCGAGCTCTCCCAGGGACGGGGATGGCATCATTTTTGTTATTTGTGTGGGCCAGTGCCTAGCTCGATGTTTCCCAAATAACTTTTAATAAACGTTTGCTGATTGGCTTAATCAGGCCGGGAGGGAACATCCTCCCACTTGCTCCCCCACACAGGAGAGCTCCAGCAATAAGCCAAACCACAGTTTTCAGACAACCAGCCCCAGCGCAAACCTTTTTTTTTTTTTAGTTTTTGTGCTTATTATCCGTCTGGGTGTGGAGAAGGGGTATTATGTACATATATCCAATTGGTATCTTGGACCTGGAACACCCTCAACTAGGAAAATCCCTCATTCTTTTCATACCTCTTACAATTTGGCAGAACTTCTTCCTAGGAGCATGGCATAATGTAATCTAACATAATTTGATTGCAGGTAGTAATTTTCATCACCCTAGAATCCAAAATCAAATAGAGTAAAACAATTATTCATAAGGATTTAGGGGGAAAGAGAATCCACTCTGGATATGTTGAGCTTGAGATGCCTTCAGTCCATGCTATATGAGATATCCAAAAGATCATTGGTGATGAGAGACTAGAGCTTCTGAGAGAGATTATGGTTATATATATAGATCTGGGAATCATGGGAGCTGATGAGATTACCAAATGAGATAGTATAGAAAGAGAAGAGAAGAGGGCCCAGGACAGACACTCCCCATAAGACATAATGTTCTGGCTAATTTCTCTGTTACTGTCTGAGACCTCTAATTGTACCCTCCATTGGCATCCAGTAAGTCCATAGTCACATCTGTGTATGTCTATGTTGTCCTCCAACTGCTTCAACAAGTGCTTTGTTCACTGCTTAATCTCTATGATGCTCCAATCACTCCTTGAGGCTTATTCACTACGGTTGGAGATTAGAATGGAATTAATACCAAGTCCAGGCCAGAGAGAAAACTTCTTACCTTACCCATTGTTCAACTCTCTGTTCTTTCATTGATTGAAAGTCAACATCACTCCTTCCCTATTTGGCATCTATATTCATCTGATAGCAATAGCTTTGTTGGCAAGCTCACTCCTCCAACTCATCCTCCTCCTCCTCCTCCTCTTCCTCCTCCTCTTCTTCCTCTTCTTTCTCCTCCTCTTCCTTCTCCTCTTTGTCCTCTTCTTCTTCTTCTTCTTCTTCTTCTCTATGCTCCTATTTCCCATTTTTATTCCCTTCTTCCTCCTCCCATTTGTTTGCTAGTCCTTTGAATCATGGCAAACAGAAGGGGATGAAACAAATAATTATAGAATGGCTTGAACTGCACTATATGTCATGGAAGAAATAAGCACTTTTCCTGAAGCAGTTAGTCCCTAGAGATATGACCACCCCATGAGTTTTCATACTAGCAATCTCTTGCCTCAATGTTCTTTCTAATTTTTTGTTTCTGGTTGATCTATATATAATTCAAGAAATTTGGAATTAGAGTTGAAATTAGTCTTAGACATAATCTGCTTCACATCCCCCTTCCAAAAGTTTAGAATAAATATAAAAAGATTTTATAAATCTCAAACCTTAAAATGTTGTCTTCTCTTAATGTTTTATGAATAGACTAGTTTTTCTGACTTTAATAATATGACAAAAGGAAATTATCAAAATCCTTGTCCTTTCAAAAGGAACAAGGTGGCCAACCTTTGGACCTGGTTTCCTTCTTCCAGAACAAGTGTCAATGACTACTTTCATCTATATGCATTATCACAACAATCCTACAAAGAAAGTAATATTAGTATTATTATTCCCACTTCAATGATACAAAAACTATCCAGGAGGTTAATGATAGCAAGAAAAAACCAAAAACATCCCCAGTAAGATTATTGCAAAATTAAAAAAAAAATGAAGAAAAGTCTGTTCCCAACAATTGGGGGGAGGTAGATAAGCAAACAGTGAGTGTGTGTGTATGTGTGTGTGTGTGTGTGTGTGTTTGTGTGTGTGTGTGTGTGTGTATTAATCTAACAGTCAATTTCTGGGCCAAAGAGAATGAATAATTTAGTACCTTTCCTTGTATAATTCCAAACTCTTTTCCAGAAGAGTTGAATCATCTTCCAGTTCCAGTATCAGCAAATTAGTAGCCCTACCTCCCCTGAAAATCTTCAACATGAAGTTATTTTTCTGTCATTTCCAAAATTGAAATTTAATCAAAATTTCAAATTTTTCTAATCAATTTAAAATTTGAACATTTTTGTCCAATGATTACTCATCATTCTCTTTTCTTCTTTTGGAAACTATTTGCTCCTTATCTATTGGAAAACGAACCTTAATCTTAAAGATTTGTGTTATTTCCCCGTACATTTTAGATGTTAGACTTCTAGTATATATGCAGTTGATAGACTTCCGTGTTTGTAGGGAAAAAATGCCTGCTTCCAAATCTTGCCTCTGACACTTCAAAGTTAATGTGGCCACTGGCAAACCATTTAACCCGAGACAAGGTTTCCTGATTTGCAAATGAGGGTAATAATCTAGAGTTATGTCTAACAAGATTGTCATGAGTCTCAAAGAGGACTAGCTATGGAATCCACTGTCAAAAACAATATAAATGTCAGCTCTTATTAATGATATAAATGCCAGTTTTTCTCAATCCATATCTTCTCTGTTAATTCTAGCTGCATTTATTTTATTGGTGAAAAAAATAATTGGAGATAATTTAAGCTATTTTGTCCTTTATAATTTCTTGTCTATACCTGGCTATACCTAGCAATTTTCCACTAAAATGTGATCCCTATTAAGAAAGCCTCAGTCTTCTGGGGAACTAGCTTATATTAACCACTGTGACTCGAATATCCTTCTATGTTCCTATAGAAAGGAGTGCAGAACCACTTCCCTTCATTGCCACTGAAGCTATTATTTATCCCAAATCTCACACAAATGATATATTACCCCATAATTTCATACAGGTTTGGCAAGTATTCTATATTCCTAGCAGAACTTGAAGACAGACATGAAGGTGGCCATGAAGGCTGCTGGCTACAGGTCAGTGATTGTCTTCCTGGAGCAAAGTTGAAATCCAGAAGAAAATCTGAGGGAGAATGGAGGAAGGAACCATTCACATCTGTAGCTCATCAGCATACACTGTTTCACTGTTCAAGTAGAAAACTAGCAGGGAGAACCAATCAAATAATTTCCCTTCTCACTGAGGCCCCTCAAAGGTATGTCTGAGCAGGACTCTGACTTTTTTCAGAAAAAACAGTTCAAGGTATGTAGGAAAGAGAACACCCTGAATATTGGTTGAGAAACTAACCTCAGATTTAGAACAAATCAAGCCAAAATGAACTCCAGACTCAGCAATGAAATAAAGTCTTTAATACCCACAGTATGACATGAGGAGCTCTGTGCCACGTGATACAATATACATTTACCATCAAGCAGAACAGAGAAGACCAATTGTGAAAACAATTGACAAGGACACCCTGGGGGACTTACAAAATGGAATATGCTGCGTGTTTGGCATATTGGATATTTTTGCTCTGAAAAAAAATTTAAATAAAAATCAAGAGGATTTCAAGAGATATTGGATATCATATCTTGCCAAACTATTTAAATGGAGTAAGAAAAGCAATACTTTGAGAATATCAATAATTAAAAAAATGAAAAAAGAAACACATTTGTTCTGAAGGAAGTGAGTGAAGCGGTTTATAAGTAAAATTTACAGCCCCATGATTGAAAATGGTACCCAGATGTACAACCACAAAGGTTAACCAGCGAGCTAGTGGAGGACCAGAAAATGTCAATAAATGATGATGAGGAGGAGGAGGAGGAGGAGGAGGAGGAGGATGATAACTGTGAAATGGTGGCATCATAAAATAGATGTTTTGCAAATGTGAAAGCACAACATAAATAAGAACTATTTCAATGTGTGAATAAATCAGCATAGGAAGTATCTTTAGAATTGATGGAAGAGTAGTTTAACTGAAGAGAAAATGACAAATGATTAATGAAGTCCTTGAAGACACTGCCACTGGATCACCTAAGAGCTGGGGACAGGAATTCTATTTCCTAAAAGATAGAAAAGAATGTTGTTTCTTTTCCTTCAGTACTTCTAAGGGTCTGTGATTTTAGCAGCTGGCTACTTCATCCACCCTCGCAGAATGAAATCAGTGTAGTAGAGAGTTTTCAGGAATGGCACCTTGGGTGGGGGAGGGTAGAGACAGAGAGAGAGATAGAGAGACAGAGAAAGAGACAAAGAGAGAGAGGAAGGGAGGAAGAGAGAGATGGAGGAAAGGAAGGAAGGAATGAACAAAAGAAGGAACAAAGGAAAGAAGGAAGATAAAGGAGGAAGGAGAAGCCCAATATACAGCCTTCTAGTTTTACGAAATTCTCAGTAACCAATCAATCAACACGCATTTATTAAGCTTCTTCTATACTCACACTGTTTGAAGGGGAATCAGTGACTATTACTTCTGAGGAGATGAGAGACTACCAGGACATGCCATCTGCCCTGTGTCTGTACTCTCCAAATCTCTGACACTGTCATCTAACCTAGTGATATAACCCCAAAGCTTTCCTATCTTCCCAATGCTGCACATTCAGACCCCCTGAACCTTGCCATATGCCCTAAAGATCACCTTTTTTATTATAAATAGTCTCTTCTATTAGTGGGTGGACTCCTTGAAAGTAGGAATTGTCTCCTTTTTTTCTATTTGTATCCCTGGCACTTAGCACAGTGCTTGTCACCTACTAAGTGTTTAATAATTGCATTAATTCATTCCAAATGTGAGGATCAACCAAAACAAAGATGTGGAGGCAGGAGATTGAATGTTACCTGTAAGTGACATTGAATATAGACAAGTTCAACAGGATTATAGAGTGGGGAAAGGGCAGTAATATACAATAAGTTTAGGAAGGTAAATAGGGGCCATGAAGAGCTTTAAGAGCCATCATATTTGGTCCTAGAGGCAAATGGAAATTGTTGCAGTTTATTGAGTATGAGAATTAAAATAATCAGACCTGAACCAGAGGAAAATTATCTTGGTGAGTGTGTGGATTGGAGAGAAATCATAGATTTAGAACTGAAAGGGACAAAAGAAGCCATGTAGTACCATTTTGCAAATGAAGAAATTAAGTGACAGAGATTTCCCCAATGTCACACAGACAGGAAGTATCAGGAAGGGTTCTACCTTGGGTCTTCCTGATTCAAGAACAAAAATTCATCCACTACAGAATTCTGTATCTTCTTCAGATGATGAGACAAGGCCACTTAAGAGATGATGAAGATGCAAACTAGGGCAGTAGTCATTTGACTAAGGAAGAAAATTTGGGAACTAATTGGATATGTGGGGTGAGAGAGAATGAGGAGTTAAGGATTAAACCATGGTTGTGAATTTACAATCACATACCAAATGTACATATATTTGATTTTTTCCCCTGTTAGATCAGCCAATCAATAAGCATTTATTAAAAACTATATGCCAGGAATTGTGCTAAACTAAAAAGGACAAAAAATACACTCACTGCCTTCAAGGAGCTCACATTATAATGAGGGTATTCACATGCTAATAATTATGCATATACAAGACATATGTAATATAAGTAGAAGGTAATCTCATACAGAAGGAATTAACTGGGGGGGAAGGAGCAGGGGCAAATAAAGGCCTCCCAAAGAAGGTAGGATTTGAACTATATCTTGAAGGAAGCTAGTTGTCATCATAGGAGAGAAGGGAGAGCATTCCAGAAATAGGATGCAAGGAAGGGAGTCAGGAGATGGAGTGTTATGTAGTGAAATATAAGAAATCAGAGTTGCTGGTTCATAGAGTATGTGGATGATAGTAAAGAACAAAAAGACTGGAACAGTAGGAAGAGATCAGGTTATAGAGAGCTTCAAAAATCAGAGGATTTCATATTTTATCCTGAAGCTAGGAAGGCACTAGAGTATATTGATGACATAATACTTGAACTCTAGGAGAATCACTTTGGGAGCTGAATGGAAGGTGGATTGGAATAGGGAGAGACTTAAGATAGATGCTTCATTGATGTTGATGCTTAAAAGACCCAGGGTCACCTCTATGATGAAGTATTGAAGAAGGACTTGAGTTAAGAGTCTCCTTTTGCCCTAAAAATAAACTCAGATATTTCCAAATTGTAGATGAGGCATTAATATTAACTAACGTACCAGAGAACTGACCAGAGACTGATGTAGTGGCTAACATTCCAAGAGGGGAAGAAGGAACAAGTGTCTCTTCAAAACCTTAATACCTGCAAAGGGTAGTGAGGAGTTAAATTTTTTAAAAAAGGAAAGAAAGAAGTGGTGGAAGTGAAGTGGTTCTGTGCTGAGGGTGTTAAGAGAGGAAGATGAATGAAGATAAAAGGAATACACTAGTGTAGAAAAGAGGACGAAAGAAGAACTCGCTGCTTCTCTTAAGTGTGTGTGTGAGAGAAGGAAAATATAGAAACATGGAGAAAAAAAGAAACCATCATCAGATGAATCTCACTGTTTTATGAAATGGATAAAAGAAGACTAAACACACACATGCTCTCTCTCTCTCACTCATCTCTCAGACACACACACTAACTCACAGTTTCTTGTAGAAATACATCAAACTCAACAGGAAAGTAAGAGGTATGAGGATGAGAGAAGTGGGATAGAATGAAAGGAAAATACTAAGGGGAAAAGAGTCACAAAACAAACTTCTTGACCCTGGTTAAAAAGAGAGAGAAAAACTAGAATTCAAGGGGATAAAAAAAAAAAAACATTGGATTGAAGGCCAAGAGTTATAGCAAGTCTCTAGTAAGACATGCTCCCAAATTTGTATTTATTAGAATATCTGATGTTTTGGACTGAAACTTCCCTTCCAAAAAGCATTTCTGTCAGTTTCTATGGTGAATATGACTCTCCTTTCTAAACAGGTATCTTGAGAACGATGGTGATTGGGGGAACTTTCCAATGACATCCACTCAACTTGGGTTGATTCTTTATTGCTGAGTCATTTCAGTCATGTCTGAATCTTTGTGACTTTATTTGAGATTTTCTTGGCAAAGAGACTGGAGTGGTTTGCCATTTCCTTCTCTGGCTCATTTTACAGATGAGGAAACTGAGGCAAACAGCATTAAGTGATGCCCAGAGTCACACAGTTAATAAGTGTCTGAGGCCAGATTTGAACTTAGGAAGATAAGTCTTCCTTATTCCAAGCCCAATGCTCTATCTACTATGCTACCTAGCTGCCCTTGATTCTTACTAGTTTGATAAGGATTACATAAGTGTTAGAATTATATATCATAGGACCGTAGATATTGAGTTGCAAGGGATTGTAATGGCTAACCCTCTTGTTTACAAGATGAGGAATTGAGGTCCACAGTTATGAGGTGATTTGTCAAGTTCACACAGGTTATAAGAGAATCAGAACTTGAACTCAGGATCTTTGGTTCCAAAACCAGTAATCTTTCCACTGTCCCATTTTGAATGATAAGTGCAAGGAGGATTGTTCAAACTTTGCTTGAAATTGTTTAATGTTAAATTTCAGATAACATAAATTTTAAGATATCATGCTCTTAGGATGCCCAGAGTTGTTTCCTTAATAATCTTCAACTGACATGAAGTTTTCTGAAGGAAGTGGAAACTGACAGATGATTGCTTAAAATTCCATCCCCAAATTTCACATGTCTTCTGTTTTCATGGTTGCAAGATATTCCTAGTTTCTAAAGTACACATGGTGTCACAATGAGAGCTCACACTGCCACAGAGCTTTACAATTTGCAAAGCACTTTCCCCACAACAGCCCCAGAAGGTAAGGAGAAAACTATGATCTCAATCTAAAAGTGAAGAAAGTAAGCTTTGGAGAGGTTAACTTGCCTATGGTCATACTACTAGTGTCAAATCTGGGGCTTGAACCTAGTTTTCCTGAATCCCAGGCTAACATTCATAACAAAACTTCTCAATAGATGAAATTTATTTGAAACTTGTATTTCACAAAATACTAAGTGCACATTCTGAAAATAACTGTTTGGGGAGTTAGCATAAAAAATAGCCCCAGTTATTATTGAATTCATAGACTAGTTACTTATATTCACTTAATGGGGCTGCTAGCTGGTACAGTGAATAGAGCACCAGCCCTGGAGTCAGGAGGACCTGAGTTCAAATCTGACCTCAGACATATAACACTTACTAGCCTTGTGACCTTGGACAAGTCACTTAACCCCAATTACCCTTCCCTCCTCCCTCCAAAAAGCAAAAAAAAACAAAAATAAAAAACCAAACTTATATTCACTTAAGTGTTTCATTTTCACTGGAAAGTATAGCAGAGCAGGAAAAATTCTACCCCTAGAGTCAAGAGATTTGGTTTTGAGTCCTTGTTTTGATGCTTACTATCTGTGTAATCCAAGTCATCCTCTGATTTTCTCCTCTAATTCCTCATCATGGAGGAACAAAGTGATGCTCAGTCTTCAAACACAAACTCTGGGAAGTATTATCGTGCTAGAAAGTCACAACAACAGACTAAGAATACCAAGAGTCATCACCAATTGGTTGGACACCCTAGTGATGAATTCTTTGGCCTTGACAACCATTGAAACAAAGAAACATATAAAATGGTTTCCAGGTGCCTCATGGCCTCCTTCCACTTCCAGTGTGAAAAAGAAGGCAGAGTGCAGAAAGAATCAAAGCGTGCTTAGCACATCTATACTCATCGTTATATTTGCTGGCATTCTAAGTGTGAGATCTTTGTCCAATGGCCAAAAAATGGACACACAATTAGAAAAGGACCTCATCAATACCAATATTTTCTTGACAAATGAGGCCAGAAAATATAAGGAAATAGCAACTTAGTGGACAGATAGCTCACATGTCCTCCCTGGAGAGACCCCTCTCCCCAAAAAAGGAACTGACAGAATTTGTTTTATAAACCTTCAAAGGCAACAAGAAATGTCATTTTTTAAAAATACCACATCATCTCATCATAAAGGGTTCACAATTAGCATAACTAAAAAAAAACAGCTTGAAGGTAGTGACAGCTTGCATGCCACTCTCTACTGCAGAGAATAAGGGATTCTGAAAAGAACTTGATGAGAGCCTGGAGGAGTAAACATTTCCGACATTATTGGGCAAATCCTTCAAGCCAAGTCCACATATTTGTTGGTGTTTAGTGACTTCATTGAAAAGATGATTGTGGAGAAACAACCAAAAATATGTGGGGGAAAGTATGTTGGAAAAGATGGCTCAGACATAAAAAATGGAATAGAATAAATACTTTCAGTCTCCTCAGAAACTTCACACCTTTCTATCCTGTTTACCTTCTTCAAGAGAGAGTTGGTAGATGTGGGACAACCAAATTCCATCCAAAACACTGACAGCTCCTCCATCACTCACAGGTATTTATCTATTTCTTTATCTATATCTATACCTACATCTATGTATACATATCATACCAGAATAGAAATGACAAATTTATACCAGAATCAGCTGGTTGTGTGCAATCAGAATACTGAGCAATTAAAATAAAGATCAAGATTGACATTAAATCAGGAAAAAGATGAAGATACAAAGAAGACATTGCTTGCAGTTGTAACAATTTCAAACTGAGCTATGCAAATGAACTGTCTGTACTGCTGGGGGGAGGAAGGAAAGATATTAACCTTTATTATTCCCATTTCCTACAAAACTCTATCTGATTTAAAGCAGTTATTCAAAGGAGAAGGGAAAAGAAAGCACCCCTGCCACCAAACACAGGTCTCCTTGACCAGTTGAAAGAGTAGAAGGCAAGGACAACACTGACTGAGAGGACAGATTCACTTCTAAGATGAAAGAGAAGAGTTTGGTAGAAGAAGAGGAGGATCACCTCATGAAACAACAAAACGCAAAAATAAGCCAGCAAAAAGCATGCCACGAGCCCCAACTAAGCCATGTCATCCTAAGAATATTCTTAGATGAAATAAGTAGAAAACACACACACACACACACACACACACACACACACACATATGCAAACACACACACTCACACTCTCTCTCACACACACACACACTCTCACACACACACACATGCAAACACACACACTCTCTCACACACACACATGCAAACACACACTCTCACACACACTCACACTCTCTCTCTCACACACACACACACACTCACAATCTCTCTCACACACACTCACATCCTCTCACACACACTCTCACTTTCTCTCTCTCTCTCTCTCTCTCTCACACACACACACACACACACACACTCACAATCTCTCTCACACACATATACACGCATGCAAACACACTCACATTCTCACACACACACACTCTCTCTCTCTCTCTGTCTCAAACACACACATGCAAACACACACTCACAGTCTCTCTCTCACTCACACCCTCTCACACACACACTCACACCCTCTCACATACACTCTCACTTTCTCTCTCTCTCCCTCTCTCTCTCTCTCTCTCTCTCTCACACACACACACACTCACAGTCTCTCACACACACTCTCACTTTCTCTCTCTCTCTCTCTCTCTCTCTCTCTCTCACACACACACACACACACACACACACACTGGATATTTTACACATTCAGATTTGAACACCTCTGTCTCAGGCATCCTTAGGTGAAAATGAAAGGATGTTACTTAAGACCAAGCTCATCAGAAGTAGAAGAAATGTAGCTGCAGCCACACTGAGAATCCTTACATGAGTTAGCGGTGAGGTGCCCTGGAGGACAATGCTGGGCTTAGAGTCAGTAAGAGCAGAGTCTGAATCCTTCCTCAGATGCTCACAAGCTGGGAAAGGCTGGAAAGCCATTTAACTTTCCTCAGCCTCATTTTCGCATCTTTAAAATGGGGATAATTTTATCTACTCCATGGAGTTGTTGAAAGGAACAAACGTGCAAATGTCTACAAAACTATTATAATACTTTAATGTCAAGTCATTACTGTCATTATTGTTGCTTCCTCTGAGAAAAGAGAATGGGAAAAAGTCAATAACTACCAACTCATGAGTCTATTTTCTTGTCTTTCCAAATCACAGAAACTTAGAGCTGAAGGAGAACTCAGAAGCCACTTCATCTAAACTACAACAAACACAAAACCCTCTCCAATATACATGATCTAAGCAGTGCTTCTGCAGCCCGTGTTTTAAGACCCAGAATGAAGGGACTCGGCCATCACCAGTCATGTGGACTCTTGTCTTGCTACTGGTCTCTGATGACTCTGGAGGAAAAAGTGAGGCTGGTGACTTGGCAAAGTTCTCCCTCACTTAAATCCAAGTCGTGTGCAAGTCAAGACAACACCCTGATGATGTCATTTGTCTTCTTCCATAATGAAGGATGAATAACACAGTGAAGGGGGAAAAAAACCCTCCTGAGGCTAACCGTTCCCCTGCTGGATATCTAATTGTTGGGAAGGTTTATTATTGTTGTTGCTGTTGCTGTTGTGGCTGTTGTTTTATGGCTAGTATCTCTCTAATTTCTACCTATTGCTTCTAACTCTGTCTCTGGAGTCAAGATGAATAAATCTAATCCCTCTTGTAGCAACAAATATTTACTAATATTATACTCAAGGCAACAACCCTTAAAATATTTAAAGAAGGCATTACTAGAGACTTAGTCTAGCATCTTCGAGGATTGTAGGATATTGGGGGGGGGAGGGGGTAGGAGAGGACCATGAGGGGAATTCAATAGACACTCGTGAACCATAAAATCTAATGAAAACTACTGAAATGATTGAAGTTTAAAAATATATATAATATAGGAATAAAAACAATACAAAACACCATTCCCTTTCTTTAGTTAGGAACTAAAGTAAGTGTCTTGCAGTCACTTTTAGCTCAGAAAAATATATCTGACAACTTTCTCTGCCCCCAGGTCAATTCTTTTGTAATTCAAAACACTAGGCATGCCAGGTGGGACTGAACAAATGGGCTCTGAAAAAAATATAAGTGGCTACTCCAGCTCAACAGCTTCAATAGTGGCAGGATTCCATCTAAGTCCCCAGTACAACTATCATTCCACAGAAACCCCTGCCCCCTACCACTATGTCTTTACTTCTCAAGGTCAAATATTCCCATTTCCTTCAATTCAATCTGTTTTCTTTCTTCTGGTAGCAACTTATCCTGACTTCTACCCTCTACTCTTTAGTGGGGGTATTCCAAGGTCCTGGGGTGTGGAAAGGGAAAATATGGTAACCAAAAATGGGGAAATGGGCTCATGAATACAAAACCTTTTTACTATTCTTAGTACAAAAAAAAAAACAAAAACAAAAAACAGTGCTTACATAAGAAGGCTGAAGGAAAGGTAAAGTATATCCCTAGCTGTAACAACCAGTCAACACTCCACAGAATAATCTGTTATCATTACTCTAATCAAAGTCACTCACCCCTTAATGCAGAAGAGACAAAGGAAGTAAAGTCAGATAATTCAAGGTGTCAGAGAGAAAATAAGGGGAATTGGATAAGGAGAAAGTTAATACTGTGGGATCTGATACACCAACTTTCTGAAACAGATACAAACACAGCACAAAGATTGGCAGAAAATCGAGGTATAAGCCCAGACCCCACTGAGAAGAATCATTAGTGAGCCTGAATTGTTATTTTGTAAAGATCAAATAATCTAATAAAGGGCATAGTGCAATGCAGGAATGCCATGAAGAAAAGAAGGGTGAATCAAAAATCCATGATAAAAAGGGAAGCAAGGCAATGAATTCTATGGGACCCTCAGAAAAAAAATTGGAGAAAAATAACAAGAAATAACATAATAGTACAAAACAGAAACCAAAAACGTGAATTTGTTTCTTTGATAAAAAAGATTTCTATGCCTTCCTCAGAAATTGTGGAAAATTTTCTAGTTCTAGAGTCAAAGGACCTGGGTTTGAATCCTGACTTTCATGCTTATTATCTTTATGATCTTGGACCATGTATTTGCCTTCTCAGAGCCTCAGTTTGCTCATCTGAAGACAAAGGAGTTGGACTAGATAGCCCCTGAAGTTGCTGCTAGTGCTGAATTAACGATCTTATTGAATATGGATAGAATGGAAATCAGAACTTGCTAAAAAGAAAGAAAACAGGCAACCAAGGCAGTAGACAATTTAAAATTTTGATGAAAAATCTCAGCAAAATAATAAATTCTGTGAAGGAAAAAAGTAAAGATTCAGTATTCAAAGTTACAGTAGTGAAAGAAAACTTGGCAGAACAGATGGAAAAGGAAGCAATATTAGAAGAATATATTAATTCTATACTATGGCATTCTGTAATCCAAGGTGACTGACCTTAAAAAATGTGCAGAGATAAACTAAGGATCATAGGTTTCACAGAAAAGTAAGTGGCTTTTAAAATTTCAAAACTATACTTTAGAAATAGGGGAAGAAAATTGCCTTGAAATGTTGGGAGGGGGGAGGTAAAAAAAAAAACAACAACACTGATGGATAGATTCTAGACAGTGCTAATGAGAAAAATCCAAGTTAAATTCAGCAAGAAATGTAATGGCCAAACTTCAAGACTTACACATTAAACAATAAATATTGCAGGTAGTCTTAAAGAAATTTCTTCACCTACTAAGAAAAAAATCAATAACATGACTACTATCTAATAAATATCTGGGCCAAATTTGTATTCAGTTGTCCTAATTCTATTTCCAGAGCCCTTTACCAATGTCCCACACTGATGAATAAAACTATCTGGGGAGGGAAAATTTTCCATTTAGGATTACATGACCCACTGCTCCTCTCTGACATGGTAGTTTGTAATCTGATGTGGCTTTATAATATAATATGTATTTAATTTTGCCAAGAACACTGTTGCCTTCCATGACATATGTAATATAAGAACTGCAGGTTATGTTGAATCTAGCCATAATTCCACTTTCTTTCACATTCCTTTCTCTATTCAAAATAGATGAAAAACATAGAAATTTTCCTGGGAACAATAAGAAGGTAGAGGAGATCCAGGAATTCCTTAAGGCACAGAACTGTGTGCCAATCAAAGGCCATGATGGATTATTTGATAATCAAAAAATCCCTTTGGGAAAGAACTCAATGTAGACAGCTTGAGCCAATTTTAAAAAGAAGCACAATGCTTTGGAATAACACAACTCTATGAGGAAATATAAGGGGATTCAAAGACCTAAAAGAAGAAGAACCTTGTAAATGAGATCATGGTCACATATGTTAAACTAGATACATTTCAGTGCCATAAATCAAAGAAAAATGGGAAAAAGCAAATAGCTAACCTCCACAGTATGAAGCCTAGGAAAAGAAAATAGAAGGAATTCCAATAATGTGTCTTTAGAGAAAATTCAGAGAACTCAGAAAACTTCAAGAATTCAGCCTTTAAGTGCTGCCCCTAATGAAATGAAAAGAAAATACAGCATCGGCACAAATCAGATGGACACGCTCACAAGCAAAGACAGGCAGGACATAGGTATATATAATCACTACCACTAAAAGATGGTGACCAAAGTATCAATAAAAATTTTAAAAAACTGAATTGGTTTATGGTAGAAAAATCTAATTTGGTCATACTGATCAAAAGAATGGACCTAGCTGGAATTGGTCTTGGATACTATCGAGCCCAAGCCATACTCAAATAAGAATGTCTTTCATAACAAACCCCAAAAATAGACATCTATCCTTTACTCAAAGAACTGTAGTTGTGAGGTGGGAGAGAGAGAACCCACTACCTTCTTCAGGCAGCACCATTCTTCTTTTGGACAGCTATGATTCTTAAAAAGTCTTTCTTTACATCAAAGACAAAGAGAAATAGTCTGATTCTTCCATAAGAACACTGTCAAAGGATCAGCATTTTCCAGGGTTATCCACTCTTCCCCTGGCATAATTTAGATTAGGTTCTAAAAGTTGACAAAGCCAGGATTCTGTTGGACTGGGGGTTGAGGCAAGGTTAAAACTGGGCCTCCCTTGGAAACATCCTAGTGACCTCTAGCTATATTGGTGTGGCTTCCTGGTCACCTAGGACATAAAAGGTCCCATCTACTTGGTGTTAGACCCTTCCAATGTAGTGGATTTCAGCCACCACAACCTAATCTACTGAAGAAACATTTTCATATGGAGATGAAAAAGGTTACTTGTACAGAAGCTAAGTGCTTCCTTCCTAAATGGATCTTTTTTGTACATACATTCTTGCTATATTAAGGCTGAGTAAATCTCCTTTTATAAATTGTTCAATGACATATGAATGCCTCATTTCTTCCAAATATGGAACTTGAACCAAAAGCTCCTGAGGCTCACCCCTAATATAAGCCCTTTAATATATAATAGCTATTATGTCCCTCCTCCTTCCTTTTCCCATCTTTCATTTCTCCAGAGTAAATATCCCTAGTCCTTCAACCAAACTTTGTATGCCAAAACCTAGATAAAATGCAAATAGAAATTGGGGCCATGAAACTGTACGTAAAAATCACTTCTGATTGCATACTGTCTTAGAAAAACACAAATTAACATTATCTATGTTTTACTGTAATTTTATTTATTTTGTTAAATATTTCCCAATTACATTTTAATCTACTTTGGTTTCATTAGAGATTATTAAGTGCTTCTGGCCATCCATGTACCACAGATTTGACACTTTTGATCTGGAGAACCTTCGTCAATATCCTAGTTAACCTACTTTCTGACATAAATATATACATGTATGTATATGCACATAAACATATATGTGATATATACATACATATATATACACATTATAAACACACACACAATCACACACATATACCAGACATCAATTCAGGTTCTGGGGTCCCTTGTTAGCTATATGATGTTAGACAATGACCCTTCTCTGGTCCTCATTTTCCGCATTCATCAAATGGGAATAATAATAATACTTACCTCACATATTTGTTATACCCCATGAGGTGACCTACATAAAATTACTTATAAATCTTAAAGTGCTCACAGTGTCAGCTTTTATAATTTATGCAGTTAAACTTGTTCTTCGGAACTTTCTTTCCTCTCCTTGTGACTGTTGGTTCTTTAATTAGGAGATCTTTGTCTAAGAACCACCAAGTGGGCATGTTATTATTAAGATTTATTTATTAATTTTATTTTTTCTCAATTAAATGTAAAAACAATTTCAACATTCACTTTCTATAATTTTTGATTCCAAATTCCCTCCTACTCTTCTCTTCCTTTAAAACCCTTCCTTGAGAAGGCAAACACTTCGATGTAGATTATGCATATAGAGTCATGCAAAACATACTGCTATATTAGCCATGTTGCAAAAGAGAAAAGACAAAAATAAAAAAACAATAAAATAAAGTAAGAAAAATATGATTCAATCTGTATTTAGACTCTTATCAGTTCTTTCTCTAGAGGTGGGTAGCAGTTTTCATAAGTCCTTTGGAATTGTCTTTTATCACTGTCTTGCTGAAAACAGGTGAGTCATTCACAATTCATCATTTTATAATATTGCTGTTACTATGTACAATGGATCTCCTGACTCTACTCACTTCACTTTGTATCAGTTCCTATAAGTCTTCCCAATTTTCTTCTAAAATCATCCTAATGAGCTTTAAATTATGACTACATTTACCAGGAAAGCAATAGCCACCTTCCTCATGAAAACAGATACATCAACTGACATAAGGCCTTTCAAACAAAGAGAAGGAAAGAAATCCTCAGACGAGTAAATAGTAAATTATAGATAGACCCGAACTCAAAACAAAGAATGTGCTGCAGACTTGTGGGATCTATTCATCACATTATTCTGTACAGCAGCTACTAAATTCTGTAGCCTTTCAACAAAGTCAGCGATTTTAGCTCAAGCATGACATTTAGCTCAAGCACAACAGATTTGATAACTCACATAGAGAAAGCCTTCAAACACTATCAACCTATAGAAAAACAAACTGAATCCTATGATGTTAAAAGAAAACTTGTAGCATAGCTTTTGCAGAAAAATTCTAGGGTCATGAGTATGGTAAATTGAACAATTATATAATGCCTCAGAGATATGTTATTGTGTCTTGTGTTTTTTGGTCTGATGTTATACCATATGATGACCACCAAGAATAATTAAGTTCACAATCCTACATAAGCCACTGAAATGTCTACTTTTATGAAAATTGAGATTGTTTTTTTTCATAGTGCTACATTAAAACTTTACTCGAGGTCAAATGAGATCTTGTTTTAAAAATCTATTTGCAAAATACAAGAATTGTTACATACACTTACCCAAAGACTGTGATTTTGTCAGGTAAGCTAGGGAAATTTCATCACCAACAAATCTATGCCTTAGTAGATAAGTCCTAGGAACTGATCTGAAACCCATAAAGGTTAAATGACTTGTCCTATGTCCCCAGTAAGTGTCATAGATCAGATTTGAAACCAGGTCTTTCTGAAGCTAAGCCTAGTACCTAGGTACTATGTATTCTACCTTTTGCATCTGACATTAAAGCAAATACAATCACCTGATAACATGGACAGCACCTGCACAGCACCATGACCTGACCCCAGACAGCACCATGCAATCATAGAAGAGATGTGGGGTCATGTTGCCCAAGATTCAGAGCCTATTGCAGTTTACCTGCTACTACTCTGCTTACTCAAACTATGCTGCCCTTTAAAGAGAGACCGCAGCCAGCCAGAGTTAATGACCCAATAGAAGGTTCTGTCATGAGTATTGCTGTAGCTCTAGGAGGATTCTGGGAAGATGGTGGAGTAGGTCAGAAAATTTCAAGCTCTCAAGATTTTTCTCTTGGGATAATCAGAGAAGACCTAAAGAAAAGTACCAGAATGAGATTTCCTCTCTGTGAAGAGTAAACACCTCCAGGCTAGGTTCCCCTTCAATTACAAGCCCACAAGCCCATTGAAGAACAAGCAGCAATCCCTGGGGTTAGTTGGTTTGAGAGGCTGCCTCAGCCTCAGCTTCAGCCACAAGAATTTTTATCCCTGAGACAGTAAGGGAAGTTGGGCATCTGAGCTGGGGAAGATCAAAGGAAACTCTACTGACAAGGAACACCAGATCCGGCTGTGCTACAGGGAGCAGCAAGAGCAAGAAGGAACCAGCACACACTGGATGAGTGCAGAAGCAGTGGGGCTGGTACACCACTGACTGTGGGCACTTACAGGAGGTTGGAGGTCTTGCCTTGAGTTCAAAGTCACAGAGGAGAACCGAAGAGGATCAGAGGTCAGATACACCATCCCCCATACCCCAGTACTAGAGGTGATTATAAACACTAAATTATTACTACACACACACACACACACACACACACACACACACACACACAAAATACACAGGCAAAGGAGAAAGAATCTAATCTTAGAGAGCTACTATAGGAATAAAGAAGAATGGGGTTCGTCTTCAGAGAAGGATACTGTAGAAGAGGGTTTCTTCTACTCCAAAGAGTAGAAGGTCACCTGCCCAAAAAGAATGCATTGAAGAATTTTTAAAAAGACTTTAAAAATCAAATGAGAGAAATGGAGGAAAAATTAAAAAGAAAAATGAGAATAATACAAGAAAAACAAAATTATGACAAAAAAGTCAACCAATTAGAAAAGGAGATTCAGAATCTTAAGAAAGAAAACAACTCTGAAAATCAGAATTGGGCAAAGGGAAGCCAGCAAAGTTATAAGAGAAAAAGAAATTTAAAAAAAAATAATAAAGAAGGAAAAAACAGAAGAGAATGTGACACATCTCATTAAAAAAAAACAGATCTAGGGAACAGATCAAGCAGAGAAAACATAAAAATAATTGGGCTACCTGAAAGTTCTGATCAAAAAAAGAATCTTGATGTAAGAATACAAGAAATAATTAAAGAAAATTGTCCCAAGGCATTAGAATAAGAGGGGAAAGTAGAAATAGAAGAAATCTACTAATCACCATCTGAAAGAGATCCTATGAGGAAAATTCACAGAAATATTATAATTAAAGTCTGAAACCATCAGGCAAAAATATTATGAGTAAAAAGAAAAATAAATTACACATGGTGGTTCTACAATTAGAATCACACAAGACCTAGCATTGCCAATAGTAAAAGATCTTGGAACACTATATTTTGAAGAGCAAAAGAACTGGGCCTCTGGCTGAAAATATCATACCCAAGAAAGCTAAGCATAATTCTGAAAGAAAAAAAAGTGGACATTTGATCAACTGTCATACTTTCAGGATTGTTAAAAAAAAAGTTCTGAACTCAATAGATTTGATATACAAGAAAAATATAAGCTACCAATGACCAATTACAAGAGACTAAATAAGGATAAAATGTTTACTATTTATGTGTGGAAAACATAAAACCTATGTGTGATTGCTACTAGTGTAATAGTAATGAAATTTGAAGATTCCTTTGTATTGCCAAGCTAAGAGGTACTTAGCACGTAGTTTCAAATTAAGCTTCTGTTAAAGAAACAGAAGGTATGATCCCCTATTGCTGACATAACAGGAAGGGGATGAACAGGGAGAAGTTATACCATATTTAAGGAAGAACACAAGCTGTAGAGTCAGAATTTCCTGGGGTAAGCATCATGGAGGGAGGGCAGCTGCTTCTGGACTGAAGACTGGACTGAGAATTGAGAACTGAGAATTTCTTGGAGCAAGCCATGTGGAGGCTGTATAAAGTGATTTTGATTTTGACAGAGCTTATGGTGCTAAGGATTTGAGGGCCAGCTGGAGCTGCTGAAGACTGAGGAAGCATGACTGTGGTGCTGGTACTTGGTCTGTCTGTTTTGATGTTACTTTGTCAGATTTGTTTGTTGATAGAGGCCTCTGACCTTGTCGGGCCTAGATTGATTTCACAAACAGAAAGTGAATTGAAGAGGATGCTGGTTATTGTGACATATTAAGCTTTGTCTTCCCGGGAACAGAAACTGCTGAGAACTTGCCTTGGGTCAAGATGAAGAAAAGACCTCTCCTTGGGTATTAAATGCTGTGATGATATTGTAACCCAGTTGTGACTTAGGGGTAGATGGCCTTTGTGTTGTGTGACTGACCAAATGAATCATACTTTGTTCATGACTGGAAACTAATCTCCAATTGAGACTACCCAGGGGTGGAGTACTTTGACTTTAGTACTTTGTGTCCCTTAAGGAGGCCTCCTTAAGGATGATGGAATGATTGAGTTACTAAGTGATTGAGTTACTAAATGATTGTACTTTGTTGAAAACTATGTGACCACTTTGATGAAAACTATGTGGCCATTTTAGTGATAAGTTGTTGAGTTGCGACATGGTAAATGCTGTATTTTGATTTTCTGTGATAAGTTGTAACATTGTGAATGCTGTACCTAGATTTTCTGTGAATGTTTTGCTCTGATTTGTTATTGTTAATGTTTTGCTCTATTTATTCAAGAGTTCACTATACTATGTAATCAGAACCTTGAAAGCTGTTCACAGCAGCAATCTTCTGAGAAGTTGCTTTTGCTTGGTGTTACAACTAGTAATTACGTAGCTTATAAGAAAGATTGGGGTAGACCTGAGTATGATATGACTTCAAAAAGTAGAACAATTCAAGAACAGCTAAAAGGGTAATTATCTTATACAAATGAGGTGCAAGAGCAGCAGTTATCAATCTGTGGGTTGAGACCCCTTTGGGGATCAAATGACCTTTTCATAGGGGTTGCCTAAGACCATTGGAAAACACATATTTCCAATGGTCTTAGGAACCGAGACACCACTCTGCCATCCATCTCCAGGTGAGTTCGCCTACATGCAGATATGCCTACATACAAGTATTAAAGGATTGTGGCATTAGGGAGGTTGAGAAGCACTATGCAAGAGGAAGAACCAATAAAGAGGAATTAGATGGGGCAGGGACTGTTAGTTCTGGAAACCTACTTTCAATGGGAATGGGTTTGACATGGGAAGATACATATATATCTGGAAGAATATAAGAGTCTGCTAAATTTAGAAAGAAATAAAACTCCAAAAGGATAGGGAGGGGGGAGAAAATAAATAAGGGATCTTTAGAGGGAAGGCTGAGGGAATAGGTTAAAAAGGGGATATAGAAGGATCTTTAGATTTAGGAGAAGGGAAGGATAAGAGTGGGAGCTTTAGAGGGGAGGGGGACAGAATAGGTCAAAGGAAGGTGTTTAGATTCAGGGGAATGGGAGAATAAGGGAGGGATTACTAGAGTGAGAGTAGATTAAGTCATAGGAGGGAGAGGTAGCAGATATAAGAAAAGCAGAGGAGTTGGAGAGATAGGGAAAAAGAGATATGCACAAACCAAAATAAGATTAGTAGAATCTCTTGGGGGAAAGCACATGTTAATATATGTATGTATATATGTATGTATGTATGTATCATATATTTATAAATATATCCATGCTCAGTTGTAGCCTTGGGGTTGCAGGTAGGGGAAGGAGGAAGGTGGGAAAAAGAACAAAGTAAAAAGTGTACAGCAGAGAACAAAAGAAAACCTACAAGGAAGCAAAGATGGACAGTTTTCAACACAACATGTAGCATTTAATATATAGGTTTTCTGAAAATGATGTTATTACTATATATTCTGAATCCTCTCCTATGCTCTGCTGTGCACATGACATTTTATTCCTTTTTATTTTATATTTAAATTTAATATTTAACTTTATAATGTTTCTTTTTCTTATTATATATTTGTTTTAGTATTTGTCTAAAATTTAAAACATAAAAAATATAAAGTCCTAAAAAAAATAAAAACAAATATTGCTGTATGGGTTGTATTTCAGGAAGCATCTTCTAGGACAGGATAGAAAGAGGAACCAAACTGATATGTTTGGAGCTTCTCTGTTGAGAGTGGATGTAGCTGTCTCATAATGTTAGGATTTACAGAGTAAATGATTTTATTTTGTTTTTACTCCTTTCTAATATTTAAGATAAAGAATTATATGCAGATGTGCCCTGGGAAATGACCACAATTGAAATGTAGCAGGGATGGAATGAGTTAGGTTTTTTAGTGAGTAGGTACATTGTGAGCTGTGATCTGATTATATAAATCTATGTAAACCTTTAAATTAGTGGAAATGTCTTGCTTCCCACAAAAGGCCTAAACTATGAAGAGGAGAGGTAGCCAACTCTTGGAGAGTCAAAGAGAGCTTGGTGGTTACCCTTGCATGCTCTCACTGTATGGGAAGCATAACTGGGGACATTTGATTTACAGACTGATGATTGATTAGCTCTAGGTATTACTACAAGGAATCCTCTGGCTATAACATACAGTTTAATCCTCATCACAACCATGAATGAACACAAAGACAAAAGCCCTTGATCCAGCAGCAGCAGCCTGTGTCCCTAACACCAATGGACTAGGACTGACACTATTTGTGCCCATTTTTCACACTCTTATCTTATTCTCCGTCCCAATCACATCTCCCTTATGTTCACTCCATCACCCAGATAAACAGTGACAAAGGATTTCTATTAACAGGATGAGGGGCAAGTAGGATCTAATTAGTCTCTGGGATGTAGAAACTGACTACCATGGGTCAGATTGGTGGGAGGATGGAAACAGAACAAAGATACCAAGACCAGGATTTTAAAAATAGCAAAAGGGAGAAAGTACAGCAAGAACACACTCTGAATTTAACAAATAAACAAACATTTCTAAAAAAGCTCCTGGGTCATGTAGGAGGAGAGGAGCTTAATAATATATAATAATGTCATTGTCCGCCCTTTGTACTTGTGTACTCCCAATGTCTGAGGCCAGATTTGAACTCAGGTCCTCCTGACTCCAGATCTAGTACACTATATACACTGTACCGCATAGCTGCCCCAGGGACCATCTAGAACAAGCTTAATGCATCTCCCAAGTCATAGTCCTCCTCGGGACACTCTCCAGCTTGTGAATGTCCTGGCAAAAATGTGACACCCTCACTTAAGTACAATATTGGGCAGAATGCAGACTAACATATCCCTAATAGTAGATAGTACATCTTCCTTAATAAAGTCAAAGATCACATTATTTTTTGATTGGTTTGAGTTTGGTTTGGTTTGGTTTCGGCTGCCATATTACACTGTTGACTAATATTGAAATTACTGCCCTCCAAACCCTTTATCCTTTTCAGATAAATGCCTATCTGGCCATACCTTCCCAATCTTATATTTGTGAAACTGATTTTTTGGAAGCCAAGAGTAAGATTTATCATTAACCCCAATGAAATGTCATGGTGAAGTGTCTTCTACTGTTATCCTCTGTACTCAGTCAATGGTGATCCTGTCTCCATCATTCCAAGGCTATAAAGCCCATCTTCCTATTACTCAGTTCTGTGTGGCTGTCTTCTGTAGTTCTCTCTCCTCTAACAGGTGATACTCCTCCCTTTTCTCATTAGTTTTATCCTCATAGAAGGTCTTAAAGCCAAGGCTAAGTGAATATTTGCTTGTTGAGTATTGTTTTAGGGGTAATTTTTTTTTTCATAAATGACCTATCTAGCCCAGCCCTCATGAGATGAATCACCAAACTCAAAAACAAACAAAAAATATCCATTGTTCCTAATCTTTCTTTTGTACAGACTTTCTACAGCCTAAAATACAGTAGGCTTATTTGAGATCCATGTGGACTTCCATGTAGTTAGCGCTGAATCTCTTCATCAAGTTTCCTCTTGGGGCTATGATGAGTTATTGTTACCTTTCTGCTCTCTTCCTGTGTCAAGGCAAAGTATCTCTTTCTCATGTCATCATCTCCTGTGGAGTCTTGCAGTTCAAGGGCTTTCTCCTCTCTCTGATCACTCTTCTCTCCCTTTAGCTTCTTCTGGGCAACTGGATAATCACACTGTCCAATAGCTACTTCTTCCCAAAGTAAGAAATGGAACCCACTTCTCTGCTTCAGGAAGAGGGAGATGTGTGGTTTCTTCAGTTTGTTCATATACACCATATGAAAATCAGTGGAAGGAATTAGAAATGTTTAGCCCACAGAAGAGATGATTTACAGGACACATGATAATCATCTTCAAATACTGGAAAGATTGCTATGAGGAAGGTTTAAACTTGTTCTTTTTTGCCCAAGAGGAAAGAACTGGGAGCAATGAAGGGAGATTGAAATAAAATAAAGTTAGACTTGATTAAGGAAAAACTGTAAGGGAAAATGAGAGCTTGCCAAATGCAGGCTGCCTCAGAAGGAAGTGGTTTTCCCCTCACTGAAGGTTTTCAAGTAAAAATGAGATAAATACTTGCTGTCACATTATAATAGAGATTCTTTTGGAAGGTATGGGTTGGAATGGATGGTCTCTGAGGTCCCTGTACTTGAAAAATTCTGTAATTTATCAAAAGAAAGATTTGCATATATGTCTCTACTCTTTAGTCCCTGGAATGCTGAAGAACAAAGTACAATAAATGTGGAATATAAACAGAAGCAAAAATCTTTGAGCTTACCTAATTAGACACAACAAACAAGAAATAATGAACTCAAAGAAACCAATCTCTAGGAGGCATGTGAATGACAAGTAAGATCAACAAAGTTGGGTTGGTCTGGAAACACTCAGACTTGATCTCTGTCATCACTTGAGTAAGGCACAGAAGAAAAATATAAATTACATTTCCTTCAGAGACTGAAGAAATGCTCTGGGACTCATAATGAAAAGACCCCAATCAATGGGAAAACTAGTTCGTCAGCTGTAATAGAAAATGATTTAGGTAAAGAAAAATCTAGTCCTTCATCCCAAGTAGAGATCATCTACACTACATAGATGAAAAACACAAAGTGAAGCCTGATATCATCTTGAGTATATGTTTTACTTACAGTAGGCAAGTAATAAATTATTGATCAATTACCTTGTATTTACTTAATCTCTGGGAGCCCTGAAGGACAAAGGGTAATAATGAAAAAAAAATAGACATGTCTAGGGGTCAATGTGTGGAGATTAGCATCTGCAACATGTTGTCCAGCTGTTGTTTCTAACTGTATTATCTGAAAATTAGATCTATGGCCTTATGCAACAGTTTCTTGGTTTAAAAAGTAATCAAATAGTACAAAGCCAAGAATAGATCCCTATTGCACTCCTCTTTCCTCCTGTTTACAAACATGCTTCTTGATGCTGCCTTTGTCCCCCAACTTCCCAGCAACCTATATTAAAACAGGTAGTCTGGTAATTGATTTTTTTTTTTGCTCATATAACTCTTTTTCAGTTCTGGCCTTCCATGGAACTGTTTGAACCTGAATGGTCACAGCTCACAAAGTACCACATCCCACTAGGACACTCGGTTGGCACTGTGGAAAGCTGCCAACTGCACCATGCTGTTAGTCCCATGCCAAGTCTGATGACTTGGTGGAACAAGAGAAATCAGAACAAGCTTGCTTCTCCTGCTGTCAATTTAAGCTCCATAGAACAGAGCAATGAGGGGTAAAGATAGAGGTAAGGAGGGACTCTCCTTCCGCTTTTCCAATGAGCAGAGCTGCTACTTATCTAGTTTCTGGAAAGAGGGAGGAAGAACAAGGTCATCTATAGGTGCCTCTGGCCTTCCTTTGTGCATCTCCCAATTCCAAGTGTCCCTCTGGGTAAATTACATCCATTTGGGACCACCTACAAACAAATCATTTCATGGACTTAATCCTTCCAGTCACAAGGTTTTAATTTCCATGGTGCTTCTTAGGAATGTACCTCCTAAGAAGCAAAGAGAAAACAAGAGTTACTTATTCAAAAGTGTACAATATGTGAGGTATTGAAAATGATATCATTCCCTAATGTCCTCATTTATGATAAAATTGTGAAGTGGATTATGACAGTGAGAGACTTACTGGGAGAACTTCCAAAACTCCATCTGGCAAAATGAGATACTGTCTTTTAGAAAGTGATCCCTCTGTCTATAAATATAATGGGCCAAGACTTAAAGTCTTCCAGTCAAGTCAACAGAGAAAGCAAAGCTAGACAATGATGAATATAAAAGATAGCTCTAAATCCAACAAAGGAGGAGAGCTAGTTTATTTTGTTGTATCTTGGTTACCACGGGGTGCAGTTCTCATTTCACAACTCCACATCTATCACATCTCTGGAAGGCATAACAAACAGCACCTCTCAATGATGCTCCAGGGATATGCATTCCTCCACTCTGATGTGTAACTCCACCACATGAAATAGAAATATGCTATTGGACTCTTGGTGTCCTACTGATGTTAGTCTACTTTGGCTTTTTAATCACAAAATTTTCTGTGAACAAGAATTTCAATAGTTATTTCTCTTCATTCTCTGTGAGTTTCATGAAAAGTAAGAAAAAGGACATTTTAGACATAAAACTCTTGGTGATTTCTCAAAGATTGACTTGTTTTCTGTAAGTGTTATGTACTGGTTGAATCCAAATTAGGGCAACTACAGTATCCAGATTATCATACATATCTATACAGACTCCAACCCCTTTCCCATTTTCCAACAAAATTCAAAGCTTGTATTCTTGAATAGATCCATAATCATTACAATGTGGATAACTTCCAATGACACAGGTTACAATTTGTCTCTCTCCTCTAAGCCTACACAGCTCTTCTCCATGACCAGCATCAGGTAAGTGGAAGCTATTGACTCTATGAGACATCAAGAATCAGACTAAGAAAGTCAAAAGAATTAAAAAATAGAAGAAGACATAAAATACCTCATTGGGAAAACAACTCAGATGCAGGAGAGATAATTTAAGAATTATTGGTCTACCTGAAAGCCATTATAAAAGCATTCTTCTGAGGTGGGATCTATACAATTCATCATCTAATCCACACACAAAAGATAAAGAGTTCCTCCTCTAGATCTTTTGGCATTACATGCATACCCGTGGAGGGCAAGGCCTCTCCATAAGGTTTCTCTTTCTAATTCTATATGTCTCTCTGCCATGGAGAAATTCAACACTGAGAAAGGAAAGTCTGGGAACTGGAACAGGCTGGAGATTTTGAAACAAGCAATAGGTTCACGAGGGTGAAGAGTCTGGGTTTGAGGGAAGCACGGGGTGGACTGAAACTGAGGAACTGAAGAGTGAAAGAATTTGTTCAGGGTCAGAGGTAGGGGGCCATCCTAAATCTCTCTTGATTCCATTCATCCATCCATCCATTAATGAATATTTATTAAGTGCCTGCTGTATGTCAGGCACTGTGCTAAGCACTGGGTATACAAAAAGGGCCAAAAGACAGTCCCTGCAATCTAATGGAGACACCCTGCAAATATATATACATACATACATACATACATATATATATGTGTGTGTGTGTGTGTGTGTGTGTATACATATATATATATGTATACATATATATATATACATATATATATGTATACATATATATATACATATATATATATACATATATATATATATACATATATATATATACACACACACAAAGCAAATTACATACAGCATAAACAGGAAAGAATTAAAAGAGGGAAGGCACTAGAATTAAAATGGATTAGGGAAGACTTCTTGTGGAAAGTCAGATCTCAGTTAGGACTTAATGGAAGCAAGAGAGGTCAATATTTTGTTTTTTTGTTTTGTTTTGGTTTTTTTATATTTTATTTAATTTATTTTAGTTTACATCATTTCCATGAGATTTTGAGTTACAAATTTTCTCCCCATCTTTCCCCTACCCCCCCTTCAAAACAGCCATCCCCTTGTATAACCCCTCACCCAATCTAATCTCTCCTATGTCCCCCCCCATCACTCCTCTAACTTTCCAAATAGGGCAGGATGGATCTCCCTTCCACAGTGCCTGTGTATCTTAAGTTCCAGTTGTATGTAGTTAATAATAATAGTAATAATAATTGTATATATATACGTGTGTGTGTATGTATGTGTATATATATATATATAACATTTGATTATAGAACTTTAAATTCTATATTCTTTCTCTTCTTCCTTCGTCAGCCACCCCCACTGGAAGAAAAAGCCATCAAATACAGGCTGTACATGTGTAATTACGCAGAACCTCTCCACAGTGGGCACATTGTGAGAGACTGATTACATGTCCCTCCTTCCTATTTGCCCCCCCATTCCACTCTCTACCATTCTACTCTCTGTCCCTGTTCCTCTACAGAAGTGTGCACTTCCATCAACCCTCCCCTCCATCATCCCACCTCTCATCCCCATTCCCCCTATTCTCCTATGAGAGGTCAATATTTTGAGTAGAGAAGGTAAAGCTTTCCAGGTGTGGGAGACAGAGAGAATATCTGCAGTTAGAGATGGCATGTCTGTAGAACAGCCAGGAAGCTGTTGTCACTGGATCAAAGAGCATGTGGTAGAGAGTAAAGTGTAAGAAGACTAGAAAGGTAGGAAGAGGCTAGGTTATGAAGGGTTTTGAATGCCAAATAGAACATCCTAGAGGGAACAGAGGGCCACTGGAGTTTATTGGGGGGGGAGGGATGGAGAGCTGATTATATGATTGGACCTATGTTTTAGGAAAATCACTTCAGTGGTTGAATGGAGAGTGGGTTGGAATGGGAGAGGCTTGAGGCAGGGAGATGCACCACCAGGATATTGCAATAGTCTAGCCAGGGGTGAGGAACGTGAAGCCTCAAGGCCACATATGGCCCTCTAGGTCCTCAAGTGTGACCCTTTAACTGAATCTAAACATCATAGAACAAATCCCCTTAATAAAAGGATTTATCTCCTAGCCTAGGCATAAGGTGATGAGGGCCTTCACCAGGATGGAGAAGTATCAGGAAGAGAAAAGGGAATGTGTTAAAGAGATGATGCAAAGATGAAATCTATAGACCTTGGCAACAGATAGGTTGGGGAGTGGGAGGGGGTGGAGGATGGGTAAGAGATAGTGAGGAATCTAAGATGACTGACTGAGTGATTGGGAGGATGATGCTGCCCTCTATAGTAATAGCGAAGTGGAGAGGGAGGCTTTTGGTTTTTTATTTGTGTTTTTTTAGGGGAAAATAATGAGTTATGTTTTAAACATGTTGAGTTTAAAATGTCTACTGGACATCTGACATAAGATGTCTGAAAGGCAGTTGGAGATAGATGCAAGATTAGAGATAAGCAATGAGATTAGAGTAGAATTGGTAGATTTCAGAATTCATCAGCATAAAGATGGTAATTAAATCTGCAGGAGTTGATTTGATCAACAAGTGAAGTAGTAACAGTAATAATAACTAGGACAAAGAGAGAGAGAACATTTTATGGTTTGAACAGATTATCTCATTAGATTTTTACAACAACCTTATGATGTAGCTGCTACTATTACCCCTATTTTAGAGAAAATAGAAGCAATCAAGGTTAAGTTACTTTCCCAGGGGCATACCACTGATAAATGTCTGAAGCAGGATTTTAACTCTGGGCTTTAACTCCAAATTTAGCACCCTATCCATTTTACCACCAAACTGCCTCCAGAACAGGGATCTAAGGCATTTGTAATAGAAAGGAGATCCACCCTGTTGCTCTGTAGGGAGGAGAGTCTCCTTCACTTGAGATATGAAAACAATAGGTAGATTTTTTTTCATTGAAAATCCCTAGTGGATGCTTGACATGAGTCCTAGGAGGCAGAGTTGACAAACAGCTGGTTAAGCCATTTTAATTTAGACATGAAGCTAAACCCAAGCTAGTTCTTCCCAAACTATCTTCCTGACTAATATCCCAACTATATGCTTTCTCTTCTTAGAGTCAAATAAGTAACTTTTATCCCCCAGTTTGTGGTAGGTAGAAGATTCTAAGAGATTGAATGGGATTGGAAATCATCCCATATGGAAGATTGGTTGAAGGACTGGGAATATTTATCCTGGACACTTTTAAATATAAGGACAAAATGATAGCCATTTTTAAATATTTTAAGGACCCAGGAGAAGAAATTTCAAGTTTGTCCTGTTAAATCCCATAGGACAAAACTAAAAACAAAGGGTAGAAGCAGCCAAGATGCAGACTGAAGCCCCATGGAAAGAAAAACTTCCTGACCATAAGAGGTATCCAGGAATGGAACAGAGCTCCCTCAAGAGTTAGTGAGTTCCCCATCACTGGACATCTTTAAGCAAAGGCTGGATGTCATTTTTATAGGTGCTGTAGAGGGGATTCTCATTCAAGTATGGAGTGGATTTTAGTGTGTATAAGGTGGGTTTTTGTTATTCTTTCTTAGAGTTTAATTTCTCAGTATCCATGGGATAACAATCTTTTTCCCAGGCTTATGACTTGTAAACACCTCTGCCATGCTTGTGCAGCATTATATAATGATAAATAATATAAACATTTGTGCTTAAATTTTAAGTATCCACTGCTACTGTGCAGTGAGATATAACAGTGAGATAATATAAACTTGTGAGGCTATTGCTGGCAATATGCCTTCTTTGTCTGTTGCCCTATAAAGCAAGTGGGTACTGGTCAGTGAGTGGGGATCCCTTAGAGCTGAATGCACAAGGTGGGATGCTGTGTGTGACTTGATCAGCCCTCATCAAGGCTTAGGGGGAATCTATGTTTGCCTCAAAAAGCTGTGCCTGTCTCAAATGACCCCATCAAGATGTAGGGGTAGTTGCCCCTCCAAAAGAAGACTAGACTAGAATAAAGTACAATTATTAACCTCTCTGAAGCTAGCTTAATGTTCTTCCTGTCCAACCAGATCAAAAGTGAAGCTGTGCTAGCAGCTATCCTATGTGCTGGTGCTACCTGTCTTGAAGCAAAGTAACCATTTTTATAATCATAAATGCATTTTTACCCTAGCCCCTCTCCTTTCCTCTTTAGACTCTATCCTTTCATGATCTCATCAGCTCCAACAGGTTCAATTATTATCTCTATGCAGATGATTCCCAGATAACTAGATAAAGTCTGTCTTCTGAACTCCAATCCTGCATCACCAACTGCCCCTTGGACATTTTGAACTAGATGTACTGTATTTGTCTTAACCTCAACATGTCTAAAATTGAGCTCAGTATCTTTTCCCCCAAGGGCTCCTCTTTTCCTAATTCTCCCATTACTGTTGAGAGGACCAACATCCTCTCAGTTAACTAGCTCCCACAACACTCATTTACCCAGAATATCCAATCATGTCAAATCTAAATCATCAGTCTCACTTAATTATGTTTCCTTTCCACTTATATAGCCAGCAACCTAGTTCAAGTCAGTCAATCAGTTAATAAACATTTATTAAGTACCTAATCGGTGTGTTTCCTGCACAGTGATAAATAAATGTCTGTTGATTTTTTTTTTAATTTAGCATATATGATTTTGTAGGTGAAACTTATTATAAGATTTCTTTGGGGGGAAAAGAAGTTATCAAAACCAAGCACCTGTGAAATGCTGTTGAAGTATGTTCATTAGCATGTAGTTAAGTCAGAATCTTCCTCCATGCACTGTATAGAAATGGTTCTGCTCTTACCATTAACCAATTGTTGTTGTCTAGTGGTTTCAGTCATGTCTGACTCTCCATGATCCCATTTGGGGTTTTCTTGGCAAAGATACTAGAGTGATTTGCCATTTCCTTCTCCAGCTCATTTTACAGATAAGAAAACTGAGACAAACAGGGTTAAGTGACAGGCCCAGGGTCACACAGCTAGTAAATGTCTAAAGCCAAATTTGAACTGAGTTCCTCCTGACTCCAGGAGCCGGCACTCTATCCATTGTGCCTCCTAGTTGCCCATCATTAATCAGACTCATGCTCAAATCTGAATCTGAGCTTTGTCCAGTGAATGAGAGATGATTGTTTACAGTAGGTAGGTCAAAAAATGTATAACAAATCTCAACTAGGCACCAAACGTTGTGTTAGGAGTATAGTGCTGAGAAAAAGAACAAAACAAAGAAAGGGCAACTTCAATGTAACGTTCTTAAAGAAGTTGATCTCCATGTGTAGCTTCTTACTTCTTCCACTGTGAAGCCTCCAGAATCCCAGTCTAAAAATTCCACATTCAGACACATCACCAGCAGGTGACATCTGGAGTAAAGCCTACTTGAGTCTCTCACCTCCACTGCAATGCAGTGCTCTCTATGTTGTATGATGTTATACTTAGTTTCCCATCTTATGGTATCCTTCCTTCTTTCTCTCTTTCCTTCCTTTCTTTCTTTTCTCCTTCATTTCCAGCATTCTCACCTTTCTTTCTTTCCTCCCCTCCATTCTTTCTTTTCTTTCTCTTTTTGCTTTGAGGTCAAATCATCTTTTTCCCACTTAGGGATAGATACCTTGTATACACTGAATCCTTGATAAGATGTACAACTATTCTAAAAATCAAGGAACTCATTTCCCCCTTTTAGCTAAGAGAATACCCTAGCTTTACACATTCCAGTGGATTGGGTAGGCCAGAAGAGCCCCAGGTCCTGGGAATTAGTCTTGTCATTTGGAAAGTCTCTGAAAGAACATTCTTTACAAAAATTACTCTTTTTGCCTCTTGTTCCATTGATTTTTCACTCAAAAGTTAGGTGATAAGAGATAATGCAAGGTTCTGTTACCATCTGGGATCTACTCTGCTGCCATCCTAACCTTCACTTCCTAGTTTTATGGCCCATGGTGTCGATTTGTACAGTACTCTATGGATGATAGAAGAAATACATCAACTTTAGAACTATAGATTTCGATTATTAGGCTTGTGGTGCTTAATTCCCCCCTGGCAGGTCCCCAAACAAAAGAAGGAAAGATGGGAGGCCAAAGGGGATGCACTGCTAGGGCAGTTTCCTTTCTGGTAAGCCAATCCTCTTGGTGGTATATTACATATCATAGGTGTGATTTTTACTGTTTTCTCTTTATTATTTCTCTCCGTGTTTGTTACTTGGGCAAAAGCAATAAAGCATGTGTTTTAGTAGGAACAAATCTCATCTTCCTTGCAATAGCACCTAAGGGCTCTCCAAACCCTCCAAAGGAAACAGTATTAAAGCCTGACAGATTTCTCGCCTAAGCAGTCCCAATAACACACCATAGTAAATGACAGGAACCATTTTTCTGGGTGTTGCTGAATTAGAGAAAACAGTTACTGTCTTCTGCCTAATGAAGTAACAGAACAAGATTTAAAATCCAAATACAGAGGGTTAGGCAGGTACCCATTAATCCACAAACCAAGCTAAGTTATAAGTCATCTTATCTTTCCTAAGTCATGGAATAAAAACTGAATCACGGAATTTCAAATAGTATATTAATGAAAGGGATGAGTGAGGCAGTAGTTCAGCCGAAACAGAATGGGACATACTAGACTGGGAATGAAGACATCTGGGTTCACGTCCCAGTTTTGATAACTCTCTTAGCCTCGCTTTTCCTCATCTGTAAGATGGGGGACAATTCTATTGTCACTATTTCCTAAGGTTCTGTAATCTGTGAACTCATCAACACAAGTGTTGACTCTAAGGGTACAAAAACACAAGCTTTCTATGCTTGCTGATCTTGTGGGGCTGGTTTTTTCTCTGTGTGTATATGTGAGTGGACCTCCCTATCTTATCCAGGATGGAAGCATAGCAGTCACTTGTAATCCCCATCCCACTGCTGATCAGCCTGAAAGCTTTGACCAGTTTTGTTTTTTCTGACCTAGGTCCCTCCTTGGGTAAGCTGATGATTCTCCACTGCTAGGGGCTCACCATATTGGCACCATACTAAATTCAGACTCCTAATTGGCTTTAGCCTACTACAATTCAGAAGTTCCAAATTCAAGTGATCTGCTAACATTAGCAGGGATTACAGGCATCCCAGGTAATGTGACTCTTATTCATGTTTTCTTGATTTCATTTTATGAGGCCATTCAGTGTGTTAGAGATACTTTCTTATTTTTTTTTTAAATCAAAAACATATGAGTTAAGTGCACAGGTTGCATATAAGTTATACTTTGTTTTCAACTTGTTACCAGCCCCGCTTCTTTTTCAGTCATATGTTTCCTCAATAATATCATTTACACCACTCTTCCTTCATAATTCCTTGATGGTATCATATTTTAGTCAAATCGTGTCCACTCTATGCCTCACTATTGCCCTTGAGCAGCGGTTACCTTCAATTCTTCAGAGACTATAGTGTTTTATCACTCACCTCCAAATGACGACCCAGAAGAATGTTCATTTATTTTTAAATGAGCCTTTGTTCTCTGAAGAAATTTCATGGCAAAGATGAGCCAAGTCAACTGAGAGTGACTGAATTTGTAGAAAAGGAGTTTTTGAAAAGACAAAAAGGAAAAAGGAAGCAGGTTTCAGTGTACCATCAAGAAATAATGTGAAAGATGTCAGTAATATATATTAACCCAAAAAGACCAGTCAGTAATGTAGCGAAAGTGAGATACATTAGGTGGACAGCTAGATTGTTATTCAGATGTAAGGTATTACTGCTCTTTCATACAGATCAGTTGAGTGGTGAGTGGTGAGCTGTATTCTTTGATGTTAGCTTGTTTGGGAGCATAAGCCTCCTCAGAGCTCTAAAAGAAATACTCACAGAAGAAAGGACTCTGGCTATTGCTCTTCATTGTGAACTTGAGAAGGGCTAGCATTAGAATAAGGGCCATCCCCCAACCTGTAGCATAAGGATTTCATTAAGTGTCTCAAAGGGAAGCAAAAGAGATATCTCTAGTCTCTTCACCTCCTGTTCTTATCCCAGAGACTTTAATTCCTTCCAGGAGGGTGAACTGGAAGTTAGGGCCAACAGAATTTTGGCTATTCCATTCCCAGAGAGAGAGAGAGAGAGAGAGGATTGGGGGGGAGGGGGGGACGGGTATTGGGCTAGAATTAATCCTATCTGCTCCCTTAAATATTATTAATTTAGGAGATATGATTTTTAGGTTCAAGCTAGCTTCTGATCTCAGATTCATTATTGGGAGGAGGACTCCAAGCTTTATATCCAAGGCTTGATCTGTTCCCCACCAAATAGCAATTATAAGAACACATACTGAATAGCACAGAAACCTATCTATGTAAATCAAACCAGAAATCAGAGCAGGTATTCATAGGAGAACATATACCTGACAATAGAAAGTGAAGGAGCTTGGGTACAAATGGGAATAAGGTAACAGCTCCACCAAGACAGGCTCTTACATCTCACCCAAGGGGAAGTTCCCCAAAGTCTCTAGTGTAGCAAAATGGGCATAAAAACATGATGGAGATTGCCAGCTCCTCTCATGTCAGTTATTTTCCCAGTCTTTTCCTTCAATAACCTCAAGTGGTATTGGCATTGTCCATCTTCTCTCCTAAAGCTGGAAGCTGGAAGGGTCCAAAGCAATGCAGGGCATGAAGTGACTCAAAGCTTAAAAAGGACTGAAGAGACTAAAACTTTCCCCAACTCTGCCTGCCTCTCCTAACATGAGGCATCACTCACCACACTGAGGGAAGAGTGCCATGCCAATGGGCTTGGTACTCAGGTTATAGTACACAGAAACAATACAGACACTAAAATTATTCTGCTATGAGACAAATTTAATTCACTTGATAATAGACAGAAAACCCCAGGAACAATCTAACAAGTACCCTTGATTTGGGAGAAAGTAGATTATATGGTTCATAAGAAAAAGAGTTAGAGTCCCATAGACTAAACAGATACAGGGGAAGTCAGTGAAAGAGGGATGGAAAGTACAAAGGGAAGTAATTCAAATGAGGAGGAAAAAAATATGATCTGTTTGAAGAGATACAGGATTTTTCAGGATACTGAAGTAACTCACCAATCAAATTATTTCTCAAAAAGGAAATAAATTGAAAACAGAAAAAAGGGTCAGTAATAGAGAATGGATATGAGTGTGGCATGATCCTATAAAAAGAGCGTCCAGAATGCTAAATCTCAGAATGACTTGAGGATAGTGACAACAGAAGGTTTGTCTTCATTTGTTTTATCTAAGTTGGGAAGAAAGAGGAAGGTCCTTGGCTATAATTACTTCGTATTTTCAGCACTCTGAACAGCATCTGGCACACAGTATGCACATATGCTTACACATAATGCCAGTTGATTTAATTGACTGAAAAACTGTGAATAATATTCAAAAGATCACAAAAGTGGGAGTGAGTACCATAAAATTTGTTGTTGTTATTCAGTCATTTCAGTTCAACTTTTTGGTGACCCCCTTTTGGGGTATTCCTGGAAGAGTTACTTGGAGGGATGACTAGGTGGCACAATGAATAGAGCACCAGCCCTGGCGTCAAGAGGACCTCAGTTCAAATCCGGCCTCAGATACTTGACACACTTACTAGCAGTGTGACCTTGGGCAAGTCACTTAACCCCAATTGCCCTCCAAAAAGAAAAAAAAAGAGTTACCAGAGTGGCTTGCCATTTTTCTCCAGCTTATTTTACAGATGAACAACTGAGGCAAACAGGGTTAAGTGATTTGCCCAGGGTCACACAGCTATTAAGTGTCCGATACCAGATTTGGACCTATAAAAATGAGTCTTTCTGACTTCAGGACAGACACTCTATTCATTGTACCACCTAGGTGCCCACCACAAGATTAAATAAGAGTAAATAACCAAATTTTTAAGGCAAAAAGAACAGTTTATAAACTACCAGTCATGAAATTTGATTACAATTCCTGGGAAAATTCTAGAATGGATCACTGAAGAGATGGTAGGTCAACATCTAGCTATAAAAGTAGTGCCTACAAAAAACCATCATGACTTCATCAAGAACAGGTCCATATTAGACTAATATTCCCCTTCTGTCAGGAATACTGTTAACAATCTTTCTTTAATCAAATATATCACTTACCTAGTTCAGGGGGAAAAGTCAGCACCCAGAATTTCAGAGAAAATACCAACAGAAGTTACAAGAAAACAAAAAAGACAGACAGAGAAAATAACACAATTCAACAGGTCTTCTGGCTGGCTGACCATCACATACATGCAGTTAGTTACCCAAGGGAGAAGCACCAACATTTGGGTTTTCAAAGCCAGGGGGCTCATCAGCTGTCCAGAGTTTCATCTGGCCAAATCATACAACTCTTCCCATAAGTGAGCCCCAAAGCAAAACCTCACCTCAGCGGTATATATAGCCTTCTTAAGGGTCAGAGAACATCACAACCCTTGTGACCCACTGCCTAATTACAAAGTCACAAGGCATGGGCATTGCTGAAGAACAAGCAAGCTTCTCCTGTTGGGCTCTGCTCCACCCTTCAGCAAACTCCTCCCACCACAGGCTCCAGGTGACCAGATTCAGTCTATTAGGGAGTAGAGCCTATTTTTGAATCAGGGAAGGTATCAAATTCCCCTAGGTTCATTAAGGGGCAAGGAAGATCTTCAAATTCCCTTACTATTATACCTAGCCACAGAGGAGTAGAACTGACAAAAATGGGTCCCTCCCCTTGAGACTCTTTGAAGCCAAGGCAAACCTGTAGAGGTCAGAAGACAAAAGGGCAAGACTGAGCCTTATAAAAGGTGATGGAGCCAAAGCAGATGTGTTGAGTAAGGATGGATAGCTGAGACACTTGGAGCTCTTTGGTTCCTCTTTACTCATTACCGAGAGCTTAGCTCAAAGCCCCCAATTCCCCAGCCAACTGCCAGAAAATTATTGTTAGTCATAAGCAGCAGCAGCAGCATACTAATATTAGCCAACATCTATATAAACCTTTGGGGTTTACAAAGCACTTTACATTTGGTGGCTTATTTGATCCTCACAATAACTCTGTGAGGTTGATGCTATTATTCTTCCCATTTCTAAGGAAGAAAGAATCAAGTGACTTTCCCAAGGTCATACGTTTAGTGTCAGAGACAGAACTGAGACTCAAGTTCTAGTGTTCTTCTGCCCAATGGCAGTAAGGGTGGGGCAGGGGAAGGAATAAAAGACTGAGGAGGAAATTTCCCGCTGTCATTCGCCAGCCAGAAGTAGCCAACGGGAAATTTGCTCCCTTCATCGATTCTGTTTTAATTCCTATGCCATTTGTATTGTTTTTTTAACTCTTATTTATTTTAGTTTACATCATTCATTTCCACGAGATTCTGAGTTACAGATTTTCTCCCCATCTTTCCCCTACCCAACACCCCAAAACAGCCATCCCCTTGTATAACCCCTCCCCCAATCTGCTCTCTCCTATGTCCTCCCCCTGGCCCCTCTGACTTTCCAGTAGGGCAGGATGGATCTCCCTACCCCAGTGCCTGTGTATCTTAAGTCTCAGTTGGATGTAGTTAAAAATATTAATAATAATAATTGTATACACACACACACATATTTTTAACATTTGATCATAGAACTTTAAATTCTAGATTCTTTCTCTTCCTCCCTCATCACCCACCCCCACTGGAAGGACAAGCAATTAAATACAGGCTGTACATGGGTAATTACGCAGAACCTCTCCACAGTAGTCATATTGCGAGAGACTGATTATATGTCCCTCCTTCCTATCCTGCCCACCCCCGTTCTATTCTGTACCCTGTCCCTGTCCCCCTACAGATATGTGTACTTCCATCAACCCTCCCCCGCACCCTGCCCTCCCCTCCATCATCCCACCTCTCATCTTCATCCCCCTACTCTCCTGTCTGGCAAGACATCCAATTTAGAGTTTATGTCATTCCTTCCCTAAGCCAAGTTCAATGAGAGTAAGGTTGACTCTTCCCCTTTTGCCTTCCTGTTCTTCCCCTCCATTGTAACAATTATCCTTTGCCTCTTCTATGAGATGATTAACCCCATTCTGTCTCTCCCTCTCTCCTCTCATTCTAATCCTCTCCCACCTCAGGATTTCACCTTTTAGAGTATTGTCCCTTCTTATTCAATTGATCCTGTGCCCTCTATGTATTCATATAAACACATACTCAGATATGTTTGTATGCATATATAAACCTTCCTATATAGATATACGTGTATGTATATGTATATACATTTCTATTCCCTTCACCTATCCTCATACTGAGAAAAGTTTCATCAGTTACAATTGTCACTTTTCCATGTTGGCATGTAAATAGTTCAATGTTGATAAGTTCCTTATAATTTCTTTTCCATGTTTATCTTCTCATGCTTTTTGTGTTGGAGTGTCAAACTTTCTTTTCAGTTCTGGTTTTTTCAGTAAGAATGTCTGAAAGTCCTCCACCTCACTAAATGACCATATTTTCCCCTAGAACACTATACTCAATTTTGCTGGGTAGGTGATTCTTGGCTTTAATCCTAGCTCCCTTGATCTCCAGAATATCATATTCAAGGCCCTTTGATTCCTTAATGTAGCAGCTGCTAGATCCTGGGTTATCCTAATTGTGTTTCCACAATATTCAAATTGTTTCCTTCTGGCAGCTTGCAATATTTTC
>CM053583.1:201508506-201528507 GCA_028627135.1 Pseudochirops cupreus
CTTCAGTCAGGTTGTTGACTCTCTTTTCATGATTTTCTTGCATCATTCTTATTTCTCTTCCCAATTTTTCCTCCACTTCTCTCATTTGGTTTTCAAAATCCTTCTTCAGCTGATCTATAGATTTTAGGCAATCTTCATGTTTCTTGGAAGCTTTTGGTGTGGGAATTCTGACTGTGTTGTCTTCCTCCCATTCGTTGCTTTGATCCTTCTTTTCCCCAAAGAAGGAATCTAGAGTTTGGTTGCTGTTCTTACTTTGTTTCTTTTCCCTGTTCGTGGTTGGCCAGTCAATGATTTTTTTATCTATGTGGAACTCTGCTTCCAGAGGGGAAAGCTCTGTCCCAAATTGCTGGGGTTTTCCCAGCTGCCGGTGCTTTTAGGAGGCTGCTGCAGCCCCAACCAGCTTTGGCTCACTGAAAATGCACCCCAGGACCACCACCCAGGACCACGATCCAGATCCAGGACGCTCAACGCGAGAGCACTTGGCCTCTGAACGATTGCTTGGCCCCCCTGCAGTCTGCAGGCCGGGAGCTCTGAAGCAGCAATGCAGAGGTGGCTGCAGGGCCTCCACTTCTGCTGCTTCCTTGCCCTGAAGGCAGTTTGGTTGGACCAGCTGAGTTCCACTGACCTTTCACTTAGTCCTTTTTTTTCTTATGGCTTGATAATTCTGGATACTGCCACAGCTGCTGCAGATCTGCTCTCCTGAACCTCCAGCTGCAGCTTGGCTCAGCTCGTCAGGCTGCCCCCAGGGCCAAGCTGCGGTTTCAGGCTGGGCTGGTTTTGGCTCCCAGCGCTGAGATGGTCCTTCCTAGCCGAGCTGCCTTCAGCGGAAAGTATATCTGTATGTGTTTTAGAGCTCTAGAATTTGTTTAGAGTCATATTTTATGGGTATTTTGAGGTGGCTGTGGGGGAGCTGCCAAACCTTGCTGCTCCTACGCTGCCATCTTACTCCTATTTGTGTTGTTCTCCATAAACCCGGTGTCTATCACTCAGACTAATGAGATTAATGATGGTGGTAGGACATGGCTGAGAATGAGGGGAAATGGGAGTTTTTCTTTGAAAGAGACAAGGAATATATTTCCCCTTCAGGGAAGCTTGATGACAGAGGTTAAAATGGAGAAGAGGGATGGGGAAGAGAGCAATCAATTAACCAACATTTCTTAAGAGCCTACTATGATCCAGACATTGTGCTTAGCTCTGGGGATACAAAAAAGAGACAAGAGACAATTTTTTTTTTCCCTCAAGGAGCTTACAATCTAATAAGAGAGGAAACATACACATGAATAGCTATATACAGGAAAAATAAATGATTACCAAAGAAAGCAGTAGAATTAAAAAGGGCTATGGAAGTCTTCCAGTAAAAAAATGGGATTTTATTTGGGAATTAAAGAAAGCCAGGAAGGTCAATATTTGGGGAAGAGGAGGGAGAGTAGTCCAGGCATAGGGTATGGCCAGAGTAAATATCCAAAGCAGAGAGTTGGAATGTCTTGTTCAGAGAACAACCAAGAAACCAGAGTCACTGGATCTAAGACTATATGTTGAGAAGTAATGTGTAAGAAGATTGCAAAGGTAGGCAGGAATTAAGTTATGAAGAGCTTAGAATGGCAAACAGAGCGTTTTGTGTTTGATCCAGTAGGGAGCCACTGGAGTTTATTGAGGAAGTGGGGGGTGCAGCAATGCTTGGTATGATATAATGAGACCTGTTCTTTAGGAAAATCACATTAGTGTGTGAATAGAAGACAGAATAAAGAGAAGTGAGACTTGAAGCAGGCAGACCCACCAGGGGGTCTAGGAGTGAGGGGATGAGGGTTAGCACCAGGATGGGGGTAGTGTTAGAGGAGAGAAGGAGGCCTATCTAAGATATGTTTCAATGGCAAAACCCATAGGCCTTCACAACAGCTTGGGGTGGGGGAAGCTCCAAGTGTCTGAGCTATCCATCCTTACTCAACACATCTGCCTTGGCTCTATCACCTTTTATAAGGCTCAGTCTTGTCCTTTTGTCTTCTGACCTCTACAGGTTTGCCTTGGGTACCTTCAAAGAGTCTCAAGGGGAGGGACCCATTATCCTTTCTTTTGTCAGTTCCACTCCTCTGTGCCAGTACTCTAGCAGCTAACCCAATAGCACGGGTTCTTAACTCTTCTTGTGTCATGGATCCCTCTAGCAAATAAGTCACCAAGCCACCGTTAGAAAGAGAAAGCTTGATATGGGGGGAGTGGAGGAAGCATGAGAGAGATAGGAGTTTCAGTGGAATGATAAAGTAGGAAGCCAGATTGTGAGGGGTTAAAAGAGAACGAAAGGAGAGAAAGGAGAAGCACCTATTATAGATGGCTCTTTTGAAAAGTTTACTTACAAAATGCAGAAGAGTTATAGGATGAAAGTGACAATGGAAGATCAAGTGAGGGGTTTTTCAGGATGAGGGAGACATGGGCATGTTTTTCAGGGAAGAAGACAGAGAGGGAGAAATTGAGGATAAATGATATTTTGCACTTTCTAATTTTTCAATCTTTATGTTTTGTTTGACTGACTCTTGCCTCATCATAGAGTCCTTAGCTTCAATTTGACTGATTCTAATTTTTAGAGAATTATTTTCCTCAATTAGTTTTGAAGCTCCTTTTCCATATGTTTGATTTTCATTTTTAGGGAGGTATTTTTTCCAGTTAGATTTTGGACCTCCTGTACTAGTTCTCCAATTTTACTTTTTAAAGATTTCTTTTCTTCAGTGAGATTTTTTTTTCCAATTTGGTCACTGTAGATTTAAATTTATCTCCTAATCCTCTAATTTGGTTTTTAAAATCTTTCTTGAGGTCCTCCAAGAATGCCTTTTAGGTTTGAGACCAATTCGCATTTCCTTTTGTGGTCTCCCACGTAAGTATAGAGTCCATGTTGTCTTCTGAATTTAGTTGTTCTTGCTCACTATAAAAAGATTTCATGGTTCTAGATCTTGCAGGTTCCCTCTTCTCTATCGTGATTGCCTATGTCCTGGATTTTTAGAGTGAATATCTGCTTCTGGGGTGCAGAAGTATTGAGCTTCTCAGACTGGGAGGTAGGGGTTTGGTTGTTAACTTTATGAGCTGTAGCCTCTGAGTGTCTAAACTGAGGTCAAGGCCAGGACTCTCACTGTTTCCCCTGAGTTATCCTGAGGCTCATAGAGTAATCTGTGGGTTTGGAAGGGTGGTCTGGCCACTTCAGGTTTCCACCTCTATGTCTCTGGGTTACAGCTCAGGCAGGCTTAGTAGCTGGAGGCAAGCAGGGCTGGTGTCTGCTGATTCACCAAGTGGTGCTAAGGCACTTCTGGGCTTGTGTTGTTAGTGCTTGCTGGCTCCACCCTCCTGGGCTTAGACTCCATACTGACTCACTTCCCCCTTCCTCAGTGGCTCCCAAGCCTGAGGCTGTTTCCACTAATTCAGGATTTTACTCTGAGTGGGACATTTATCTCTGGGTTTTCTGGGTCAGGGAGGGGCAATCATAGGAGTAACTAGGTTCTATTCTGCCATCTTGACTTCTGAAAGTTCAGGCATATAATTTTTAAACATCTAGGCTGAAGACTGGTAGCCCCAGGAGAAGCTGCTGTCCCTAATGCAAGCGCTGCATTTTCTCTTACTCAGCTCCAACTAACCTCTGTCCTATGGTGAGATGGCTGCAGAGGATAAATGATAGAGTAAAGATGCCAAAGGGAGCAATCTGTTGGAGGAGATGGATAATAGAACTGATCATTCAGGGAGAAGAGTTAGTCTTAGTCAGAACTGTGAACACTTTCTTGTGGTCTTGTTCATCTTTCATTTTCAAAGAGTACCAATGACATCATCACACGATGTTCTGACTTGCATATGAATTGAATTTAAGTACTGGTACTGGAGAGTTGCAGTTATTTAATTCCAGTGAAATTCCTGAGTCATTAAATTCCAGTGAAAAGATAAAAGTCAGGACAACTGACAATAGGATGTGGTGGATGACTTTGGCTTCTTTGATGTCTGACCAAGCTCTAAGTGCTCCAAATGCCAGCTTCAGCTACTTTCATACCCATTGGAACACCCCTTATACCTCACTTTGTCATATAAAACAACAATGAAAGCACAGATAATGACAGAAGGCATTTGAACGATGGGATATGAGGAAGAGAGAAGAAGAGGGAGTTCATGGAAAATGGACTCAATTTCTTCTGTAAAACATGAGGGGTGGTTCTTAGCTGACAGGGTGGTGGTAGGAAGAGCCACAGAAGGTTTGAGGAGGGATCAGAAGGTTCAGAATAGTGGCTGAGGAGAGTGCGAAAGTGGGTTGATAAGGGAGGTATAGTAAGATTACCTGGCAGTAGTCAGTTGAGGTTATATAACCTAGTTAGGATGGTTGTGTGATTTTTCTCAATCTTCATTCAGTAGCACATGTTTAGCAGTGAAGGTAGCAGGTAGGAATGATCCAAGGCTGAGGTTTTTCTGGGTATGATGAGTGATATGACAAAGAGGATGCAGATTGAAGAGAGGAGAACAATGTAGAGTTGAATTGGTTCACCAACGGGATAAGATGGAGAAAAGAGGAGATAAGGGTTAGCACAGAGGAGATGGCCTGGGAGACAATTGATGGGTCTAGGGATCAGAAGTCAAAGTGTGGACAGAGTAGGGTTTGGTAAGGGAAGGTAAAGGGAGAGGTGAAAAGACAATAGATTATGGTTAGATACAATGTCTTCAGAATTCTTGAACATAGGGAAGTAGTACATATGTGGAGGATGGCAAGACTAAGGGTTTGACCATTTTTGTGTGTGACTGAGGTGGAGTGGGGGAGGAGTTCATGGGAAGGCTAAGGCTAAGGAACCAGGTGTTCAAGGTGTTTGAGAGTCAAAATGGAGGTTTTCATTCCATTACTATGAAGGCAGAAGTTGTAGAGGGAAGAAAAATTATAATCCAAGTACTGAACTCATTGAGGAAGGAAAGGTAGTGATCTGGAGGTGTGTAGACAACAGTTACAGTATTTTGGGCAGTAAGGAAATAGCATGAACCTCAACAAAAGAAAAGTTATGGAGTGATGGAGTAAAGGAAGGACCCAGAAGTAGCAATGGAAAGAAAGGAGTATTCCAACTCCCCCACTTTGACAAGTGAGCTGTAAAGAAAGAGTAAAATGCAACCAGTACTGGAAAGGGTGGCCAGAGAGGTTATGTCAATTGAGAGGAGCCAGGTTTTAGTAGTAATTAGTAGATGGAAGAAGTAGGAGAGGAAAAGATTTAAGATGAAGGTACATTTATTGTCTACAGAAGAGGCATTCCAGAGGGCACAGTGGAAGAGCTGGGTGGTATTTGACTGAAAGTGTGAGGTAAGACAGTTGAGGTGACTAGAAATAAAGAATAAGGTGGTAGGGGGTGGGGAATGCAGTTTGGAGAGCAATCTACAATAGTTCAAAATCATCAGAATATGAAGGGTATGACCAAGTGTGAAAATGTTCATCATTGAATGGAAGGTGCTACTCCTCTTCCCAGCTGAACTTGGAGACTGGATGGAGGCAGGAACAATTTGAGATGAGAAAACTACAACATTGTCAGATGGGAGCCTCTACTTTACAACCCCTCTTCTCTCCAAAGACTGGAGAGAAAGACAGAAAAAGGATACAACTGGGGATGGAAGTTGAACTTGTACAAGAGTACAAGAGTAAGACATCTCATTCCCCATCAACTTTCCTCTTCCTCTTCCCATAAAGGGCAGGCACAACAGGAGATGGAAGACACAAAGCCAATGGTTTGCTGCTATTTATACTGGAGTTTCTCCAAATCCCATGTGGAAGATTGGGCTGGAAGCAGGAGGTGGAAGTTGCCTTGTGCTGGCACAGATGGAAGTCATTGCTAACCAGACAGATGGAATACACCTGGCCCAACTCCTTGCAGCCTTCCTCCAGGGGACATGCTGCACCCAGCAGGAGATGGAAGGTACAAGGATCTTGTGGGGTCTGAGGCCTTCTCACCTGGATAGGCCGGCCAAAAGGCATAAGCAGAAAGTGATAGACTCCCTATGTATGGGGAAGTACTTCGAGGTAGATGGAAGATACGAGGCCTTGTACTTTGCAGCCTTTTCTCAAGGGATATGCTGTGTCCAGTGGAAAATGGAAGATATAAGACACTCACACAAATAAGGCAGACAGAAATGGATAGAGACAGAAACTGGGATACAGAAGCAGAAAAACAGACTGAAATGCAAGAGACAGGAGAGAGGAGAGGAGAGAGCGAGAGACAGAGGCAGAGACAGAGAAGCTATGGACTTTTCTGCCAATTTGGGCCAAGGATAAACTTTACTGCTAACTTACCTAGTGTTAGGGGAATTCCCAGCAAAAAATACACCACACACAGACACACACACACACACCCTACAAGACAAGCTGTTACAAATGGATGCCACATCACATGTGGGCTGTATTATACAAGAGAGCCAATATATGTGGGGGCACCTTACATTTCATGAAATTGGAGGTGAGATGGAAAATAAGTGGCTGCACAAATGGTTACAGATACCAATTTCACATTTTATAAAGGAATCTTTTTGTCTACTTCAATTTTAAGTAGAACAGTTATTTTAGAAAGTAATCTTCCCTCCAGATTACTAGACACCTGTTCACAAGGCTAAGACTAAATAGACTAAAACACATGATATTCTCATTCTCTCTGTCTCTGTCTCCCTTTCTCATCCCCCCCCCCCCCTTCTTATTTTACAGTGTGCTTTAGGAAGGGAAGTAGGACACTCAAAAAAGTAAAAATCAGAGATTTTTGTTGTACCAAAGTTAATACTAGGACAAAGAATGATTTTCTTTGTCATCATACTTTCATATACAATGAAGATGTCAATACATAGCCCACAGGCTCTCAACAAGTATGACCTGAACTATGTTAACATGTAGTTTTTAAATCAATTTTAAGAATATAATTTGTAAATATTTAATAAAATATGATAAAATATAGATAATGTTTATATATGGCTTTCTAAGTCAATATGCAGCCCATAGGGATTCAAGGATTTATTACAGCAGCCCCTCCTGACTTTGACACCACTGCTCTAGGGAGCTGGGGTACCATGTTAGGTGATGCTCTATCTAGGCTCCTTGCACTTAATAGTTTAATCAGATCAGTGTCAGTCTTACATACCAAACCAAACCAACTCTCCCATTTCTAAAATATGACTTGGATAGGTGTTTAAAGGGCCTTTGGGGTCCAGCCAGGTAAGAGGTCTCTTCTATTAATAGTGTCCCCCACCTTAGTGTCCCCAGATGTACATTTTAAACTCTGCCCTATGTGAGATGGATTTTGATATGTAAGGTGAGTGATGATGATTTATTAGAGACCGTGGTCTTCTATGATCAAAATATTTTGCATTTACAAGGACATGGATATTATCCAGAGAAGGTCACTAAGCTGTCTCATTTCTCTTAACACATTGCAGTTATAATTTCATCAAACAAGTAACTGGGATTGCCCTCATTCAACTGATAAGTACATTTCCCATGAATGCTACAGTCAAATCAAATCAACTCTGTCCATCCCATGTATGCTAAACACAATAGGAAGCCTGAAAAGTGGGGGACAGGTGAAAAAGGGGAGCAGCTGTTGGCTATAATTTTCAAGGCTGTATAGTCTGCCTGCATAAAAGGTTTACAAGAGAATTCTGGGAAGTTGTTTTTTACAGGGTCCACAAAATTTGAGAGTGGTTCAATTTTTGTAAGTCATAAAAGGCTTACACTTTGAAATGTTTCAATGCTGGGTCTTTATTTCTAAAAGGTGTCAGAGAAATAAATACTCCAAGGTGTAAGCAGCAAGAAGAACCTGCTCACAGTTAGTTCTATTGAAACATGAATTCAACAATTGAAGGGCAGATTTGTTTAATGCAATTAAATCAGTTTTCCTAAATTGTAGGTCTTCTTGTCTGATAGGACTGTGCATTTCAAAGGTCAGACAGGTTTCTTTTTCTCATTATAATATTAGAAATCTCATTAACACTGGTGTACATTACCCACTACACTTGTTCATATGCTGATCAGGTAAAACCTCACAGGGAAGAGGATTTGAAAAATCTCATTTTCTAAATTAGGCCAGGATCCTATTAGGACGTGGCAGAGGAGGCTGCACAATTGTTGTCCAAGGATCAGACTAGCTGGTACCTCAAGGATCAGCACCAGATTGTGTACAACGGCATGGATTGTTTGGACCCTGGCAGCTCTAAGAAGCTACCTTCTCCTTTATCAGTAGAGAGAACACCTACATCAGTAAAATGAGAGATTCATGAAGTGTCCAAGTTGGATGAGTAATTCAACTGAGTAATATCTTAGAAATCCAGGAATAGAACTTTCAGGAGAAAAAGGGCAACTTTTAAAATAGGATAGGACCTATAAATGCTAGGCACCAACTTTCTCACCTTCATCAGGAAATATTTCTCATCCAAGGGGTTCAGTACTATCATTCTATCTAATCTTGGAACAAAGCCACAGTTAAGATTTATAGGGGGCAGGGGGGAAGATGTCTTTGGATGGTTAAGGAGATTATTCAGGCAAAACAATTTCTCTAAAAGTGCAAGGAGTAATCCCCCCCCCCCTTTTTTTTTCTTTCTTTCTGCTTCAAAAACCTACAAGGGCCCTGGTGTCCGTAAGTTTCCTCTTAGGGTTATTAAACTGGCAATGACACTCATGAGTGTTCGCTTGGCTGAAATTAAGAGACTGATGATCCAGAGTTTAGGAATAAAAATCATTCACTTGTGTACTCAGTGAACACTAACAAGCATTCATTATGCGCCCACTCTGTGCCAGGCTTTGTGCTAAGTAAGACAAGACAAAGACAAAAAACAGTCCCTGCTCTCCAGGAGTTTGTTATCTAGTGGGGAATGTGACAACTACGTACAGATCAGCTAGACACAAGATAAATGCAAATAATTCTGAGTCTGTGGGCTGAAGTCATGGCCCCATTCCAGTGCCATTACAGATGCTTCCTTTTTGTCATTTGTCCTTGCACAGTGCACAGCATCAGGACTGGGCTGAGCTGCATCCATGCATCCCAGAAACAAAGCCTAGCTTAAGGTCTTCTCCAGTTCATACCGTTCTTTGCCTTTCCCCAGGCACCATAGTCGGTCAGTTTCTCTCTCTCCTGCTAACCATTCTCCCCAGTGCCATAGTCAGCTTGTTATCAACCAACAATAGTACTCACTCTTGCAGCTAAGGAACCAGGACAAGAAGCTCAGAGCAAGAGGAAGCCCTACAGTTTTCTCCCTCTAAACCTGAAGAGCATTCCAGTCAGCTGATGGGATGGAGCACAGGTTGGACTTAATGCCCAACCAGGGACAAGCATTCAGCTTTGTCACCCTGACCAAAGCAGGATCAGGAGTTTCCTTAGTTTATTATTAAGGAGCACTGAAAATCTGCAAGTCTTCTCTCAAACCATCCCTAAGATATGTGAGGAATGGAGAACACCCAAATGAAGGGGCAACAAAATCCTATAGAAGACAAATCAGGACCAAGCACTGACCCTACATTGCCTCTAGTAATGGGCAGAGCCTAGCAAAAATACAAAGCCCCACTTAGGAAATGATTTGGGGAAGAATCAAGATGGCAGAGTGAAAGCAGGGACTAACCTGACCTCCCCCACAAATTCCTTCAGATACCTCTAAGGGAAGATTCTAAGCAGATTTTGGAGTGGCAGATTTCCAGGCAAAGACAACCTTGGGGGTCAGCAGGAAGGATCTGTTGCACCAGGCTGGGAAAGGAACACAAGGTGCACAGGATGCACCAGCACAAATTCAGCCATAGCAGAGCCTAAACAGACCCCAGCTAACTGAGTCATAGACTTCAGTGGTGAGAGTCATAGACTCTCAGCACATGATGGAGATCAGTTGGAACTGGGTGAGAAAGAGGCACAGATTTGTGCCATGGCCTGTGGCAGTGGCAGCAGCTGCTCCTGAGGCTATCAGCCCACAGATTGAATGTTTGAAAGTCACCTATTTAAACTTCCAGGTGCCAAGATAGCAGAGTAAACTGTAAGTGCCCCCACACACACTGGTGACCTTGAAAAACCCAGAGAATATTGCCATAGGAGAAATCTTGCAGTAGTGAAGCCAACAAAAAGGGTATGGTAGTCTTGTAGCTCAGGAGACTAGAGGAATTAACTTCTTACTGTGACTGAAGGGAACCAGTACAGTATGGGAGGCATCCAGGCAAGCCAACAACAAGCCTCACCTCAGCCAACCAAAAGAAGATCCTGAGCCCCAGGGTGGTAGAGCCAGAAAGTGCCAACACCAGGACCTCAGGTGTGCCTTCACACAGCCAGGGGAATTGGCAGGTGCCAGTGTGGACAGGCATCCACCAGCAGTTGAGCCTACCTGTGCTCTAGCACAGCCTTAGGTGAGGAGAAGACCTCCAGCAACCAGATCACCCCTCTCCCACACTTGATGCTGTAAGCCTCAGCAAGGCAGAAAGACCTCACCTGTCTTTGCCACACACCAGCCAACTCTAGCTCAGCACCAAGTAAGCTACATCATTATATAGCTTCCAGCTGCCAGAGTCAGAGGCCAGAACACACAAAGCCAATAACCAGGCCCCTAGCACCCAACACAAGAAGCATGGGACAGAGCCTCCTGCACCCCAGAAGCAGAGATTCACTTTAAAAGTCAGGGAAAAAGCAATCACAGTGGGCAAAAAGCAAATTAGAAAAGCAAAGACCATAGATTTTTACTATGGGGACAGGGAAGATCAAAAGACAAATTCAGAAGATGACAGCATTGACACTATATCAACATCTGAAACCCCAAAAGGGAATATTAACTGATCTCAAGTCCAAAAGGCATTCTTGGAAGAGCTCAAGAAGAATTTTAAAAGTCAAATCAGAAAGGAAGAGGAAAAATTGAACAATTTTTTAAAAAATACAATTGACAAAAAGGAAAAAAAAAATTCACTGAAGAAAACAATTCCTTAAAAAGTACAATAAGGAGATACAAAACCTAACTGGAGAAAATAATTCCCTTAAAAGTAAAATTGGCCAAATGGAAAAGAAGGTACAAAAGCTAATTGAATAAGACAATTTATTAAAAGTTAGAATTGGGCAAGTAGATGCTAATAATTCTATGAAGGATCAAGAATAAGTCAAACAAAATCTAAAAGAATGAAAAAATAGAATAAAACATAAAATATCCCATTGGAAAACAACTGACCTAGAAAATAGATCCAGGAAAGAAAATCTAAAAATTATTGATCTACTGGAAAGTCATGATGAAAAAAAGAGCCTGGACATTATCTTCCAAGAAATCATCAAGGAAAACTTCTCCCAAGGTTCTAGAACCAGAGGGTAAAATAGTCATCAAAAGAATGTACCAGTCACCTCCTGAAAGAGATCCAAAATTGAAAACACCAAGGAATATCATAGCCAATTTCCAGAATTATCAGCTCAAGGAGAAAATACTGCAAGTAACTAGAAAGAAACAATTCAGATATAGTGGAACTACAGTCAGGACCACACAGAACCTTGCAGCTTGTACATTAGGAAATGTTTTGTTGTTTAGTCATTTTTCAGTCATGTCCAACTCTTTATGACCCCTTTTGGAATTACTTGGCAAAGATACTGGAGTGGTTTGCCATTTTCTTTTCCAGCTCATTCTATAGATGAAAAAACTGAAGCAAACAAGGTTAAATGACTTGCCTAGTCACCTAGCTATTAATGTCTGAGGCCAGATTTGAACTCAGGAAGAAGAGTTCCTGAATCCAGGCCCAGCACTCTATCTACTTTACCACCTCGCTTACTAGGAAATAAGGGTAGAAAATGAGTAAATAGATAATCAGTGTGCTATAGAAGAAAAGTTTAGAAGTCAGAGCCCACCAGAGGATTTAGTTTGAATCTTGCCTGTCCATATGATTTTGGACACTTAAAGCTCATCTTTCCTAATCTCATTTTCTCATCTGTTAAAAAAAAAAGAGTTATATATATTATCTCAAAGGTATGTTCAATCTCTGCCTCCTATAATAGTCTAATACTTCCACAACTGTATTATTTCATCAGTCTGGTTAAGCCTTCTACAGTCATCCATACCTACCCATCCACTGTGACATGCCCATGGTCACTTGTTAGTTTGCCAGAGGGTAGGGGCAGGAGGATCATCCTATACGCTGGGGGCCTTCAGTGAATTTGATCTTGGCCCCATGATGCCACTGGAATGTGTGATTGGTCTATCAGTTATCCTTCCATACGGCCATCCCTTCATTTTTGCTCCTATATTTCCTTCATGCAGTCTACTTTTGGAGGGATCTTCAATTTCAATTCTTCATAGGCTGTAGAGTTCCATAACTCTCAGCCATACCACAAATTTTACAGCATTGGTCCCCAAGTGAAGAGGACGACTGGGTTATATTACTTTGGGAAAACTGTACTATTTTTTCATCAATCCATAATTGCCCATTGCTTTCAAAGCCTATTTCTTTGATGTCATTATTCTCCCAGTAGTGCTATAGGGCTCAGAATCATGGGGTGAAGGGAGTGTAATAAGTATTTATATAGTACCTACTATTGACAAGCACAGTGCCAAGTGTGTTTTACAAATATCTCATTTGACCATGGCACTCATGATCTTGGAAGAATCAAAATTAGGAATCACCCAAAGAACAATGGAAAGATGCTCATAAACATGAGCATATAAGTTGCCACTAACAAGGATTCTCATGTGATAAGGGGCATAAACACAATAGTGAAGATGTATATAATAGGAAAGCAGATGGGCTTACCAAGTAATGAAAATTCAATTTAATTCAATAAGAACATGCCAGGCATGAGGCTAAGCACTGGAGGATAAAAAGGAAGGTGAAAATGTCCCTGCTCTCCCAAAGCTCACATGCTACTGGAATAGACAACAGGCAAACAATCGTGCTCAAACAAGATATATAGGATGCATCAGGGATCATCTCCGAGGGAAGACATTAATATTATTAAGGAGAAATCAGTTGAGGAATGACTGAAAAAGTTGTATAATATGAATGGGATGGAATATTATTGTGATATAAGAAAAGAGGAAATCAATGATTTCATAGAGACATGGGAAGACTTATTTGAATTGATGCAGAAAGAAATAAAATAATCAGAATACTTTCTACTACATCACTATCATAAATATGAAGAATTTTGAAGACTTTTATAAGCTAATGAATAACTACATGAGCAGAACCAGAAGAACAATTTATACAATGGTAACTACACTGTCAAAACAAATTTGAAAGCTTATAAGCACTATGAGAAATGCTGTGACTAGCTATGATTCCCAAGGACTAATAATAAAACATGCTCTCCATCTCCTGACAAATGGATTTCAGGGGCAGAAGAAGACATATTCCTTAACTTAGTCAGAGTGCCTTTGTATTCCTTAACTAGGAATATTTGGCACATTTGTTTTTCTTTTTCCTATCTTTTTCATTTGTTTTTTCTCTCTCTCAATGGAAATGGGGAATATGGGTGGGATAGAAGATAGATTCCTATTAATTTTTTTAGATAAAAAATATCTTTAAATAACATCAAGGAGGACCAAGAAAAGCTTCTTGCTCAAAGTAAGATTTTAGCTGAGATTTTAGGGAAGCCAGGAGGTAGAGATGAGAGTGTTAGACTTGGGGTCAGGAAGATCTGAGTTCAAATCTTTTCTCAGATACTTCCTAACTATGTGACCCTGGGCAAGTGACTTAACTTCTCCTACTGCAGTTTCCTCTTCTGTAATATAGAAATAATAATATTAATACCTCACAGGTAGGTGATAGTGCTATAAGAACCTAGGGCTGCCTTTCATACTACTTACTAGTGGGGCATGCCATGCTCTGCAAGGCAAGGTCATGCCACAAATGAGGCTTTCCCCTCTTTTAATCCCTTATAAGAATCTATTGTAGCTAGAATTCAACCCCAGCTCTCCTCTATAGTGTATTGTGTTGAAACTTGTCATATATACGGCACTGGGGTGCCATTTCACAGCTGGGAGCCAAGAGACTCATAATTGAATATGACATAACCTTTGTTCTCAATGAATTTGAAATCCAAAAGGAGAAAATAAGTTGAAGACAGAACACTGAAAGAACTGTAACTCAGGTAGGATATGATGTGGAGAAAAACCAAATACCTGAGCCAGTCAAGGAGGGACAGAACATTTACCTGGGAAGAATATGAGGCCACATGCTGGATAGAAAGAGCCAACACGGATTTGAGAGGAGAAATCAAAGTGCTTCAGAAATGAAGAGAATGGAGAGGCCATGAACAGAGTGGGAACAGAGTGGGAGATGGATCAGTTGAAGCAGGTCTGGTGTCTAGGGCCAAGCAAGAGATTTAGTGAGCTGAGTGAGCTAGTCCACACACACTCGGTCAACAAATCCACTGGGTTGGGCCCTAGGGCATAAGCTCTAAAGATGAATAGATTGACTTCCTGTAGCCCAGGAGTTGAATTCTCAAAGATCTAGGTATAGAGGTCCATATCTCAAGTAAAGTGTGGAGGGTGCTGAGCTAAGTGGAGAGAAGGGCGATTATAGCTGGCAGAGGAGGGAAATGGCTGGATAGGATGTGAAATTGAAGCATGGGAGCCCTTTCCCACTTCCAACCCTACCCTTACTACAATCTTTCCTATAAGATGGCAGTCCACCTAGTCTTACCATCTGCCCTGCAGTGGCATCCCAAGACTAAACCTTGTTATCAGTTCTGTAGCTGAACCTTCCTAGATACACTGTCTCTTCCCTTAGAATGTAAATTTCTTGAGGGACCAGGCACTGTCTGTCAGGGTTAGCAGCCCTGCCCTAAGGGGCAGTAGGTACTTACCCTTACAATGGAGATGACACTAGTGTTTTCTCCTTAAAGAAAGTAACGCTGGAGGGTAGATGTTTTAAGAGGGTTTATTAAAGTTACATCCCAGAAGCCTTACCTCAGAACTCCAAGGCTGCCCACGCCTCCAAGGCTTGGATCCTTTTATCTACCCCAGATCCACACCGCACTGGAGACATAGCCCAGCTGAGTGGGATTAAGAGGGGGAGGTAAATTATAATTACAATGGCATGAAGACTCCAAGGTGTGGAGACATCAATTGGGAACCTCAGGCATCCCACGCAAGAAAGTTCTGAGCAATGCAACATCCCCTGGCTAGGGACAGTGCAATATGCTCTGACATCCACGTGACCCAACTTATTCCGGGGCCTCAAATACATCCCTGTGTCTCAACATTACCGTTTGCAATCTGGCACTTATTTGTGACCCTTACAACTGTCTGAATCATTTATTTGTGTCCCCATCACTTAGCACAGTACTTGGAATGTAGTATGTGCTTAATAGGTTGGTTTTTTTTTTTCATTCATTCAAATAAATACAAGATTTAACTACAGACAAAATGCAAAGAAAGAAAGCCTTTCTCTAAGCCTGGGAGTACTCACATTGGCCTGGTTATGACTGAAGAGCTGAAAGCCTGTCCTTATCAGGTAGAAGCTTCTAGTCACCACACAAAAGCTAAAAAGATCATGACAGTTCAGTGGCTTTGTAGAAAATGTAGGAGAACACCCTACATTTTATAAGCAGATACATCAAAAATAACAAAATTATAAAGAAAGTTTGGGTTTATAAAGGAGCAAGCAACAGTGTATGAGAAAAAAATCCAGTTGTAAGGAATAGCTCTCTCCTTGACAACATCAGATAAATGAAATATACATGAAGCTGTGCTGAAGTGGTTTACAATTCATCTGGGCCAAGCTCTCTAGTTTCCATTTCAGAAACAAAGATGAAAGAAGACTTTTAAAATAATAATAACTTCTAAATACAGTAATGGCATAACACTGAAAAATATTGAGTGTTCAGTCACATTGGTGATGCCTGTTATGTTTTTAAGGGAGAAAATCCATTAGTGCTATCATCTTGAGTATGGATTTGCGGAGTGCTAAATCCTCTGTCTGAGTAAACTTCCATCTCCTCAAAGATGATTGTCTTTCTTTAATATGAAGAAATAGTAGTGCACTTTCGGCCCAGTGTGAGACTTTTAAGTATGCCATAAAAAATCTCTTTGGAAAATAGTTCTCCGTCTTTTTACTCTGACCCCAAGAAGTCCCCTTCTGACTAGGACTCATATTACCCCTTTAACATCACCACCAACAAAATCCCTAAAGTGAAAGTCTGTCCCAGAGGTTTCACTGCCTTCCAATAGCTGTTTAAAGAGCTTGTCCTGTCCCACTCTCTCAGAATCAGAGTAGCTTGTAAAAGAGTGGAGAGAGTGTAAAACAAGAGACCCAAAGATGCTCACTCATTCATATGGCCTGTAATCTACAACTGCCACCATCCAAAATTTGCACAGACTGACAGCTTCAGCTTATGCACAATTCCCCAGTGGTTGCCCCATGGGACCATCCTCCTTCTTGAAACCTTTTGGAATCACTATGTTAAATCATAAACAAAGAATTTATTTGGCTGAAAAGTTTTCAAGCTAATGGAAGCCCTTCAAGGTCTACAGTATTATAGGCCTTAGGGGTGTCAGGGCAATTAGATAACAACTACCTTTTCTGAACAAACAATCCCCAAATTCTCAAGATAAAAAAAAAAATCATTCAGTTCAAGTAATCACCTGCTCTTGTGAGCTAGAAACTGAGGCTTGCCAAAGACAAAAATGGGAATTATCCCAAAGAGTTATTAAACTGCCTGTACCCTTTGACTCAGCAATACCACTACTTTGTTCATTTCCAAAGGTGATTGGGGGGGAAGAAAGGAAAGGAACCTATATGTTTTAAAATGTTTATAGCAGCTCTTTTTGTGATGGCCAAGAACTGGAAATTGTGAGATTGCCCATCAGTTGGGAATGGCTGAATAAGGTGTGGTATATGATTATGATAGAATACCACTGCACTTAAAGAAATAATGAGCTCGATGAGCTTAGAAAAGCACAGAGTTGCACAAATGATGAAGACAGAAAGTCACAGAACAAAGAGAGTGTTGTATACAGTAACAGCAATATAATTTTAAGAACTTTGAGCAAATAAGTCATTTTAAGTATTACAAATGGCCAAATTAACTACAAAGGACATATGAAGGAAGACATCATCGGCCTCCAGAGAAAGAGCTAATAAAATGAAGTATATAGAATGAGTTTATACGCACGCACGCACGCACACATTTGGGTCTAATGGTAGCCATCTCTAGGGCAGGAGGGAGGGGGAAAAGGGGTAAAGAAATTCACATGTTCACTTTATTATACATTTAAAAGGAATAGTGAGTTGCACATAATAGATTTGCAGTTTCGTGTGTAGCCATTTTTTTATTATACTGTGTTATGGAAATGCTTATTTTATCCCATAAAGTAAAGATAAAATTAAAAAAAAGTTTTTTTAAAAGACAAAAATAAGACAATATACTTACTAAATAGAAAGGATGTGACATATTTACACAAATATGTAATACAAACTATCTACAAAATTATGCAAAATAATTTCAAGAAAGTAAAAATCATCTAAGCCTTAAAGGTACCCAAGGATTCTATGAGGTAGAATTAAGTAGAGAGTAAACGTATTAATCCTAGAAGATGCTCCAGGGCAGCATGAGTAATTGTGAAAGACTGTACACGTGATTGTATTAGAGGTAGGGTAGCATGAATGGAACAAAGGCAAGATTTATTATAAGAAATTCTGAGCCAAAATCAACTGTACTATGTGATTTTGGGCAATTTGGGCTACAGACTTTTGTCCTTTGGGCCTCAGTTTCTTCATCTGTAAAATAATGACTTTAGAAATGTGTTTAGATGGCTTCTGGAATTGCTCACTGCCCTCATCCTATGGTCTTGGTCTTGGAACCTAGTTCCTGCTAAGTCGCTCTTAAAAACACGGAATACATCCAAAGTTCTTCAAGTAAACTTCATAATAATCAGACAGGTTATCATTCATTAATGTGGGCGCAGTTTTTAAGGTTCATACTTAAAGAAATAGCTCCAATTGGAACACGTATTCTGCCCAGAGGCCTGATGTTTGAATGTTAACTTTTTAGAGTTGTATAGTAGTTGAAATGAACACTCATTTTTAATTTTCTTATTTTTAACAGAATACAAACAAACAAACAAAAAAAAACAAAAAATTCCCTTCAGGTTTTCTTTCCTGATAACAATTCCATGTGTGGAAAGCAGCTGAAATAAATCTGGTAGCATTTGAATGGGCCCATCTGGAATTCATTGAAATTGAGCTGATGTTAATAAATTCATGATGGATGAGTATTAGTTTCACAGGTAGGTTCATAGGTGTTCTATTAAAATAACTGTTATTTAATGGTCTCTTGAAGTGTTAGTATAAAATCTAATTTTAAATAATTGTTATTTTTTTAGTGTTCTCTCTGCTATAAAATCTCAACAATCCTTATAAAACGCATCATGGTAACAGCATCCCATGCATAAGAATGACTCATACAACTGAAAATGAATCTATATGTCCATGTAACTCTAGGCTGTCTCTAGAAAATATAATTTTGTATTAAAATATATAAATATGTGAAAATATATAATTATACAAAATATAATTTTCACATTAAAATTTTAAGAAAGACAAATCTTTGGAAAGCAGGAAGAAGAAATTAAATAAATCAAGTAACTTCTAAGTGAGGCAGCCCAGTGGTATGAAAAGAGATTTGGGTCAAGAAAGAAAAGATCTGGGTTTGACGCAGGAGGCCTAAAGATGGTGAGAGGCACCCTGAGACAAAGGGACTCCTCTCTTGCCTGATATTCCCAGTGTGAAAACACCTGGAGAGGTGAGGGCTCCCATGGAAACTGGGAACCGTGAGAATCAGCCAGCTCCCAAAACAAGTTCTTGAGGGACCAATTCTATGTATGATGTTTTAGGAGAAATGGGAGAGGGTAGTTACTCATATACCCAAAAGACATCAAGTTATTTTAATGCATATAATGTGTTTCGTGTGTACTTACTACCAATATGTGCTATTATGTAACATATGATGATTATGTAAATGGAATTCCATTTCCTCTTTGTAAAATTAAGAGGTTGGATGAGATAGATTCCATGATTCTATTTAGCTCTAATTCTCTGCCCTTACTTTAAAAGACCCTTTTAATCTTTGTATACCATTGTATACCAAGATAGTATTATTATCTGTAGTAACTCGGTCACCCTCCTAATTTTGGGGGCTCCCAAAAGTTACCCCAGATTCAAGGTGCCCTCTCCTACATCATACACTCATAGCCATAATACCTGAACCCCACCAAGTGGTCAATTTTCACTAGTCAGTCAAAGGATACAAGTGATTCAAGCCAAAACTATGGAATGAAATGACATAACCAGGAAAATTGCAGTAGGATCTTCTTTTCCTCTCCTTACTCCCTCCTACCACCACCACCCCCAAGCAAGGACTAGTTTACCTGTCAGATTTATGGAGAGGGAAAGACTTTGTGACCAAACAAGAGTTAGAGAGCATTATAAAATGCAAACTGGATAACCTTGATTACATTAAATTGAAAAGTTTCTGTACAAACAAAGCCAATGTAATCAAAATTAAGAAGGAAGTGGGAAATTGGGAAAGAATTTTTACAACCAGTGTTTCAGGTAAAGGCCTCATTTCTAAAATATATAGGGAACTGAGTCAAATCTATAAGAATACAATTGATAAATGGTCAAAGGATATGAACAGGCAGTTTTCAGAGGAAGAAATTAAAAATATCTATAAGAAAAAAATGCTCTAAATCACTATTGATTTGAGAAATGCAAATCAAAACAACTCTGAGTTACCACATCTCACCAGTCAGATTGACTAAGATGACAAAACAGGAAAATAACAAATGCTGGAGAGGATTTGGAAAAATTGGAACACTAATGTATTGTTGGTGGAGTTGTGAACTGATTCAACCATACTGGAGAGCAATCTGGAACTATGCCCAAAGGGCTATAAATAATTGTATACCCTTTCGCCCAGTAATACCACTTCTAGGGTTGTATTCCAAAGAGATCATAGAAGTGGGATGAAGACCTATATGTACAAAAATATTTATAGCAGCTCTTTTTGTGGTGGCAAAGAATTGGAAATTAAG
>CM053583.1:201528607-201538858 GCA_028627135.1 Pseudochirops cupreus
TGGAAGGAGATGTCTACATTCAGAGAAAGATCTATAAAGAATAGAGTTTAAATGGAGACTAAAGCAAACTACCTGCTTTCTTTCTTTTTCATGTTTGGTTTTGTTTCCTCTTTGCCATTGTTCATTCCATTGGTTACAACCAGACTAATATCCAGTGTGAAAGTATTTGCAGATCCTATATTTGATTGTGTGTCACCATGAGTGGGAGGGGGATTAGAGGAACGGGAGAAAATTTGAAACTCAAGGGATTGTGGAACTGAATCTTGTAAACTAAAAGTAAACAAACAAATCAATAAAAAGAAATACAAGTTTAAAATACCAATGAATAAATAAATAAATAAACATAGGAAAAATTTGTTTCCAAAGCACATACAGAGGGACATGCATCGAGAACACATACATGACTGGGGCACATGCCTGGAGAGGATATTTGAACTTCTAATGCTTCAAGGATGCCAATTTTTTCTACTGATGTCTTTGTGCTCCTCTTTCTGTATGTGATCCCTTCGGAACACTGTTTTCTGATGTACATGTGCCTGAGCATCAGTCACACTGTATCACTTCTAGTCCCTCATTACTGGGTGTCCTCTTTCTGATGGCCCCTGCTTCTGTCTCCAGGTCTTTTTTGCTCCCTGAAGGGGCTGTGACTGCTTGTCTCCAGGTCTCTGCTGGACAGTGCTTCCTGCTCTCAGGTTTGGGGCTCCATCTCTTCCAGAAACATGCACACCAGCCATCTGAGCTCCACACTACTGGGGTATGAGAACTAGAAGCCCATCCTTGATGAGGGAAGGCTCACGGCTCTTTAATCCTAGACTGACAATTGATGATTAACAAAAGCCACTCAGATTTCACCCAGTGAAGGGGAAGGTGTTGGTTATTTTTTAACTCCTCTGTTTGGAGTTGACGTCACAGTCCTTGGTTCCAGAGAACTATCCAATTTAGGATCGGAAGTTCTCAATATGCTCTCATGCTTAAAATACAATTAAATTCTAATTAAAACAAAGATAAGTGCAAGAGGAAAAATCATTGTTGCCAAGTCACAAAGCTCACATTTGTGCATGTATTATGCATACTGGTTACTTGCAAACCATCTACAAGTACCTTTGGTACACCATTGGTATTGAAGTCAATGAAAAACTTCACCATCACCTTTTATTTGTTTAAACATTCATTCTCCATTCCTTTGTTCATTTGTTTGCTTATTTATTCGCAATCTGGAAGGAGCACCAAAGAAACAAAGGATGAAGAAAACAAGGATTTATGAAGCACCCCCTGTCTGCCAGGCCCTGTGCCCATGTTATTTCACGGAATTCACATAACCACCCTGTATGGTAGGTTCTATGATAAAATCCCATTTTAGAGCTGAGGAAATGATGCAGACAGAAGTTAAATGGCTCACCCAGGGTCACATAGTGTGTGTTTGCAAGTCAGTAGGTGTCTAAATTAATCAACTAATAAAAGTTTATTAAGCATCTACTATGTGCCAAGCACTGGGGCTGCAAAAAGAGGAAAAAGGCAGTTCCTGCCCTCAAGGACCTTGCATTCTAGTAGAGAGACACAACTAAATTTATACGTAGAAAGCTATATATGGTATAAAAAGAAAATCACAAAAGAAGAAAAGTGCTATTATTAAGAGGGGGTAGGGAAGGCTTCTTGTACAATGTGGGATTTTATTTGAGACTTAAAAGAAGCCAGAGAAGGCTTTCGGCTTTCCGCCCAAGCTCAGTGCCAGGTTCTGCTACTTTAGTCGCATCCCTGAAACAAGATGGTGAAGGTAGGAGTCAACGGATTTGGCCGTATTGGGCATCTGGTGACCAGGGCTGCATTTACCTCAGGCTGGAGTAGACATTGTGGCTATCAATGACCCTTCATTGACCTCAATTACATGGTTTGTATGTTTCAATATGATTCCACTCATGGCAAATTCAAGGACACTGTCAAGTCCAAGAAAGGGAAGCTGGTGATCAATGGAAAAGCCATTACCATCTTTCAGAAATGAGATCCCACCAATATTAAATGGGGAGATGCTGGAGCTGAGTATGTTGTGGAGTCCACTGGAGTATTTACCACCATGGAAAAGGCTGGGGCTCACTTGAAGGGCGGAGCCAAGAAGGTCATCATCTCTGCCCCTTCTGCTGATGCCCTGATGCTGATGGATGGGAGTGAACCATGAGAAATATGATAATTCCCTTAAGATTGTCAGTAATGCTTCCTTCACCACCAACTACTTGGGCCCGTTGGCCAAGGTCATTCATGACAACTTTGGCATTGTGGAAGGACTTATGACTACAGTCTATGTCATTACTGCTACCCAGAAGACAGTAGATGGCCTCTCTGGTAAGCTGTGGCATGATGGGCATGGTGCTGCCCAAAACATTATCCTTGCTTCCACTGGTGCTAAGGCTGTAGGCAAGGTCATACCTGAGCTGAATAGGAAGTTCACAGGCATGGCCTTCCGTGTTCCTACTCCCAGTGTATCTGTTGTGGATCTGACCTGCTGCCTGGAGAAACCAAATACGATGATCAAGAAAGTGGTGAAGTGAGCATCAGAGGAAACTTTAAAGGGCATCTTGGGCTACACAGGACGTGTATCCTGTGATTCAACAGCAACATTCACTCTTCTACCTTTGATGCTGGTGCTGGTATTGCCCTCAATGACCATTTTGTCAAGCTCATTTACTGGTATGACAATGAATATGGTTATAGCAACCATGTGGTAGACCTCATGGTCTACACAGACTCCAAGGAGTAAAGTGGAAAGCCATGGATCTTCATCCCCAGCCAAAAAGAGGAGTTCCACCACTAGGGAGTCCACATTCCTAACCTGTGCTCCTATAATGGAGATCTCATGTCCCATCCACATCCTTGTTCCAAAGCACCCCTGTAGTAGGAGGAGAAGCCTAGAGTCCTGTATCATCAATAAAGTCACCATATTAGTACAAAAAACAAAGAAGCCAGAGAATTAAACAGCAAAGTATTCCAAGAATAGAGGATAGCATAGAGAATGACCAGAGAAGAGAGATGGAGAGTCTTGTTAGTAGACTCAGCTATGATTTCTAGACTCTTATTTTTCTCTACTTACTTCTTCCAATTGACGTGTAATGTTTCCTCTTGTAAGGTAGTAATTTGACCTTTGTTTTGCTTGCCTTTTCTCAAAGCTACTCTATTCTAAGACTCTTCTCTCCCGTTCTGTTTACTTTCCCTATTTCAATTTTGATTTACTTATTATGAATTTATCTTTTGTTAAAATTTATCTATTTCTCTTCTTTTTAAGCTTTTCTTTTCCCCACAGGGTTAATTCAATTATTACAAATCTTCACCCCCTCCATGCGTACCCCTCAATCTATTATTTTAAGTGACTTCTTTTGCTAGTTTTCCAAGAAAGTTCATTTGCTTTGTCCTCTTCAGTATTTCTCTTATCTTTCAAACTATTCTGAATTTTGTTTTGTGATTAATAGTCTGCACTCTTGTTTGTCCAACCCCTCTTAATTCTAGCACCTTCTCTCAGTTAATTACTTCCTATTTCTCCTGTATATAGCTTGCTTCATATGTATTTGTTTGCAGGTTATCTCCCCCATTAGATTGTAAACTCCTTGAAGGCAGGGATTGTCTTTTGCCTCTCTTTGTATCCCCAGTGCTTAGCATAGTACCTGGAACATTAAGTAATTAATGTTTATTGGTTGATTGATTCTCTTTGTGTTAGAAGAGTAATGATATTGAGTATTGAAGAGTTGGGTCTTTTCAAGTAAAATATGAGCCACTGAGAGTCAGGAGGTTTTCATTTGAGGCATTGAAAGGACAAGAAGTACAGCACCAGCAGCAAGAGAAGAGGAACCTGGGAAGAAGAGTTGAATATACACCAGAAGGTGAAAATCTGATCTTTCTGAGCTGTGGCAGTGAGAAGCAGTCAGCTAAGAGAAGGCATCAGCTGAGTCATTCCTGATTGGCTGGAGAAAATTAATTTCACTGACCAAGAGCTTTGATGACAGCTATTGCCTTTGATTACCAACTAGAGTTGAAGAAGATGAAGCCTTTCTTAAGGGCTTGTTGCTCTCTGCTGATCCTTTTGCTTTGGAAAGGAAAGGGAGACTTCACCCTAGTGTAGCCTAGTGAACAGGTGTAAAGAGTGAATCTGAATTGGGTTGTTGTAAATTCTGTTCTGATTGAACAGTGTGGAATCCAGGTGATTGAATAATTGGCTGGACCAAAAATAATCTGATGAGTTTAGCAATTCTCTGGATTAAAGAGAATTACTATTCACATTAAAAGCTAACACTTTCTAAACACTCTTTAAAGGGTGATGGGTAATTGAAAAGGCTTGTAAAGATTTATGTTTCAGAAGAGATTTCCCCAGCTAATGAGTAGTGAAGATTAATAGTCAAGCAGTGACTAGATAAGCAATTTCATGTGGTGCAGATGTTCCTGAATGGACCAATAACATTGAAACCTGCAGTTCAGAGTTGCGAGTTATCCTAAGCACACAAGTTTTCCTCCCTCCCTGCCGGCTTCCTATAAGGAGGTCCCCTCTCTTAACTGTAGCTTTTGAGTATAATAGTAGGAGAGTAATGTATTTTACTATTTATGAATTTGCTTTAATACATTAGTATCTATCATATTATATTACCTTGTTATTAAGTAAATGGTCATGTTTATGATCCAAAAAATGTCATTATTGTGATGACTGGCTGAGTAAATATCAAGAATTGTGTGGATGACTTACTTTGTAAGTGCCTGGTTATATGGATAGAAAATACACGGAATGGGATCTCAAGAGCAAAAGTGGTGAGTAGAGGAGTGCATTTCTTCTCAAACTTATGTACCTTGAGAAAGTTTAAATATAACCAGGTGGCAGTGGTCCATGTCTAAGAACAAAGACCATTTAAAGTGAGAACAGAGTGGAGTTAGCAAGACAAATACAGGGAAAGAATATGGGTATTTGATATCTCACTTTAATGTTGGCCCCATAGTAACACACTTGTTCAGTTACATTTGGGGGGCATCAGAGGAGACCATCCAATATCTGGTGGTAGACTTTGAATGAGTATAAATCCCTATACTTTAAGTAAATTTTATATAATTATATTATTATAGGACATTTATATACATATACATTTTACATCAACAAATATAATCCATTTTATTTTTTGTTAGCGTATTCTATTCATCAGCATTCAAATTTATATTTCTAATATTTCTCCATCTTTTTGTAATAGTTCTCTCCCCCTCTGCTCAATAGCAACACAAGGCATCTGTTTTGGTTATAATAGAATAATCCTATTTTACAAGATCACTGGATGACAGACCCCACTACCTACCTATACCAAACCAAAAAAGAAATCTTGTTTTAGTTTATAGCTATCCAGTGTTAGATACTTGCATACCCAGATCTTGCCTTCTCCTGCCCAACCCAAGGACAAATCTGGGTTTCTTCTTTTATTGATGTCTTCCTTTTGTTTTTGTTTTAACAACCCATCATAGATAAGATAAAAATTTGGCTAAGAAGTCACTCTCTCTCTACCTCATCCCCAACTTCTTTGATTGAATAGCCTTTCTTCCTGATGCCCTCATAGAAACATAGATAGACAAACAGACAGACAGATGGAAGAAGGAAGAATGGACAGACAGAGGATAGATAGATAGATGATTTCCATTTTCCTCTCCATACTCCACCTTCCATTTAGTTCTCCAAATGATATGATTCTGTCTGTTCCATGTTCAATGGTCTCTCCCCTCAAATTCCAGGCTCTTTTTTCAATAACCTACACACAAGGTGTGATTGAAAAGCTACATTATCACTCCATTACAGCATGTAAACATTGAATCCTTTATTTACCACTTTGAGTTTAGTTTTAAAGTTTTCCGTGGGGGGGGGGGGGGGAGGGGTGTGGGTGTGTGTAGGGGAGTGGGAATAAAAGATCTAGGGCTGGAAAGTGTCAGGGTTCAGCAGCCCCGCCCTAAGGGGCAGTAGGTACTTACCTTTTCAATGGAGATGACTCTGGTGTTTTCTCCTTAATGAAAGTAATGCCGGAGGATAGATGTTTTTAAGAGGGTTTATTAAAGTTACACCCGGGAAGCCTTACAGCAGGACTGTAAGGACCCCACCCCTGCAAGGCTTGGATCCTTTTATCTACCCCAGATCCACACCCTACATGTGACACAGCCCAGCTGAGTGGGATTAAGAGGGGGAGGTAAATTGTAATTACAATGGCATGAAGACTCCAGGGTGTGGAGACATCAATTGGGAACCTCAGGCATCCCACCCAAGAAGGTGCTGAGCAATGCAACATCCCCTGGGCAGGGACAGTGCAATATGCTCTGACCTCCACGTGATCCAACTAATTCCCGGGCCTCAAACACATCCCTGTGTCTCAACATTACCATTTGCAATCTGGCACTTATTTGTGACCTTTACAGGAAAGGACATCAGAAGTTATGTAGTCCAACTCCAACCTTTTACAGATGAGGAAGCTGAGGTTCAAATATGTTAAGTGAAGCTAGTTTGGAAGAGAACTGATATGGTTGCACACTTCCCTAATAGTGGCCAGCCTACAACAATCCTTCTTGCTCCTCTTTAAATACCCCAGGTCATGGACAGTCTTGCATGGACTGCCAGGGTGCAGTATTATTCACTGTCCCTTTCAAAGATGATATAGCCAGATCAAAGCCTCCCCCATCACCCCTGTCCAGAGTGCTGACAATGACTCAACCCAGTGCTTTTCTAGCCCTTATCCTAGTGCTGTCTACTAAGTACTCCCCCTTACAATGGCTGATGCTAGTTTGCATTTATAATAAAGAAATCCTTGTTAAATAAATGAGTGTACTATAATGTATAATAAATCAATGTCTCAACAACATATAGGGGAGTATTTTTTTTCACGTGAACTGAATCATTCAAGTAAAACTGATAGCTGGAATTGACATAATGCTTTAAAAGTTTACAGAGTACTTTATGTACATGATCTCATTTGAGTTTCATAAAACCCTCTGGGGAGCTGCACTGTTGCTGTTATCCCCATCTTACACATGGGATGGGAAAACCAAGAATTAGACATTAAATGAGTTAGTTGCTCAGGGTCACACAGCTAGTCAGTGTCTAAGATGGGATTCAGTCCTAGATTTTCCACTAAACAACGCTGCCTTTCCATGTAGTTTCCATCCCTGGACAGCTGAAAACTGGTTCTTTTCCCTATATACTCCCAGATAATACTTGAGTATTACAGTGAGAAACATACAGAGTCTCCTCTCAAGAGCCTAAAACAAAGAAAAAGAAGAAGCTTGTCTTTCTTCAGGAGCCTATGGAGTTAATTAATGTTCCTCCTTTAAAAAATCACACAATTACTTTTAAGTACAGCTAAAGAGCAATGTTTGTATTACCTTAAATTCCATCTTTAATTAGTGATGGCAAGATCAGTAGCTGTGCAAATGAAACCGGAATCACAGCCCAGACTGCTGCGATTCCAGAGGTGTAAATGAATGCCCAGTGGATTTTTTTTTAATTGCATGAGAACAGACAAGGAAATGTCTCCATAAAACTGTCACCTCTACAGGGAAAAGTGTTAATTTTATGCCTATGAAGATTTGGTAAAATACACTTAATTGAAATCAGCAACAGAAAGGATTTTACATATGGAAAAAGTAGCAAGAAGCCTATCAGACTTGGCACGGTCTGGGCACTGATTACCTGGTAGCTTTATCACCTCAATTTGAATCCCACCCATGCCCAGATCTAGACTTCTCCCCCTTCCCCTAGATTTCTTCATTTTAAGTCTCAACACAATGGAGTCAGGTCCAAGAAGCAAGGAATTTCAGACTTCCTTAGGCTAAAACAAGAATCAGTTCTCTGTGTCAGGATCCCAAAGAGAATGTTTTGTCTCCTGGGGGGAAGAAAGCTAACCATACCTCATCAATGTTATCAATAATGCATATAGCTTACTCTCCAAAGGAATCTCTACAAGAGTCTTGAATATACTCCTATCACTTCCTAACTCATACTGCTAAACCCATCTCCAAACAGAAAATATCTGTCTTTGGCTTAATGCCTTGTTTTACTTTTTAAATAATTTTAGTTTTAGAATTTGTTGGTTTTGTTGTTCAATTGTTTCAGTCTTCTCTGACTCTTGGTGCCCCCATTTGAGATTTTCTAGGCAAAGATACTGGAGTAGTTTGCCATTTCCTCTTCCCATTGATTTTATGGATGAGGAAACTGAGACAAACAGGGTTAAGTGACTTGCCCAGGGTCACGATAAGTGTCTGAGGCCAGATTCGAATTCAGGAAGATGAATCTTTCTGACTTCAGACTGAGAATTCTATTCATTGCACCACTTAGCTACTCTAGAACCTAAAATTGAGAAGTGGTATTGTGTTTAACTAAACACACCTTGGGTTTGAATCTCTGTTCTTCCCCATATTACCTACATGACACTGAACAAGTCACCTAACATATCTAGGCCTCAATTTCTTCATCTGTGAAATGGAGTTGAATGAGATGACTCCCATAGTCCCTTCCAACTACAAATCTATTATCCTATGATCTTGTACAGTCTCTAGAATAAACTTCTTAATTCCTAAGCATTAGTATTCTGTTCAGACATACTGGTACCTGTGTTTAAAGTACATTTGTGATGCCAAATTCATCTTCCATAAATTCTAGTTTAGAATTGGCTGTAAGAAAGCCTGGGGCTCTCCAAATGGGAAGATGATAATGATAATTATTATAATGCACTTAGCTATGGACCAAACACTGTGCTAAACACTTTACACCTGTTACCTCATTGGAGCTTTACAACTCAGGAAAGTAGATCCTATTATACCCATTTTAGAGATGAGGAAACTGAGGCAGCAGTTAAGTGACTTGCCAAGGGCAACACAGCTAGTGACAGTCTGAAATGGGATTTCAACTCAGGTCCTTCAGACCTGAAGGTTACTATCTAGTTGCCAATAAGTAATATTGTATTAAGAACAGGTTTCATGCATAGATTTAACAGTTACATAAGTACCCCTGGGGCAGGGGGAGTGGAGGAGTAGGGAGGGATAGAAGAATGTATAATTTTAATAAAACCCCAATTTGAAAATATCTACACACCAAAAGTGACCAATTGTGTTATTTTCTTTACTACAAATAATCACTTGCTTTAAGAAGGGATTTGCATTTATGTCATAGTTGGTCTTTAAATGAATGACTGGCCAAGAATTCATGACCCAGTAGGAGCAGTGCCTTTAGAGTCAGAGTAGCTAGGTTAAGACTCTGACTTCACTCTTTTCCTGCCAGTTGTGACCTTGAGGAAGCTCCTTCATCTTTCTGGGCATCAAGTGTAAAATAAAGGAGCTGGAATCAATGAACTTAAGGTTGAATTCCAACTCTGAAGTCTCAGGATTCTAACCCTAGAAGACAATCTCATGTGATGAGCCTTAGTATACATGCTAAGCCAGGTTGGTCCTCAGTCAATACCATCTGCCTCCTTGCTGAACTGTAATTTCAGCAGTCCCCTTCCTGCCCCTCCAAACTCAATCCCTAATTATTATTATTTTTTTAAAATCTGAACTTAAACATCAAAAAGGGGCATTTCCATGAACACAACAGAACACAAAAGGATGATTTTATATGGCAATGTAAGTCATCATCTCATACCACTCGTTCTTTTTTTTTTAATTTTATTTTAGTTTGCATCATTCATTTCCACAAGATTTTGAGTTACATATTTTCTCCCCATCTTTCCCCTACCCACTGCCCCAAAACAGCCATCCCAGTGTCTCCCCCCTCCCCCAGTCTATTCTCTCCTATGTCTTCCTCCCTCACCCCTCTGACTTTTCAGTAGGGCAGGATGGATCTCCCAACCACAGTGCCCGTGTATTTCAAATTCCAGTTGGATGAAGTTAATAATAATAATAATAATAATTGCATGTATATATAGATATAGATATAGATTTTTATTATAGAACTTCAGATTCTAGATTCTTTCTCTTCCTCCCTGGTCACCCACCCCCACTGGAAGGACAAGCAATCAAATACAGGCTGAACATGTGAAATTATGCAGAACCTCTCCATAGTGAGCACACTGTGAGAGTCTGTTTACATGTCCCTTCTTCCTATCCTGCCCCCCCCAATCACTCTCCACCCTGTCCCTGTCCCTCTACAGAAATGTGAACATTCATCAGCCCTCCCCTCCACCCTGCCCTCCCCTCCATCACCCTACCTCTCATCCCCCTTCCCCCTACTCTTCTATGTGGCAGGATGCCCAGTTTAGAGTTTCT
>CM053583.1:201539358-201551858 GCA_028627135.1 Pseudochirops cupreus
GGCAGAAATTAAAGATATCTTTAAGCACATGAAAAAATGCTCTAAATCACTATTGATTCGAGAAATGCAAATCAAAACAACTTTGAGCAACCACATCTCACCAGCCAGATTGGCTAAGATGACAAAACAGGAAAATGACAAATGCTGGAGAAGATGTAGAAAAATTGGAACACTAATGCATTGTTGGTGGAGCTGTGAACTGATTCATCCATTCTGGAGAGCAATCTGGAACTTTGCCCAAAGGGCTATAAATAGTTGCATACCCTTTGACCCAGCAATACCACTTCTGGGGTTGTGTCCCAAAGAGATCATAGAAGTGAGAGGAAGACCCATATGTACAAAAATACTTATTGCAGCTCTCTTTGTGGTGGCAAAAAAATGGAAATTAAGGGGATGCCCATCCATTGGGGAATGGCTAAACAAGTTGTGGTATATGAATGTAATGGAATACTATTGTACTATAAGAAATGGGGAGGAGATGGACTTCATACTCACCTGGAAAGGCTTATACAAACTGATACTTAAGTGAGAAGAGCAGAACCAGGGAAAATTTGTACACAATCACAGACACAACTTTGATAAACTGGACTCTTCTCAGCAACGCACAGCTATAAGACAACTCTACAAGTCTCAGGATGGAAGGAGATGTCTACATTCAGGGAAAGATCTAGAAAGAACAGAGTTTAAATGGAGACTGAAGCAATCTACATGCTATCGCTCTTTTTCATGTTTGGTTTTGTCTGTTCTTTCCCGTTGTTCACTCCATTGGTTACAACCCTTCTACACAACCAGACTAATGTCCAATGTGAAAGGATTTGCAGATCCTATACTTGATTGCATGCCGCCATGGGGGGGGAGGGGAAGAGGGAGGGGAGAAAATTTGAAACTCAAGGGATTGTGGAACTGAATCTTGTAAACTAAAAGTAAATAAACAAATCAATTTAAAAAAAGAAAAAGAAGGGGGGGAGGGGTTTACCAGTGTCATCAACCAGAGGGAATGAGGCCAAGAAGGCCGAGGGTTGAAAATGGGCCAGGGGATTTGGCAAAGGGGAGATGGGGTTAGCACTGTGGAGAGAGGCCTTTCCATTGAGGGATAAGGTTGGGAACCAGACCCGTAGAGTCAAGAAGAGAGCAAAGGAAGACTCTGGATTTAAAATCTGAAGACCTGGTTTAGAATCCTGCCTGTGCTGTTTATACCTCTGTGATTTTGGATGACAAAAGGTTAATGGAGGCATGCAGATTTGTAACAACTCCCCCTTTTCCATAGTACTTGTTAGGTGTATAAAATACTTTCCTTACCTCCCCCTTCTAAGCATTCCAGATTTGGATTCAGGGCCTGTGTGCTTAGTCTGTCTTTAATCCGTATTCCTTTTGGAATTACAACTTTTGGGGTGCCTCTTTTCGGATCCCTCCTCTGTTTGTAGTACCTTGTAGGTCTAGGCCCCAGCCCCCTCACTCTAGAAATACCAGTTCCTGTAGGTGATTGAGAAGATGTTCCTCGGTACGTCCCATGTCATCGATTGACATTTCAGTATTAACCTTTCCCCTCTCTGGTTATTTCTTCCCCATTGGCCTTTTTCCCCCTCAGTCCATCCCCACACATTCCTCTAGGTGATAAAATTGGTTATCATTTGATTGCCTTAAAATACTGCCCTGGCTTCTGTTGGCAGCAGACAAAGACAGACGCTTTCTCGTGTTGCAGATTGGCTGTACGCTTGTTCGGTTCAGAAATTGGTGGTGGTGATTTCGAATATTCAAAGCGGTGAAGTCCTCGAACGATGGCAGTTTGATGTCGAGTGTGACAAGACTGCAAAGGAAGACAGGCAAGTATTCACCGGGTTATTTTTATTTAAATTCATTTTTCCCAAGTAAATATGTTCAGTACTAATTCTCTAATGGAAAACCTCCCCTCTCAGTAATGGTGTACTTATTCATTAGTTTTGTGCTAACCTCTGTTTTGATACTCAGTCTCCTTCTGCCTGAATCCCAGGACTACTCAGGGCAGGAGGTCAACATGGGCCTCTATACTCCTCCTTAGCTTAGGTTGTCTGTTGGCCCCCAGCTGCCAGGGGCTCCCCAGACCTTGTCATGCTACATGTGGAAGACCCACCTGCAGCAGAGAACTCCCAGACTCAATCAGTCTGCAGCCTCAGTCTCCCCAAGTAGCGGGGATTCAAGCCATGCACCCCCAAGCCTGTCGGGCTGCTTTGTGGTAGTCTTGTAACTAAATGACAAATACTCCTTCAGTGACTTTTTAATTTAGTTGTACTTTCTGAAAAGTATTACGGTTAATTTCTGAATTTTAATTGTTACTATTATGTAGGCAAATGTATGCAGCATTTTGAGAAAATAAAATCCAAACATATTTTTTTGCAAATAGATATGAGGAGAATAGTGGGTAGGGGGCCTCCCCTCTGTGAGCCTGGGCCCAGCACTCACCCAACCGAGTGGCTCAGGCCACTTACTGTCCAAGACGAAATTCCAGGGACGGCTGCTGGCTTCCTGACCTGATGATATCACAAGTACAAACCTAAAAGCAGAAATCAAGCTCATACCACAGTCAGGAATGGAGGTGTGTGGCCAAGTCTGAAAAATGGAAATGGACAAGGATACTGGATTTGGGGGGATGGTCATGAGGACTGTCTCCTTACATTTGGGGGGGTAACAACTTTCCTTTTTGTTTAGTCGGTTTTTTAGTTGGATTTAGCTCTCCATGACCCCATTTGGGGTTTTCTTGGCAGAGACACTGGAGTAGTTGGCTATTTCCTTCCCCATCTCATTTTACAGACGAGGAAGCTGAAGCAAACTGGGTGAAGTGACTTGCCCAGGTCACACAGCTAGGAAGTGTCTGAGGCTTGATTTGAACTGAGGACGTTAAGTCTTCCTGCCGCTAGGCCTGGGGCTGTACCCCACTAGTCCATCTAGCTGTCCCAGTGACCTTAACGTGCTTTTAATAAATCCCACTCAAGTTCTTACCTCCTTCATTTTTCATTTTTGTATCCCCAGAACCCAGCACATTAACTTGTACATAATAGTCATTCACTGAGTTATACAAAATATTGTTCCAACAAACTAGAATTGTAATGTTGAACTTTAGGAAATCCCTCTGATACGGCAAGTTAAGAGTCTCCTAACTGCACGGTTGGGAGTGGTGGGGGGGTGATCTCAGGGCTTTTTGTGGGTTTGGCTCTTCTCGGGGTTCAGCCCGTTCTCTTACTCCAGCGCCCCCTTTACTCCTGCCAGGTGTTTGCTTGACCCTCTAAGGATCTTAGACGTCTTTTCCAGTTGTCATTCTTTCAGCACAGTGAACTCATATATCTTGTCTCCTTTTCAGCGCACCGAGAGAGAAGTCGGTGAAATCCATCCAAGATGAAATCCGTTCAGTGATCCGACAGATTACAGCCACAGTGACGTTTCTGCCGTTGCTGGAAGCAGCTTGTAAGTATTTGGTATGAGTTTGGCTGGCCCTGACCACGTCTGAATCATTCTAGGATTAGCTTCCACCCTTTGGTGCCCTTGACTAGTCCCTTGAATGTGATTTGGGTAATTTTGCAGATTTGTGGTCATGTAATTGTCAGACTAGTGACTACGGAGAGTGTTAGCCTGGGATCGATCCCCACTTACGAGAGGACTCGCCTAAGTCTTAGAACCAGCTAGTGATGAGGCCAGGTACACAGACTAAGACCTCCCAGTTCTGAAACAAGAAAGCACCCACATTAAATTAAACAAATACTGAGTTCCATAAGGGTTCAAATTGCGTTTTCCCCAGCATCAGTGGAAGTATTTAGTCGACACATTTATTGAACTACCATGACTTTTGTCACAGATCAAGGATGAAAGAATGGGACCAAAGGGACCAAGCAGAAATAAATTATCAGATACACTAAAGTATAACAAGTTTAAGATTTAGAACCAGAACACCTGGCTCTGGGTTCAGATCCTGCCTCAATCTGTGAGATTCTTGGTCAAATCACTCAACCTCTCAAGGCCTCAGTTTCTTAAAGTTAAGGGATTTTATTAGATGGATTTTAGGTGTGTTAGAGCTTTAACTGCTGTGGTCCCAGGAACCTAACTCGTCTGTCTCTTGGTCTGTTGATTTAGGGTTGTGTTTTTTGTTTTGAAGATCATTGTTCTCTGCTGTCCAGTTTCCAAGTTTACTGATCTGTTTACTAATGGAAAAGTTTCTTCATTTGTACAGAAACTAGAAAAAACCTCTTTTTCAAAGTTTTTCTAAATCTTGCTTTATTATTAAAACAACAACAGTTTGTGCTTTCTGTTTTAATCTGTTTGTACTGATAAGCCCTATAAGGCCTAGCGGGGGCTGTTTTCTACTTCTCATATAACCTCTCCAGAGTCTAGTTCCTTGTTACAGGTTCATAGTCGAGGCTAGCGGTGTATCTCTGATATCATTAGTTTTGGATTTAGAAGTAGGTTTGAGATCGCTCTTGCCCTGAGCTGTGTTAACAAACTGGAATGAATCCCCACTTGGCTGCTTCACAGAAAAATTTAAAGGAGTATCCGCCTGTTTTCAAACTTTGCATATTCTGTGAACTTTGACAATAGGAAAGTATTCGATAATATTTTGGAGATCAGCGGTTTTTTACACCATGTGTAATATCAGTGTTTGAAGAGAAGGTGCATTGATTGATTGGTCTGTCTGAATTTCCCTGAAACAGGACTTGCGAACCTAATGCTTCCCTAATACCGAAAGAATGAAAGCATGGTGTCCATTGGAAATAATTTATCACAGACTCCGCTGTTTGTTTTCCCCTTGCTTCAGGTGCATTCGATCTCCTCATTTACACAGACAAAGAGCTGGTAGTCCCTGAAAAATGGGAGGAGTCTGGGCCACAGTTTATTGCCAATTCTGAAGAAGTCCGCCTTCGTTCCTTTACTACGACCATCCACAAAGTAAATAGCCTGGTGGCCTACAAAATTCCTGTCAGTGAATGAGGGGCCAGGGCTGAAGAATAACGTCCGTGTGACTCTTCAGTTGGATTTCCCTTAGGATAATTTAAAGAGAGCTGATGCATTTTATTTCATTGGTTAAACTTTAAACGGGAAAACTAATACTCCGTTGTGCTGGGCTATCATAATTCTTCTCCTGTCTGTACATACTTGACCTACCGTAGGACTGACATCATGGGTTAGAGAGGATTTTAGTGCTTTCCCCTGATGTTACTGTGTTTTTGGCCAAAATATTAGTACAGAGACACAGTGCAACGTTGGTCAGCAGACAGAAGATGTGCAAGTGGTGGGTGCTGACGCCTCTGTGAGTAGTAGGCACTATTTTCAATCTTTAGTCTAAAGTTGACACTTAAAATCAAATGTTTTACTCATAGGGAGGTGATGAATGTACCAAGAGAAGTCTAACTATTAAAATTCCTTGTTTTTAAGTTTTTATTTTATTCCTGGGAATAGCTAAAAAGGTGTTGATGATATGATTCCATCAGTTATGACAATGACTAATTCCTTTTGTCCCAGAGTATGTTACTTGTTTGAAAACCTTCCAGAGTTTGAAATCCTTTATTATCAATATTTGTATAAGCTGTGCTGGCAGTGCTCTAGATTTTTCTACTCTTACTCAAGTAAACAAAACCTTGATTTTTTAAAAAATGTCTTTTTATGTGTTTTGCAATAATCAAGCTTTACATGACTGTAAATGGTGAAATAAAGTTGATTTTGTGACTTAAATTTGTCTCAGTTATTACTGATAACCACATTTTATGTCCTAAACACAAGCTCCCAAACTTGACCATTTATCTCAAGACAGCAGTAGTGGAAAGAACAGTGGATTTGGAGTCAGAAAAATGATGTTTCTGCCGCTTCCCTTGATCTCACAGAAGTCTTCTGCGCCTCATCTTCTCCATTTAAGGGCCTGGGGAAGGACTGAATTAGGTCGCTTCTGTCTTTAAACTCTTCAGGTTTTGTAGTGGCCACATTAAGGTCAATTTGGGTACTTTTTCTTTGTCTCCTTTGATTAGTCGTTGTCTTTGTCACTATTTTAGACACCTATCTTTTACCAGTGGGTGGCAATGCTGAAGTCCAAGAGCCTGGATTCAAATCCTGCCGTGATTAGTACTTGTGTGACCATGAACAAGTAACATAACTTCTGTGGACCTCGGTTTCTCATCTGTAAAATGAGAGAGTCCAGTTTAATGTCCCTGTCCATTTTAAATCCATGATCTTACGAACAGTAAGCTTACCAGAAAGGAAATATCTATGTTGTCATTCTCTTTTTGCACAAAAGTGGGTGAATGAGTTTGATCAATTCTCCCTAACCCTTGTCAAGTTGTGTTATTTGCTGTGCGCTTGGCCTCAGCTTCACTTTGTTGCTACCGTTTCCCACTCGTCCTCTGGTCAGAGCAGTCTCTTGGCATCATGGATAGGCCGTTCTCATTTTTACTCCTGGTCCCTGGAATGCCTTCTCTTTTACCTTTATCTACCTAGACAAACCCTGCCTGTGCTTCAGTTTAGTTCTAGACACACTCCTAAAGGGCCTTCCTTTTATTCCTCCTGTCTACACTGCCTTACCACAATTTAGCAATTAATAAAATCAGTCATTAAGCATCTACTGTGTGCCAGCAAAGAAAGGCAGAAGACAACACCTGCCCTCTAAGGGGTGCCCAGACCAACAGAGTTGAGAATACGCAAACAGCTAGGTACCATCGAGCTATATACAGGATAAATAGGGAATACTCAACAGTAAAGGAATGAGAATTAAACGGGGATTGGGAAAGACTTCTCAAGGAAGGTGGAGTTTTAACTGCACTTGAGAGAAGCCTCGGAAGCCAAGGAGCAGAAAGAGAACAATCCAGGCACCAGGGAGAGACAGAAAAGATGCCTGTAGACTAGAGATGGTATCTTGTTTGAGAAACAGTCAGGGGGCCAGTGTTACTGGATCAAAGAATGTGGGAAGGAATAAGGAAGTATGGGGATCATTTTGGGGGCTGAATGGAGGCCGAATTGGAGTGGGAAGAGACTTGAGGCAGCCTACTGTAACAGTCCAGGTGTGGGATGATAAAAGGCCTGCACCAGACTGGTGACCTGGTCAGGAGAGAAGGGGACATACTCAAGAGGAGCCTCAAAGGTGCAATCAGCAGGCTTTGGCCATAGCCTCAGTTTGAAGAGTGAAAGACAGTGGGAAGGCAGGGATGACCACTAGGTTGCAAGCCTGGGTGACTGGAAGAATGGCGGTGCCCTCAACGGTAACATGCCTGCCATAAAAGAGGTGCTTATGGATATTGATTGAAAGTTCAAAAATGAGGAGTTTGGTGGGGGTTATGAGTTCAGTTTGGGACATGTTTAGGGTATTTCTGAGACATCCAGCCCCACATGTGTTACAGGCAGTAGAGAGATGCAAGTTTGGAGGTTAGGGGAGAGGTCACAACTGGATAAGGAGATCTGAGAATCATCAGAGTATAGAGGTGGATTAAACCCAAGAGCAGCTCTTCATCCTTTGCTCTCAAAGAGGACCCTGACATCAGGAAGGTGATGGCATGACTTGCAAATGAATTGGATTTAAGTGAGGGAGGGCTGTACAAAGTCACCAGCCTCACTCCTCCAGAGCCATCTGGGTCCAGTGGCAATATATAGATCAGGACAACTGGAGATGGCGCTGTGCCAAGTGAAGTAGCATAGAGGGAGAAGGGAAGAGGGTGCAGGGCCATGACCTGGATGAAGATCCAGCCAAGGAGACAGAGAAGGAGCAGGTGGAGAACCACTGGAGATGAGAGGATCAAAGAAGAAGGTGGTTGTCGGTGTCCAAAGCTGCAGAAGGGTCAAGATGGGCGAGAACTGAGAAAAGACCATTGGACTTGGCAATGAAGAGATCACTGGCAACGTCAGTTTGTTCAATGTGGGGTTAGAAGCGAGGTGGAGAGTTAAGAGTAAAGTGAGGAGAGGTTGTGGAAGCTCCCATTGTGAATGACCTCAAGGAGCTTAGCCACAAAAGGTAGACGGGATGAGCGAGGCGATGGAAGGTTTTTGAAGATGGAGGTGATGTGGACATGTGTATAGGCAGTAGAGAAGCACTAACTGGAAGAGGATGTGTCTAGGAGTAAAGGGAGAAGATGAGAAACCTGAAGGTTGGCAGGATGCAGTTGTTGATATGAAAATGAAGAAGCTAGGGACTTAGGAAGAGGACAGTATACAGATGAACTGGTTCACCAGTGAGTCATGATGGCAAAAGGAGGAGAGTGTGGCCTGTGGGGGCTTGGGAGGAGACTGAGGGATCAGTCCTGATGTGGACTAACAACTACAGAGCTTTAAGGTGTACAAAGTGCCTTCTTCACAACAATCTCACCAACATAGCCAAGTCGTGCTTTGATTTAATCTTTAGTATTGTTGTCTTTGACCTTTGAAGGACTGTAATGTTGGAAAGGAATTTGACTAAGGGAACAGATCTAGGAATTCTGGGTGGGAATTGCAGAAAAGCCAAGACACAGGGAACTTTAGTTGGTTAATTGTACAAAATGGAATAGGCCATGATGTAAAATGTCCATACAACCTGAATATTAAGGATCACACCATTAAAAAAACAAAAAAACCTTAGAGAATGAGATTCGCTATTACAGTTTTTGTCTGAGGTAAAATTCTTAAATATATGCCCAACAGCCATTTTTCAATAAATAAGTGGCCAAAGGACATTGTAAGAATTGCAAAGGAATGAAAGCAAAGCCTCAAACTGTAGCTAAATTAGAAACAGAAAATTTGCCACAAACAAGAGTCAGTCTCCATTGCTTATGCACTGGAGGGAAGAAGAAGAAACAATGGGAGCTGAAGCCTCCTCCAAAAATCTAACTAGATAAGAATGAATCCTGGGAATACTGGTTTGGATTAAACAGGAAAGAGAGCTGATCCTTTAAAAAATGGACACAGTTACAGAGCATTAAAGAGCTTTTATGCAAACAAATTAATATTAGAAGGAAATACATAACCAAAACATAGCTGGGGGAAATGTTGCAGCATATTTACTGTTAAATGTCTGATATTCAAGACATATAGGGAGCTAGTATAAAGTATATGAACAGGTAGTGTTCGAAAGAAGAAATGCAAGCCATCAATAATCTGATGAAAAAAGTGCCAAATCGCTAAAAATAAGACAAATGGAAATTAAAATAACTGAGGTTCCGTGGACAGATGTCTATTAAGAGAAATGCAAATTAAGACAACTTTGAGGTTCCATGTGTATGTGCATACATACGTACATAGCTACATATATTAATACACACACATACCCGAAAGAGGTCAAAGGCAGAGGCAAAGGACCTGTAAGTACAAAAATATTCATATCAACACTTTTTATTGTAGCAAAGAATTAGAAACAAATTCGTGGTCTGCCCATAAGCTAATTGAATGATTGAACAAATTATTGTACACGAATGCTGTGGAATATTATTTTGCAACAAGAAGTGACCAAGGATAGATTCCAAAGAAACTTAAGAAGCCTTATAGGAATTGATACAAATGGAAGTGAACAGAACCAGGAGAGAAACTTTTCATAAGACCCATCAACACAGTAACCATTAACAACTTCGGAAGACATGATGTAACATGCTTCCTACCTCAGTACAGAATGAGACATGGATTGTCAAATGTGGCCAGTATGTGAATTTGTTTTGTTTGACTGTTTGCTACAGAGGAGGGCTTCTGTTTGGAAGGTGGTAGGGAGAGTTGTGGGGAGGCAAAGGGTGAACAATGATAACAATATTTTTTTAAAAAAGAATTTAAAAATTCACAGAAGAGAACATCAGAAAGTTCAGGAGATACAGATGAGCAGGCTAGTTCTATGATATGTATGTGAGAGAACCTCACAGTTTCACGTACAATTCTTTGAGTTTTTTAATATTGAAATGTTAATATTTTTTTTGTACTATGATTTATTTTTGAGGCAAAAAACATAACATTTACACATTGTAATAGGCAAAACCAAAATTAAATCAGATGGTTAATTTGTTAGGAAATCCTGAGAAAAAGAATGGGAAAGACATCATGGGATATAATATGTTAGTTTTGCCTTCACTTGAATTGAGGCTATGAATTTGGAGATAAATGAACACTTTTAAGGGGTACAATAGTTTGAACTTTTGTCTTTTTATGGTTGGAGAAAGAAGGAAGGAGGGAAAGAATAAAGAAAAAAAGGAAGGAAGAAAAAAGGCAAGGAAAGAAAGGAAAAGAAAAGAAAGAAGGAAAGAGAAAAAAGAAAGCTACATATCTTTAATATTACAGTGCTGAAATACCTACATCTATAGTAAGGGATTGTGTCTCCAAAAGGTTCCCATCAAAATGGAGATATTTATCTAGAAAAAGTAATAATAATTTAGGTAACACTAAGCTCATCCTCATTTTAGCAGAGACTGGTTTATCAGCTTGGCTAGCTGTTTTAAGAGCTGGGACCTTAATGCTAATCCATCATCATAAAGAACCCTGGGGGTAGGAAGATGGAGCAGTCCTCCAAACCTTGTTCTCAGGAAGCATGTTTTTGTTAACTTTCACATTCACAAGAGCTAATACTGGACAAGGTAATCCAATTGTCTTCATTCAAAAGTTCAACACATAGTTCTTGAAGGAAACACCCAGACACCATACTAAGGGTACCCAGTCACTGTTTCTTATTAGTTTCGGCCAGAATTGATTGCAATTGAAAGGCAGACATGAAAACCCAAGAACTTAAAGAACATTTATCACTTCCCCCAGCGTCAATCTGTCTAAACATGAAACTCTCACAACACAACACTGACTGTCCTTCTAATTGTACTTAATCTTTGGCCTATACATAGTGCAGAATGTGTAATCATACCTATTCAGGCATGATTAATACCTAGTCACTGCTATACCATGTTGAAAAGATAGCATAAAGTAGTGGATAGAGGGCTTGACCCTAGAGTGAGGAAGACTTGTTTCAAGTCCTGGCAGGTACATAGTGGCTGACTCTGAGCATGTTCTTGTTCGTCTTTAATACTCAAAGAGGACCAATGACATCACAATGTTGGAGCCAGGGCACAGTATGTTCAACACAAGTGGCTGATCAGTCCCATACGAGCTTGGAAGGCTCTACCACAGATTGAGCACTAATAATTTGTTTGAACATTTGGGACAGAAATGTCTCTAGATTTCTTTATCTCGTGTTTCCTTTATGCTACTGCGATTCTGCTGTGCTCATGGAGCATAGAATCTTCTTTAATATGGACACACCATAGTGGGCAGTCCTGTGCCAGTGTCTCTTGTATCTCCCAATCGATTTCAAAGTTATTCCCAGAGACCTTGAGGGTGTCCTTGTAACACTTCTTCTGACCTCCATGGAAGTGCTTGCCTTGTGTGAATTCTCCATAAAATAGTCTTTTAGGCAAATGTACATTTGGCATTTGAACAATGTGGCCTGCCCACATCAAAGTTGTGCTCTTTGTAGTAGAGTTTGAACACTTGTCAGTGCAGCTCCAGAGAAGACCTCGGTGTCTGGTACTTTGTCCTGCCAGGTGATCTTCAGAATCTTCCTAAGACAATTCAAATGGAACTCAAATGGGTTCAGTTTTAAGGCACTGGGCTGGTAGACTGTTTAGGTGTCAGGCATACTACAATGAAGTCATTACAAAGGCTCCATAGACCTTCAGCTTAGTATCAGCCTGATACCTCTTCCACACATTGAGCTAGCTTTGGCAATGGATGTGTCAAACTCATCTTCTATTTGGACACCCCTGTGTAAGCTGGGGCAAGTGCCACTTCGTTTCTCTCCACCTCAGTTTTTCCATCTGCAAAATGGAGGCATTGGACTAGTTGATCTTCAGCTATGAAAATCCAGTTGCTCTCACCCAGCCAAACCTTGCTTCTTCCAATCAAGTTACATGTTGTAGACAGACAAAGCCTTCAAGATCCTTCTCTCCAGACTTGGACTATTGGATGTATTTGAAGGTCCGTGATACAGAAGACTTCCTCATTTGATCAGATGATCACTATTCCAGAGGACAGCAGAAAGAAAAAGGATAACAATTTGAGGCTGATGGAGAGAATGGAATACAAAGCGGTTTGTGTTTATAAAAGACCCCTTCTGGAGGATGAGTGGGCAGTTAGGTGATCAAGAGTGGGCCTGGTTTTTCATATACTGTACTATTTATCTGAGAATATTTCATCTTAGGGCTGGGAACACACCTTGGCAAACCCATGAGAAGAAGTTTTTATGCAAACAAAACAAAACAAAACTAAACTAAACTAAAAAGAGCGCCAGGTCTGGAGTCAGCAAGACCTGAGTTCAAATCTGGCCTGAGACATTTACTAGCTGTGTAACCCTGGGCAAATCACTTAACCCTTTTGCCTCAGTTTCCTCATCTTTAAAATGAGCTGGAGAAGGAAATGGCAAACCATTCCAGTGTCTCTGCCAAGAAAACCCCAGAAAGGAGATGGTTGAAGAATCGGACATGACTGAAATGACTGAACTACAAAGAAAGAAAAAGTCTAAATGTTAATATTCATTGATGTTTAAGTTCATAATAAAGAAATGATTT
>CM053583.1:201563181-201583436 GCA_028627135.1 Pseudochirops cupreus
CATTCCAGTGTTCTTACCCTTTCCTCTTCCCCATGAATCTGTGTATCAGTCATACTGAATCACTTTCTGTTCTTCTCTTCTGCTACTTTGTACAGGACGACAATTTTGTCTTTTTTGCGATTTGATCCTGCAGGTAAGAGAGACTTGAATGGGGGGGGCTGGTTAGAAGGCTATTGCCTTGTCCAAGAGGTGACTTGAACTAGGTGGGAGAGGTAATGTGAAAGGAGAAATGAGAAGATTTGACAATTGTTTGCATATATGGGCTAAATGGGAGAGTAGTTGTCCACAACACCAAGATGGAGAATTTGGGTGACTGGCAGGATGGTGGTTCGCTCAACAGTAATAGTGAAATTTGGAAGGAGGGAGGGGACTCCCTCCTCACAGTGTTGGGTGTATATGTTAGTATATGTCCACAACCTGGACTTTTAAAGACAAAGCCAGAATGAGACCTCACTGAACAATTGAGTGTCATCCAAACTGTGATAGAGTATGGTACTATTCATGATGCTCTCCCATCTCAACAATATGGCATCATGCAATGATGTTGAGGAAACAAAGATAACTGACAATATCATAAAGATAAATGAAGCCACACATATTCATCCTCTCAGCAAACTTGGCTTGTTCTCCTTTCTCAGCCCTCCTGGCAAACTGACCTTCCTCATGCTAGGTGCATGTCAGAGGCAAACCCCTAGTCTTTTTGATTACTGTAATTGAACTGGATGTTAACAAAGCCCAGTAATAAGTTAAAAATAAAACTCCTCCAAAAACAGTAGCACTACTGGAAGTCCTATGGGAATATTTAATGCAAAGATCCCTTCAGATCTCCACAAGCTTTAATATTTCCTTGTAGAGATAGGAGCAGCCCAATGCTCCCTTGTTCCATACCTGCTTCAGCAATGGTAACCAAGACTCATTTGACTTTTGGAAGAATTGCTTATCTGGGCTTGACTAATTCAGCCTGAGTGTGATCCCAGATGATCCTAGGGATCTGAGGATGATCTCCAGAGTCATCTTCTCTACCCTCCCACTCTCACACAGCTTCTGTCTTTTCCTGCCGCCATTTATACTCAGTTGCTTTGTCTTCTCCTCAAGGCTTCCATCCCCTTTGGCAATCCCATCCTGGTACTCCTCACCCACGAATGAATCATGGGCAGGAACAGGGATGGTTTTCCTTTACACTTTTTTCAGTCTAGCCTTGATCACCCTTACTGTCAGAGCGGCGTACCTCCTCCCACCACTCAGCTTTCACAGTGGGACTCTCTATTGGTTCTCAAGGTATGGTCTTTCAATACTTCAAAGACTCAGCATCTTCCTGAAATCTATCTTCCTTTACCTCTGCTTGGAGCAAAAGCTAGTTCAGGTGGGGAAGAGAATAAGTTGGACTCATTCAAGTTAGAGTATTGCCTATAACTGAAATCCTGAACCCTATAGGAGAAAACCAACTCAACATTGATGAAACTAGATGGAAATAGAAATCTCATACATTCCTTTAATTAATTAACTAATTAATTGATTGATTTGGCCTAATAACTAAATAGTCTCTTTGGATTTGATTTGTACTCCTCTGAATTGATAGGATGCCTCATTTTTTTTAACAAATTGATTGTTTATTTTAAACATTCTTTTCTTTTTATATTTTGAGTTCCAAATTCTCGTCCCTCCCTCTCAACCCTCTCCCACCTACTGAGAAGCAAAATTATATCAGTTGTATATGTGAAATCATGTAAAAGATATTTCTATATTAGCCATATTGCAAAAGAAAAAGAAAGTTAAAAAATCATAATTCAATTGGCACTCAGAGTTCATCAAGGCTCTTTCTGAAGGTGTATAGTATTTTTTCATCATAAGTCATTTTGAATTGTCTTGGATCACTGTAATTTATTGTTGTTTATTGTTCAGTCATTCAGTCATGGCCAACTCTTTGTGACCCCATGGACCCTAGCACATGAGGCCCCTCTACCTTCCACTATCTCTCAAAGTCTGTCCAAGTTGATTTTCGTTATTTCCATGACACTAACTATCCATCTTATCCTCTGCTGTCGTCCCCTTTTCCTTTTGCCTTCAAACTTTCCCAACATCAGGACCTTTTCCAATGAGTCCCATTTCTTTCTCATTATGTGACCAAAGTATTTAAGCTTCAGCTTCAGTTTTTGACCTTCCAATGAAAAGTCTGAATTAATTTATTTGTCAACTGATTTGATTTCTTTGTGGTCCAAGGGACTTTCAAAAGTCTTCTCCAGTACCACAATTATAAAGCAATGATTGTGCAGCACTCAGCTTTCCCTATAGTCTAACTTTCACAGTCATGCATTGCTACTAGAAAAACCATAGCTTAGACTATACAGACCTTTGCTAGCAAGGATTGTATTGATAGAGTAGCCAAGTCTTTCACAGTTGATCATCATTGTAACATTGCTGTTACGTACACAATAATCTCTCAGTTTTTTTCACTTCACTTTATATTGGTTCATGCCAATTTTTTCAGAAAGTATACCCCTCATCATTTCTTATAGCACAACAGTATTACATCACAGTCATATACCACCTCTTGTTCAGCCATTCCCCAATTAGTGGACATCCTTTCAATTTCCAATTCTTTGCTACCAGAAATATAAATATTTTTGTACATATAGGTCCTTTTCCTTTTTTTTGGTCTCTTTGGGGTAACAAACTTAGTAGTGATTTTGCTGAGTCAAAGAGTATGCACAATTTTGTAGCCCTTTGGGCATAGTTCCAAATTGTTCTCCAGAATGGTTGGACTAGTTGACAATTCCACCAACTTTATTAGTGTACCTATTTTCCTTCATTCCCTCCAGCATTTGTCATTTCTGATAGCTGTGAGGTGATGCCTCAGAGTTGTTTTAATTTTCATTTCTCTAGTAAATAGAGATTTAGGACATTTTTCCATATGACTACAGATAGCTTTGATTTCTTCTTCTGAAAACTATCAACTGGAAAATGGCTCTTAATTTTACAAATTTGACTGAGTTCCTTATGTATTTGAGAAATAAGGTCTTTATCAGAGAAACTTTCTGTACAAATTTTTGGTATTGCTTCATTGTCTATGGCATCTTTTAGCAAAATGAAATTTCCATGATTATCTCTTTTAATTAGGTCTATTTTTGCTTTTGCTTTGTCTGAAATCATGATTGCTACCTCTGCCTTTTTTTACTTGAACGGGAACATAATAGATTCTGCTCCAACCCTCTTTTTTTAAACTTGTGTGTGAGTTCCTGTCTCTTATAAGCAACAAATGATCAGATTCTGGTTTCTAATCCATTTTGCTGTCTACTTCTGTTTTATGGGTGAACTCATCTCATTCACATTCACAGTTCTTACTCCATCTTATTTTGTTCTGTTTAGCTTTCTTTTTGTCCTGTCCCTCCTCAAAAGTCTGTTTTGCTTCTGACTGCTGTCTCCCTTAATCCACCCTCCCCTTAATCATCTTCTTTCATCCTATCATTTTTATCCCCTTCCCTTTCTGTTTCCCTATTAGGCAAGATAGATTTCTATACCAACTCTGTGTGTGTGTGTGTGTGTGTGTGTGTGTGTGTGTGTGTGTGTGTGTGTATTCTTCTCTCTTTGAACCAATTCTGATGAAAGTAAGGTTCAAACATTGCTACCATCCCCTATTTTCCCTTCTACTATAAAAGCTCTTTCTTGTGTGCCTTTTTTAAGTAAGAAAAATTTCCCCATTCTACTTCTCCCTTTCCCCTTCCCCCAGTACATTCTTCTTTCTCACCTTTTACTTTATTTATTGGAGTGGGGGGTGGGGAAGATCATCCCAATATAATTGACTCATACTCATTTTCTCTGCCTATATAGACTCCTCCTAATAGCCTAATAGTGATAAAGTTCTTAGGAGTCACATTATCATCTTCCTACATAAGGAATATAAAAGTTTAAGTTTTTTGAGCCCCTTATGATTATTCTTTCATTTTTACCTTTTTATGTTTCTCTTGAGTCTTATATTTAAATATCAGATTTTCTATTCACCTCTGGTCTTTTCATCAGGAAAACTTGAACGTCTTATATTTCATTAAATGTTCACTTTTTCCCCAGAAATAACATATTTAGTTTTGTTGGGTAGGTTTTTCTTGTTTGTAATCCTAGCTCCTTTGTCCTCCAGAGTATCATATTCCAAGCCCTCCACTCTTTTGACATGGAGAGTGTTAAATCTTATGTGATCCTGACTGTGGCTCTATTTGAATGCATTCTTTCTGGCTGCTTGCAATATTTCTTCCTTGACCTGGAAGTTCTGGGACTTAGCTAGAACCTTTCTGGGAATTTTTATTTGGGGAGCTCTTTCAGGAGGTATATTCTTTCCATTTCTATTTTATCTTTTAGATCTAAGACATCTGTGCAATTTTCTTTGATAATTTCTTGAAAGACGATATCTGAGTCCTTTTTTTTTTATCATGGCTTTCAGGTAGTCCAATAATTCTTAAATTATCTCTCCTCACTCTGTTTCCCAGGTCAGTTGTTTTTCTGATAAGATATTTTATGTTATCTTCTATTTTTTTCAATCTTTTGACTTTGTGTTATTGTTTCTTCATGTCTCATGTAATCATATCTTCCACTTGCCCCATTCTAATTTTTAAGTAATTATTTTCTTTAGCAAGCTTTTGTACCTCTTTTCCCTTTTAGCTAATTCTACTTTTAAATAAATTCTTTTATCTTTAGTGAATTTTTATGCCTCTTGTACCATTAGGCCAGTTCTGTTTTGTAAAGTGTTATTTTCTTCAATATTTTTGTGCCTCTTTTTACCAAACTGTTAATTCTCTTTTTATAATTTTCTTGCATTACTCTCATTTCTTTTCCCAATTTTTCCTCTACCATTCTTATCTCTTTCTTCAATGTTTTCAAGGATTCTTGTTGGGCTTTGATCCAATGAGGATTTTTCTTTGAAGCTTTGCTTGTAGTTGTTTTCACATTATTGTCTTCTGAATTTTGTTTTGGTTTTCCCTGTTATCATAATAGAATTTAATGGTCAAGTTCTTTTTTGTTGTTATTGTTTGCTCATTTTTCCAGCCTATTTTTTATATCTATTCTTTTTTTTTTTTGCAGGGGGGAAGGCAGGCAATTGGGGTTAAGTGATTTGCCCAAGGTCACATGGCTAGTAAGTTTTAAGTGTCTGAGGCTGGATTTGAACTCCTGATTCCAGGGCCAGTGCTCTATTCACCAGCCTTTTTTTTTTTTTTACTTTGAACTTCATGTTAAAGTTGGGTTCTGTTCACTTGAAGGTGTGGAGGCACTATCCTAAATTTTAGACTTTTTCACACTGCTATTTTCAAAGCTAGTTCGGGACATTTGCAAGTTTTTGGTGCTTCCAAGGTGGCAAGATCAGTGAGAGTTGTGGTCATTGCTCTCCTGGTCTGCAATGTGGTCTTTAGCCTGAGTCATTCTAATTGCAAGCATTAGTACTCCTTTCCTGGAACTGTGACCAGGGCCCCTGCTCTACTCAGGCCACAAACACTAGCATTCTTCTTTGCCTTGGAATTATGACCAGGACCCCTCCTTCCCTGTGACCAACCACAAGCACTCCTCTCTGCCCTGAAACTGTTACCCAGATGTGCATATGGTCAATCAAGTACTCAATCAGCACCAACTGTACCAAATGCCTACAAAGGATCCCCTGAAATCTCTTTCTAACCATTTATTCAATTCCCTCACCATCTCAGGTGAGAGTTCCTGAAGCTGCTGCTGCTGTCTCCAAAGTCCACTGTTGGTACTATCACCACATGTACTCCACATTGGCTTCCACCCCAGGATCACAGACCTCTCCTGCTGACCTTCTAAGTTGTCTTAGGTTGGAAAAATGTTTCACTTCAACCTTTTGTTGATTCTGTCATTCCAACATTTATTTGAGGAGTTATTTTAAATTGTTTGGAGGGGACTGTTGGAAATGAGTTTAGCTGGGTTTCTTCTTGTATTCTACCATCTTGGCTCTACCCAGAATACCTCATTTTCAGCCAAGGCAAAAAAAAAAAAAGTTTTGTTTTGTTTTTCAACTAGTAAGCAAGTCTTAAATGCAATAGAATTATATAAAGTCATTGGTTGATCTAGTAGACGTGAAGAGTTCCAGTTGGTGTCAAATTGCTGCCTATACAAAGAATGCGAAAAACTTGGCAGGAAAGATAGCAGAGAATCTGGCACATTCCTTGAGTCCAGTCCATAGTACACAGGAAAATTTTATTATAACTCCTGTTTAAACTTGGGTACAATCCTACTTCCTTTGCCACCAAAGGACCTTTATGGTCTCTACCTAGGCACATGGCATAGTCTGGGTTCAGTTGTGGAGAATCTGACCTCAAATTATGTTTGTCTCCCTGTTCTTGTACTCTGATCCCCCATCCCACACCATGCATACCTCAGTGCCCTAGAAAGGATTTTACTTGTAGCTTATAATTTGACTCATATCTAGTGTTACCCAAAATGGGGCTACAGAAAGACATTCAATATCCAATGTGAATTAGATAGAGGAAGTGTAATTTTTCCTCTATGCAAAAGAAATGCTAACATAAAATACTCAGAATTCACAGACAGAATGATTTAAACAAGATTCAGTAATTTCACTTAAAGCTACTGTTATAGCCTACTGGGAGGATGATACAGAAACCTCATTAAAAAAATAGAAGAGTTTATAGGACTGATAATTAGACATTTCACATTCTACCTCTTTTCTAAGCTATCCAAACTACTCCCAGTATGTCTGTTGGTAAAAATGACAGTCAGTCCTCTGGTTAGTGGTCATCATCTCTAAAAGTGCTAGAGTATTTGTCAAGGATTCCCTCTCTGCTGCCATCCAGCATAGATCTAATGGGACCTCTGGACCTCATAAGGTTGCCTCCAAGCCTGAACACATCCATCTAGGGAGAAGCATAATTTGACTACGATCAAGAAATAATAAATGCAAAAGATGCAGCCTAAACACAGGTTCAGGACATGTACATCAGATGCCATGTTCTATTACATGGCCACACAGGGAAGGGAGGGGTTGGCAATAAGGTAACTTGACTCTTTCCCCCACTTTCCTCTTAGGAAACATTTCAAAACAGTCTTGATATAATTCCCAACTAGAAAGGCAAAGAGAAACTAAGGTGATTGTTACACGTTGAGTTATCATCTCTTCCAACTTCACAAAGGTTTGGGGATGATAGAACATGAACTCTTTTGTCACAAATTACACATGACCAGAAGCAGGCCCTGAAGTTCCTACATGGTTGACTGGAACTAGTAATGGTAACATGTCCTGTGTGATCTTCCCTATATGCCAAAGCAAGCATCCTACATAGGTGTGTACATTTTTGCCTCTCCTGATAGAATATAAGCTGCTTGAGGGCAGGCACTGTTTAGCTTTTGTCTTTTTATCCCCCAAACCTACCCTATAACATAGTAGGCCTTTTAACTTTATAAACTTCATAACTTTATAAACTTTATAAAGACGTGTTAAATTGAGAAGTAATTGATTGGTCACTAGGTCATGTTATGGATTGGACTTGGAGTAAGGAAAACCAAGTTTAAAATTCCTCCAAATCATACCAATGGAAAAAGTGCAGAGGATTCATGAAATGTCATAAAGAAATATAGAAAATATACAGTGGTTCATAAGCTGTCATCAGGACATGAACTCACGGCTGCCAGCAGGATAGCAACGTGACCTTTAGGAGGAAGTCCTATATCTTCTTGACTTTTTTATACTTCGTCAAAGATTCATCTTACCCTGTAGACAGAGATACTTTGGAGCTGCTGGACATGCAACCCTCTTCCAACCAGGTCTACACTGTTGGGATCACCCACTGTAATAATAGAGTTGGTAAGACCCCTTCTGTCTTTTACCCCTTGGCATGGCTTTAATCCAGTTACTGTTGCTAATCCAGATTCCAGTGATGACACCTGGGAAATATTCTTTCTTCAAGAGGCAGTCCCCATCCCTTCACATATCCAAATTCTTAAACCTGAGGATTATTCTCAGGTTTAATCTCAATCTCAATCTCAAAGATTGAAAGAAAAAGAAAACTCGAAAGCTCAAGAAATCTCCCTTCTATACTAGAAAGCTAGATTCTAGGATCGCACTGCCTAGGGCATGTCACTCCCCTTTTCTTTAAACGACGTATTATTGGGTAACATTTCCCTCTCTGATAATACTGCCAAGTTCATAGGTGTGTTTGCCACATGCTTCTGTGGGAACTCAATATGTCACTGCTGCCATGGCTGTTGTCATCATGGACTGGGAAAGTCCACTAGGGGTTACTGTCCTCTTGGGCATAGTGACAGGAATACTGTAGGTAAGCACCTGTATTTGCCAAGTTTTTCTGACCCTTGACAGCTATTAACAATTCTTATAGAGAGTTGATTGTATACAATCTTCCTATTCCTCTACTTCTCCACCCCCAGCCCCCAACCCATGTCCACTCTAGTTTCTCCTCTGAGCAAAAACAACTGAAGAAGGAAAAGAAAAGAACCTCTAACCTGAGCTAGCTGATGCCCTGATCAACCCCCTTTCTCTTTAATTTGTTATTATTATTAGCTCCTAAGCTCTTTCTACTAGAAAATGATTCTAATTATTAGAGTTAATCCTGACATCAAGCCTCATTAAGACTTCTTCCCCGTGACTTCAGCCCTAAATCTGCCAGTGTGCAATTTCCAAATGTAACCAGAATCTCAAGCCCATTTGCATAGTATTCTTCTCAGTGGGATAAATTGACAACTCTTCTGTATCTTGGACCTAAAAATTACTTCTTTCAGAATAAAAATATTTAGGCGGCAGATAGATGTGATTCTAGTCCAGTGCCCTTTTCTAAGGAGAATAGAGTGGTCGTTCTCTGTCCCCACCTTTTGTCCCCACCAACAGCAGGAATCAAAGTTTCCATTGGAGAAGGTTGGTGGAGCAAACTATAGCTTTATCATCTATTCAGGTCTCCCCAAGAGCCATAGCTAGACAGACCCATGTGGACATACATACCTTACAAAAGCACTGCTCCTAGTTCTTTCCAACTCAGAGCCAAGCAAGAAATTCTAATCTCTTGTCCACTGAAAGCTCTTCAAATACTTGGAAACACATCCTGTCCTTCCCAAGTTTTTTCTTCTCCAGGATAAACTTCTTCATTCCTTTGGCCATGAACTCAAGACCCTTCCTTATATTGGTTGCTCTTCTCAAAATGATCTCCAGCTTACCAATGTTCCTTTCAAAACACTTCCCAGAATCAAACATAGTGCTGCAGATGTGTTTTGGCCAGGGCAGAGGGCAGGAAATCTGTCATCTCCCTTCCACAAGTCCTGTTTGTCCTAATGCAGGACATCCATACTCTCCTCCCCAGGATGACTCTTGTCCATCCCCACCATTGTTAGCTATCCTACTCTGGTTTATGAGATCACAGATTTTGTGTGGGAAGGACCATAAAGACTTTCACATCCAACCACCTCATTTTGAATGAGGTAACTGATTTGTCCACGGTCATAGAGCTGAGATTCAAACCCAGGTCTGTCTCCAAAGATATTACAATCTTACCATTACAACGTGTGACTGCCGTTACCATTATGTGAACTCCAGGGAAGTACTAGGCTGGGCTAACATCCCTTGCTTTTGCTAAGAAATCAGCCAAACAACTTTTCTCGTCGCACATGTATTGAATGATGTCCTTACATTACTTCTTCTGCGTAATTCTTTATAGACTACTCATATAACTGACCTATTAGTTTTTCTATCCCAGAGAATTTCTACCCACAGATGAGATAGATAACTTATTATAGTTCTCGTTGTAGTACTCTAAGGTTTACTATGTGATTTCCATCTGCTATCTCATCACAACCCTATGAAGCAGGTGCTATCACTATCCCAATTTAATATTGAGGAAACTGAAGCTGAGAGAGGTTTAGTGACTTGACCAGAGTAACAGAACTAATAAGTATCTAAAATGAGATTCAAACTCATATCTTCTTGACTCCGGGCCCAGCCCTCTATCCACTGAGCAACCTGAGCTAAGTCAGCAATTGAACAGGAGAGGGAGAGCAGCCAGGAGGATAGATGGCCTTTGGGACACTAGGAAGAGCTTGTAATGACCCCAAGCTTCCCTCTGAAGCAAAGGCTCATCTTTTTAGCCCTAATATTTGTCTAATGTTAAAACAGTATGACTACAGGTTATGAAATAACATTCTCTGAAGAATACATATTGAGAGTCACCCAAAGGACCATGGAGAGCTAGATGGTGGGTATGAGTAGGCTGTAACATAGGACCAGTGAAGGTTCCTGTCTTGTCCAAGTAGAACAGACCTGATCCCATAATTTTTAGACCATAAAACGTCTGTCACTAGTTCTGACATACAGAAGGAAGTCAGTGAAGCAGCAGAGCATGATGGAACCCTGCACAGGACCTGAGGTACAAACCCAGCTCTGCTACTGCCTGCTCATGTGTCCTTGTCTAACAAACTTAATCTCTCAGGACCTTGGCTTTCCCTTTTATAAATGAGAGATTGAACTAAATTATTTCTAAGGTCTCTTCTCATTTCTAAATCCTTTGGTTTTAGAGGTGGCAGCTAAATGGTACCATGGAGAGAGCACTGGGCCTGGAGTCAAGAAGACCTGAGTTCAAATTTGGACTCAGATACTTATTAGCTGTGTGACTCTGGGCAAATCATTTAACCTCTATTTGGTTCAGTTTCTTCAACTGTAAAAGGGGGATAAAAGTAGCCCTGAACTAACAAGGTTGTTGTGTGGATCAAATGAGATATTTGTAAAGCTTTCAGCTTGGTGCTGGGTATACAGGAGGCATGTAATAAATGCTGGTTTTCTTCCTACTGGATTAATGCCTTCTTACAGAGGGGAAGCTAACTAATATTGGGTTTTGATTATAATTATTGCTTATTGCATATTTAAACTGTAAATCCAGCCCCATTTTGTGAGACTCCTTTGATAAGTAAAAGTTTTTTTTTTTTAATTCATTAGAATTTGTTGTAATCTAATGCCTCCCCTCAGGGTTATTGTGAGATAAAATGAGATAATATCTGTAAAGGGCAAAGTGCCTACAAATAGTAGGCACTTAATAAATGTTATTAAAATTTTAATTGAAAAATTAATCCTATTTGCTTCCATGCTAAAAGTCAATAGTTTTCTTTGAGGCATAACTTCTTGTTCCCTCACAAAGGCAATAGGGAGCTATGGAAAATTTTTGAGCAAGAGAGTTACAGGGTTGGTCCTACATTTTAGTTGAATTTGGCTGCTGTGGAGATTATGCATGACAGACTAGGCTGATCAGAAAAAAGGTTAGAAACAAAGAGCCAATTAGGAGTTTATTGCAATCATCTGGTTGAGAGGAGATAAAGGAAAAACTAGGCCTGAATGAGAAACATAAATTGTTAGCTCTTAAAGTTCATATAGTCTAAATGTCTTATTTTCTAAATGAGCAAACTAAAGCCCAGAGAGGTGGCACTGTCTTCAAGGTCACATAGGAACTAGTGGCAGAACCAGCACTTGTACCCTGGTCTCTGTGACTACTCAATGCTCTCTCCACTCCACCAATCTGCTTCTCTCTGGCAGTTGGCCTTCTCTTTCCTGTCCCCACCCTTCCATTATCCCTTCTCCTCTGCTCTACCCCACCCCCAGCTCCCTTCCCTACAACCCCCAGTTAGAGTTTATTTTTAAAAGACAGAGGTTAAATATTACAGGATATTAATTCCTCAATCCATATACAAACACCTTTTCTTTTGGCCTGCCTCTACGGATTTTTGGTATCTGGTATATATTACACTGTGAGACAGGCTTAGAAAGAGAAATGTGCAGCCTGGAAAAGGGCAGTGAGTGTGAGGTGATCTTATTACAGTGAACCCAGTTTAATATGGACACTGAGAACCTAGGAAAGAATTTTCGACAGACTTAGGAATGAGTTCAGGTATATTCCAAGAGCTGACATTGGACTGGCTGTGGAAAAATCCATCCTCATTTAGGTTATGCTTAAGAAAGATGAATTTGGTGGAATAGATCCTGAGGGAACAGTTGATGAGACCTACAGCACTCCATGGGGGTGGGTAGCATTTGAAAAGCCAAAGATTGTATGAGAAACAAAAGGATGAAGCCTGAATAGAGAAAAGCTCCAGACACACTCAGCAGAGGAAGTGGGGAAATATTCAGCCAAACATCCGTTTCTGGGGTGAAAGGGGGGAAGGAGTTAGGTTCCCCTACTCCACCTGCAGCACAGTTGATAATCATAGGTAATCACAAAAGACGCAGCATTATTATCTTAACAAAGCATTAACAACAGGTGATTTCTTTATGAAATATGAATTCTTCCCTCTGAGTCAGAAAGAAGCAGTGCCTATGGGTGAGCCATGATGGGCTATGCCTGCAGTTGACTCTTAAAAGACAAAATCCGGTCAGTTTAAAGCAGTACTAGCAAGAGCCAGCATTGGAGAAAGAATTCAGCCCTGAGAGGGGATCAAACTTCAGTAGGAGGGAGAAAGAACTTTTCCTCCCTGTTGACTATGAAATAGATCCAGTAGTAAAGATCCCCAGAAGGAGATATCCTCCAGCAATTAGAGATTCAATTTAAGAACATTTAATGCACACACTCCAAGCAGACACGGATACAGAGGAGCAACGGCTCAGGGTCAGAACCATCCTCAAAGAGCATAACCCCTGGCAGCAGCGAAGAGAGCAGATGATGGAGCCAGGAGAAAGCTAGGCCTGGCAAAGAAGAGCTGGGCTAGAGAAATGACTCACCAAATGCAGAAAGGTCTTGGAAGGCTGACTGTTCTGAAGCTGGGAGCTACCTCATGTGCACCCTGCATGTGTGCTTCACTGTCCAAGTTTGTGCCTGCTCTCCCTATGGAGTCCTTAGGAATTGGTGAGAGAGCGCCCTCCAGGTTGAAGAGTGGACTGCTTTGTGGCTACTGTTTTGATTGTGTCATTGTTATTCAGTTGTTTTTCAGTCATATCTGACTCTCTGTGACCCCATTTTGGGTTTTCTTAGCAGAAATACTGTAGTGGTTGGCCATGTCCTTCTCCAGCTCATTTTACAGGTGAGGAAACTGAGGCAAACAGGGTAAAGTGACTTGCCCAGGATCACACAGCTAAATTGTTTAAGGTCAGATTTAAACTGAAGAAGATGTGTCTTCCTGACTCATATCCACTCTGCTACCTATCTTTTACTGTATCATCTTAGTAAATATCTTTGCCAAGAGCTAATTGTGTCTTGTGGCTGACTGTACATGGAAAGTGCACCAGTAAGGGCTTGTGAGCTACAGTTTTACAAGCGGATACCTGGAAGGCACCTCTAAAGCTAGAACAGCCCTTCTCAGGACTTACATAACATATTTATGACATAATTTAATGATTCTAATATAAATTCAGGAATAATCAATACAGAACAGCCCACACATAAATCACATTCTCCCCTCAGTGTATTTTATGTCTGTGGAGAAGAGTGGGCATACATTTACAAAACCCTAGTAGTGAAGCTCATGAATGAGGAAAACCACAAATCTTGATTGCAAGACTTTATATGTTATTGGTTCATTCAGAAACATCCACACCATACACAGCAGCTTTCTGCTAACTGTTCTCCTTCTGGTCCTCCCAATTCAATTGCTGGAAAAGTGCTCTTCTCTTTTACTCTCAAACTGTTGCACTGATGATCTCTATTAATTCATAATCCCCTTTGAGAGGACACTGAGAAAGTGTAACTCTGCTGTTATTGAGTAGAGGTTTTACTCAAAGCCCTCAACTGACTGGTTGTGGCAGGGGAGTCAGAATGCCCCTTGCTCTCCACAGTCACTTCCAGATTTTCACTACCACCATCACTCAGTATCCATTCTCCTTTGTGGTCAATGGGATTAAAATTTATCCCCTAATCCAGTCCCTGGTAACCCATATTTACCTTTGGGATATTCTCCTGTCTTCCTCAATGAGTTCCATATCTAACTCACATTCTTTTTTCATTGCAACTCTTGCCTTTACACTAGGGGACCTCAGCATACATATTGATGTTCCTTACAATACCCTCCCCTCCTCATTTCTCCATCTACTCAATTCTCATGATGTTAAGATTTCTCAAAAGTTGAAAATTCTCAATTCTCTACTCTCCCTCAGCTACAGTCATACCTTTGATCTTGCCATCACTGACAAGTGTTCCCTCCTGGTATGTTTCTGCACACAGCTCTATCAGTACTGGTTCGTCTTCCCCGTGGTTGGGTTCATATCTTCCTGTGTGGGTATTTTCTTCATTGCTTTGATTGGCTCAAATCGAAGACTCCTGGTATTCACCTTTCCCTTATGAAGTAAAAATGCATCAATTCTCCTTTCCAGTTCATTACAAAAATCACCTTATCATCTTCAATAAGTTATTAAGATTTTGTGACTTTTATATTTAATAATGTTTTTTTCCAATTACCTGTAAAGATAGTTTTTAATACTCATTTTTATAAGATTTTGAATTCCAACTTTTTCTCCCTTCCTCCCTCCCATTCTCTTACCCCAAGACAGCAAGCAATCTGATATAGGTTATACATGTACAGTCATGGAATCACATTAAACATATTTCCAGTAAGTCATGTTATGAAAGAAGAATCAGAACAAAAAGGGAAAAAAAAACATGAAAAACCAAAAAAAAGTGAAAAGAGTATGCTTCAAGTTTCACTCAGACTCCATTGTTCTTTCTCTGGATGTGGATAGCATTTTTCATCATAAGTCTTTTGGAATTGTCTTGGATCTTGGTGTTGCTGAGAAGAGTAAAATTAATCATAGCTAATCATCCCATAATGTTGCTGTCACTGTGTACAATGTTTTCCTGGTTCTGTTCATCTCAGTTCAGCATCAGTTCATGTAAGTCTTTCCAGGTATTTCTGAAATCCACCTACTCATCATTTCTTATAGAACAATAGTATTCCATTACATTCATATACCACAATCTGTTCTAACCATTCCCCAGTTGATGAACATCCCTTAACTGCTAATTCTTTGCGAACACAAAAAAGAGCTGCTATAAAAATGTTTGTACATGTGAGTCCTTTCGCCTTTTTTTATGATCTCTTTGGGATACAGCCCTAAAAGTGATATTGCTGGGTCAAAGGGTATACACAGTTTTATAGCCCTTTGGGCATAATTCCAAATTGTTCTCCAGAATGACTGGATCAGTTCACAACTCCACCAACAACACATCAGTGTTCCAATTTTCACACATCTTCTCCAACATTTGTCATTTTCCTTTTCTGTCACATTAGCCAATCTGATAGGTATGATTTACATTTTCTAATCAATAGTGATTTAGAGCGTTTTTTCATATGACTATAGATAGATTTAATTTTTTCATCTGAAAACTGCCTGTTCATATCCTTTGACCATTTATCAATTGGGGAATAATTTTTATTCTTATAAATTTGACTGAGTTCTCTGTATATTTGAGAAATGAGACCTTTATTAGAAACACAGCCTATAAAAATTGTTTCCTAACTTTCTGTTTTCCTTCTGATCTTGGTTGCATTGGTTTTGTTTGTGCAAAAACTTTTAAATTTAACGTAATCAAATTTATACATTTTGCATTTTACAATGCTCTCAGTCTCTTGTTTGGTCACAAATTTTTCCATTCTCCATAGATCTTACAGTTAAACTATTTCTTGGTCTATTAATTTGCTTATGGTATCACCCTGTATGTCTAAATCATGTACCCATTTCAATCTTATCTTATAGGGTGTGGGAAGTTGGTCTATGCCTAGTTTCTGTCATACAGTTTTCCAGTTTTCCCAACAGTTTTTGTCACATAGTGAGTTCTTACCCCAGAAGCTGGAGGATATTGTGACTTATAACCTCTTAAGTCCCTTACATTTGCATGTATTGGTTATGTTCAAATGAGTTGATGAACCACATGCCCTGAAGCCTCAGCTGTTCTGTACTCAAACATTCCATGTCTCTGAAAACTGTTTCTCCAACTTACACTTTTATGCATTTTTTGAGTATAGAGAAGGTTTTTCTTCCCTTTCAGGTACCAAACTGTTCAGACACAAAAGGACCATTACCTTCCATCCTTTACAAAGTCATTTAAGTCTTTTTTTTTTTTGACAGGGATGTTCATGTTCTGTCCCTTTTGGCAACCAAACTATTCACAACTTATGTGAAAACTTCTTTTTTATACACATGACAATTTTTAATTAAATGAACACTGTTTTGCTGCCCCTTTCAGCCACCAGAGTCTTTACTATGAAAGGAACAGTAGCCCGTACATACTTCACAAGCTGATTGTTTCCTTCTTCTTTATGAAAAATACTTTTGCCCTCCCTCTTTCAGCAACCAAATTGCTCAGGTATGAAAGGAAAAGTACCTTCCCTGAGGAACAATGCAAAAGAAAAAGGAAGTCTTGTGGGGTTTTACCTACATTTGTTGACTCAACTAAACCCCACTGCTGGAAGGAAGACAGAGGAGAGAAGTCTGTGTCCAAAATTATGACCCACAATTACCAAAGAGGGCTTGGAATCCTGCCTGTCAGGGTTGTGTCACATTCTGGGAACTCAGTGCACCAGGCTGATCAGACTTTGGCTCTTGAGAACATCAGTGCCAAGGCCCTGGCCCACTGCCAAGGTATTCCACTTTCAAATGTATACACTATTTAAATTGTGTTTTTATTCCCTGCAAAGCTTCCATGGATTTAGTTTAAAATCCAGCATGGGTTAGCATAAATGGAAGATTAGCTGGTAACAACATTTTTATGGTTATGGAAAGAGCACCTGGCTATTAACTTTGTGAACAAAATTAAGGTGCGCACTCCTACAGAGTCTGCTAGGGCTAAACCTCAATGTCCACCATGTAAACAAATGCCCACTGTATGGATCTATCCTAGCAGAGCTGGCATTGCCAAGCATCAAAGACCTAGAGCTGAATAGGACAAACCCTTTCATCTTATGGACAAAGAAATCAAGGCCCAGAGATGCTCAATGTACTGGCCAAGGTCACCCAAGGGGTGAGATTGAAGCCAGTGCTCTCCTCTCTGCACTGTGATGTCCAGAGTGCCTGAAAAGAAGGACGGAGCTTCCTTTGGGGTGTTCCATCCCAAGACATATCCATGAAGGTTCTCCTTTGCCTTGGATAAACTCATTTGTCTTCAGAGTGTTTGTCGAGAACAGCAAGCAGTGGGGAAGGGCCCAGGACCTGAATCCTCTTGGTCAGCCATGCTTTCTCTCCAAAAATGTACAATAGGCAAGAAGTTAGTGATGCTAGGCCTCAGCAGTCCAGCTATTCAGGGGCACCCCCTGAATGCTAACTGCCACTAGAGTGTTATGAAAGATTTGATGCCAGAGACTCCTCAGGAACCAAGGAATAGGAAGATTGTCCAAGAAAGTGACTTAGAGCAAGATCTGGACATTTTCAGAGCTAGGTGGGGGGAGGGTATGCCAGGAAACCTTACACACACAGCTCATCTAGGATTCTGGGTGGTCTCCAAATGTCTTCCTGGAGATGAAGTTTCTGAGAAAGCCATGGGAAGAACAGCAAGGCAACGCCATTATTACTAAGTCTCCCTCTTCCTTCTAATGGTTTGGAAAAAAAGGCTAATGAGCCAGGAAGAGATGAGCTAAGAGGTGTCCTTATTACTTCAAGGATTGATAGAATTTTTTCTGATGAACATTTAAAACCCTTCACAATCTGGCTCCAGACTTTCCAGGGTTATGGCATACAAGTCCTTTCATATATTACATGTTCTAGACCAGGGTGGGGAACCTGCAACCTTGAGGCCACCCACATGTGACCCTTGAGGTCCTCAAATGCAGCCCTTTGACTAAAAACAAACTTCACAGAACAAATCCAGATATGAAACTTTGATTCAGTCAAAGGGCCACATGTGACCTCGAGGCCGCAGGTGCCCCACCTCTGTTCTAGACAAACAGGTACTCTTGCTATTCCTTATAGGTGAAATTCCATCTCCCATGCAACTTGGCGTGCAGTGGAGAGAGTGTCAGGAAGACTTGAGTTCGCATGTGGCCTCAGATGCTTATCAGCTGTGTGACCCTGGGCAAGTCACTCAGCTGCTATCTGCCTCACTTGTAAAATGGGGTGATAACAGCACTTAGCTCCCAGGGCTGTTGGGAGGATCAAAGTGTCCAGCACAGTGCCTGGGACATGTTGGGTGCTCAACTAATGCACCTTAGGGCACCCTCTCCTACAAATCTGTACCCCATTAGTAGGGAAAGCAAATAAATACAGAGATGGCTGAGAAGGGGCACATGAGCAGAGTCTCTATCGTCATTGCCTGGTCCCTGTTGTCACTCGTGATGTCCCCAGTGCTGTCCCTCATCTGGGTGAGGCACATGGCTCTGGCTTTCTCCCGAGCCTGCTGCTCCTCTGGGCTCCTGGGGCTTGCTCTCTGCAGGGCACATCATGCCTCCTCCTGGCCACCTCATCCCAGCATCTGGCTGCTAGCCAAGCTGTCGTCCTTGGCTGGAGTCCTGTTAGTCTTCTGAAAGACCCGGAGCCTCTAGCCTCCCTCATTCTGTTCTCTCAATGTCTTGGTTTTAGGGTCTGTCACTCCCTGACTAGCCCTGCCCATGGTGCTACCTCTCCCACTCCAAACTTTCCTCTCTACACAAAAAGTTCTGCTGCAAGATATCATTGCTAACAGAGAAAGAAAAAAGAAATCATCTGTGTAGAGACTGAGGAGGAAGGGGGCAGGCAGGGGACAAGTCCTTCATTTCGGTAACTGCTCAGTCTTTCTGACCTTTCCATATGGAAATGAGGTCACCTAACATCTGAAGCTTCTCTGCATCCTGCATCCTTCCTAACCGAGACCCTGTCATTAATCAAGAAGACTGGGGGCCTTAGTTCGTTCTGGGTTCCACTGATCAGTCTCCCACCACACGTACTTCCCCCAAATAGAAGGCAAGCCCCTTCTGGCCAAGGACCTTTCCTTTTTTATCTTTTTTTTAGAGGGGGGAAGGCAGAGCAATTGGGGTTAAGAGACTTGCCCAAGGTCACACAGCTAAGTGTGTCACGTGTCTGAGACTGAATTTAACTCAGGTCCTCCTGACTCCAGGGCGAGACCTCTATTCACTGTGCCACCAAGCCACCCCCTTTTTTATCTTTCTACTCCCAGAAATTACTACAGTGTACATGGATGCTTGTCATTGATTGATTGAGTAATTGGTTGGGAGAACGGGCTCTTTCAATTCTCCTCCTCCTCTTCCCTTCTCTCCCTCCTTCCATCTCTCTCTTCTTCTCTACCCTAATGTCATCTTACCTACTCTCAGAAGCAATAAAAATCTATCGTCTCCCTCTTATTTCCCTCACACCTATCCTTAAGAAAGCAAGAAAAAATAAACCTGAAGTCAAGCAAAACAAATTTCTTCACTGACCATGACAACATATGCATGTATGTGTATATGTATGTATGTGTATATGTGTATGTGTGTATATATGTGAATTATATATGTGTATACATGTGTATTGTATGTATATGCATGTGTGTATATATATATTATATATATATATTTTTTATATATATATATATATGTATATGTATGTCTATGACTCATTTTTTCAGACCTATGTCCAAATCTAACCACAGTTACTTGGGGGAAAGGATGTGCCCTTACTCCCCTGGTTTCCTCAGTTTCTTCTTTAATTTTTTGGTTGGCAGCAGACTCTGAAAGACTAAAGTATTTGGAGTCACCACACTAACTCATCTGTTGGGTAGTTAAGTGGCTCTGGAGGAGCTCACTTCTCTCTGGCCTCAGTTTTGTCAAATGAACTACATGACCTCAAGGCCCCTTACAAGTCTAAAACCATAAGACATTAAAATTAAATCTGAGTTTCTTATGTGAGATTTTTTAAGTGTTTAAATATTTGATGGTTCTAAAAATAAAAATTAGCAACCTACTCCTCCAGCTTCACCCAGGCTCTTCTGCTGCATCTGCCAAAGTGCCTTCTACCCTTTTGTAACGATACTGGGATTTGAAGATCTTCCACGCCCCTTGAGCTTGCTGATGTAGCAGGAAGGGGTGGAGCAAGAGAACGCCGGAACCAAGCTTTTCTCCGTGCGGTGCGGACTGGAAGTGGCGTCAGAGGCAGTGGCTGCGGTTGCGAACTCCTTTTGCTTTGAGCAGGGCAGAATCTCTGCTAAGGACTCCTGCTGAGGACTGCCTGGGGCGGGAACTGCCAGGGGCCGGAGCTGCTGGGACCAAGCTGCCTGGACGCTGAGCAGTTGCGTGCGTGAGGAGAGGAGGATCTTTGCCTGAGGTAGCCTGTCCTGTTTGAAGGCTTGAGGATGTGGGTGTTTACT
>CM053583.1:201583536-201597984 GCA_028627135.1 Pseudochirops cupreus
TTCTGTCTCTGGCATGTTCAAGCTCTGCTCCTATCTTCTAAGAAACAGAGGAGTACCCCTTTGCAGTTCTGTTGTGTGTGTGTGTGTGTGTGTGTGTGTGTGTATGTGTATGTGTATTTACATATTACTACCTAAACACATCACAGTCTAGCCAAACTGGCCTTCATCCCATTTCTCACACACGGCACTCCCTCTCCCATCTCCTGCTTCCATGTCTTTTACTTAGCTGTGCCCCATACCTGGAAGACACAGAATCATTGAATTGGAGAGTCAGAAGAGAACCAAGAGTCCACTGGTCCAATACAAACACAAGTCCCACTATAATATACCCTATAAGTGGACAACCAGCCTCTTCCTAATGACCTCCAAGTGAAAGGAATCCATCGTCTCCTTAGATAGCCCGTTACACTTTTGCTGCTGTTGTTGTTCAGTGGGTGCACTCATGTCCAACTCATCATGACCCCATTTGAGGTTTTCATGGCAAAGACACTGGAGTGATTTGCCATTTCCTTCTCCAGCTTATCTTACAGATGAGGAAACGGAGTCAAACAGGGTTAAGTGCCTTGCACAGAGTCACACAGCTACTAAGTGTCTGAGGCTGGATTTTAACTCAGGAAGATGAATCTTCCTAATTCCAAGCCCAGCACTGTATGTGCTATGGCACCACCTTGCTTTTGGACAGTTCCCATTGTAAGAAAATTTTCCTGACATCAAGACAAAATCAGCCTCATTGATTTTTTTTTAACATTAGCAAGTATTTATTCAGTGCCTGCTAGAAATATTATCACATTTTATCCTCACAACAACCCTGTGAGGTGAGTGCTATCATCATCCCCATTTTACAGAAGAGCAAACTGAGGCAAACAGAAGTTAAGTGACTTGCTTAGGGTTATACAGATGAGTAACTGAGGTCATATTTTAACTCAGGTCTTCCTGACTCCAGCTCCATTTGCTACCTTGCTGCCCTCTCTTTACAAACTCCACACGTGGTTCCTGATTCTACTCTCTAAAGGTACAGAGAAAAAAACCCAGTTCCTTTTCCACACAAGAGCTCTTTAAATACTTGGACACAGCTTTCATCTCTCTTTTCCACAAGTTTTGTATCCTCCAAGCTAAATATCCTGTAGTGAATAAAACCCCAAGAGACAGTTTCCAGGTATGAATAATCAGTTCATTAATTAGTCTAGCTAATAATCAACCATCGGGTCACCAAAGGCTTCAAGGGAGACCTTAAATCAGGTGTGTTCCTTGTGCTAGGAAGTCCGTGACAAGTGAAACTCGACCCTGATTAGTGAACATTTAATGAGGTTCTGGTCTAAAGAAATATTCAACTCTTACTACGGAGGCTTGATTATGAGATTCAACACCCTCAAGGCACCTGGGCAAGGGAAGCCATTTCCTCTAGACCCCTCTGGCTAGGTTTTTTTATCCTTCATAAGCTTAGGGTTACCCTAAACTCTAATGGAGGGGATCAAGAATAGGATTTCCTTTCCCCACCCCCCACCCAGAAAGAACTCATCCAGACTGGATTCTGTTTAAACTACAAACAGTAATCTGGTTTCTCAGTTGGGTGGGATCCAGCCCAACTTAGTTAACAAGCAGATGCCTTGGGGTCTAATCAGAGACTGACTGATCTTTGCAGGGGTTGGGTCTTAACGAAGATAGGAGGAAAAGGATAGATCACAAATGAACTATCAGTTATGAATATAATCATATGATATTGATTCCTCTCAATACCCAGCTCCTCCAGCCAGTCCTCACTACATAGGCTCTAGGCCCTTGACTAGCCTGATTTCCCCTTTTGGGTGCTCTCCGACTTATAGAATGTGGCACTGAGAACTGAACATAACATCCCAGTTGAGACGGTGGCGTCAGCAAAGCTCTCGTCCTTCTCTCCCGAAAGCTGTGCCTTTCTGGTGCAGGCCAAGTCGCCGTCACTGTGTCTCAGCTGCCGTATCACACTCATGCCACATTTGCAGTCCCTAGAAATCCAAGATCTTCCAGATGAGCTGCCATCAAACACTTCCCAGAACTGTAGTTGGGAGGTTGGTTTCTTTTGAACCCAAGTGTATTAACTTATATTTATCTCTATTGAATTTATCTACAAGAATCACCATTTTTAGACTATTCAGAAACTTTTAATTATTTGTACTCTAAATGTCAGATCCTTATTCAGTGACTGAGTGGGTAATGTTGCAGGCAGAGATGAACCATATGAATCTTGACATTCTTGCTATGATTGAAACCAGAAGAAAGGACACTACAGATAAATTAAAAGACAGTTCATAGGTTGTCCCTTGAGATTAAAAGAAAGAAGCTGATGTGAGCTTTATTAGATGTCCAAAGGCAACAAGAAACATGATTCCATGGGACATTTTCTCTTTACATACTGTAGTAATAATGATGATTATTGAGAGGGAGTAAGGGGTGAAGGAAGGAAGGAAGGAGGGAGGGAGGGAAGGAGGGAAGGAAGGAAGGAAAGAGGAAAGGAAGGAAGGAAGGAAGGAAGGAAGAAAGAAAGGGGAGGGAGGAGGAGGGAGAGATGGAGAGAAGGAGAAAGATAGATCAGGGGCTTGAGTCCTGAAAGAGACAACGATTTATCCAAGATGATGCCAATACCAAGTAGTATAACAAGGGATTTGAACACCTGAATCTTCTCATGGCTATTCTACCACTTTTTCTACTATATCACATTTCCTCCCTGCTAGATTAAAAGTTTCTTGAGATCTTCATTATGCTTTTTGGCATCTTTCTATTTGTTAGAGTACTTCCAAAATTTTCTATATACAGGAAGTACTCAATAAATAGTTGTCAAATGAACAAATGAATGAGAAAATAATGTTTCTTGTGAGAATAACTACACACATGCCTGCTGTTCATTTTTCTTCCTAAGTCTAAGAAAAGCTGTAATTACATTTGAGCTGAGAATGAAAATAACTATGAGTTTTCTTCCCTCTAATTAAGATCCTTCTGTGTCTGGAATGCAATGGAAAGAAAAGATCCTGGGAGACTAAACTCTCAGCTGCCACCCATCTTTATTAGCAGAAACGATCTTTTAAAGTAGGATTTAGAGCATTTAGAAGACATGGCTTATCATGGCAGTGGGAAATATCCACCTCTCCCCACTGTCAGTTCTGGAGATGGTGGGATATACGTTTTCTTCCACTTTTGTCTTTCTATTATTATTTATTTGTATTCAAGTACTTTGTGTTTAAATCACTTACATTTCCAACATATCCTTTCTCCCTCATAACAAAGAGAAAAAGAAACAGCTGAGAAAAACACATAAACCAAGTCCATCATTATATGTAGTGTTCCATACATTTTTGTCTTCACTTTTGCAATAAGTGAGGGAGATGTACTTTCATATCTCTGGGACCAAGCTGGGTTATGACGATTTCATAGCATTCCTTTTTGGTTTTTGTCATTGAAAAAAATTGAATTGTATATGTGATGGGGGGATTGGCCAGTGAATGTCCAGTCCTTAGGACATGTGAAATATCCATGTGGAGACCAGGCAAGTCTATTTCCAGTATGGAAGGTAGAGGAGCCCTTTCGCTTCATGATTCAGAGTATTCACTGGTATCCTTTGTTTTCTCTCAATTTACTGAACAGTTTTAAAAAATTCTTTAAATTGGCTGAAAAGACACAACTGAATAAGCATAAAAATGCCTGAATTCTTTTTCTCTTCCATGGCAGTGAGCAAACCAAGAACTGCTGGAAGCCTTTGGTTTAAGGGAAAGGTAGCAAGGGCAGAAGTTGCAATGGCCTGCTATTTACCACTGGTTTCCTTTTCTCCCAACCCAGCTGCCATGTGGTTATGAATGCATGGTCCTGCTCTTTCTTCTTTTTCTGCTGTGTTTCATTCTTTCTTAATCTTTGAGGAAGAAATATCAGAGATGGAATTAAAAAGGCCATGACTTTGTGATTTTTAGATGATCAGAAGATTTATCCAAATTCCTCTCAGCAACCAGAACAGATAGCAAGAGTAGCCAGGTTCAGTAAGTAGACAGCCCTGAAGAACTTCATCTGCTTCTCTTCTAACTTTTTGGGGTCTGATCTTTAATTTGTAGTTCTCAATTAATTTTGCACATATTATGTTATATGGTGTAATGCTGGTCTAAACTAGATTTTGGCAAAAATAGTTTTCAATTTTACTCCAATATTCTTATAAAATAAAATGTTCTTCCCCCAGTCATCTATATTCTAAGGTTTATCGAACAGTTGATTTTTGAGTCCAACTGTTTCTGATTCTTTCTTCTCTACTCTGTTATCCTGATGGGTGCTCCTCTTTTAACCAGTACCGAATAATTGTATTTACTACCTAATAGTATGATTTGCATCTAGAATTACTATTTTCCCTTCATTCAATTTTTAAAATTATTCCTGTTGGGATGCATTTTGTTAATCCAAATGAATTTTATTATTTTGACTAGTTTTATCAAAAACCATCCTGGTAGCTTGATTAGAATAGCATTAAACTTGTACATTAATTTAGGTTGTAGCTTTTTAAAATGATTTTGGCATGTGAGGCCCCTAGGGGGTGCCATAGTGCACAAAAGGCTAGACTTTAGTCAGAAAGATCTGAATTCAAATCCAACTTCAGATACTTAGTGACTGTGTGACCCTGAGTTAGTCACTTAAACTCTCCACCTCAGTTTCCTTATCTGTGAAATGTAGATAATAATAGCACCTGTTTACAGGGTTGCTGTGGAGATTGTGGAGACAAGATTTGTAACATTTTTTCAACCTTAAAAGTGCTGTATAAATGTTAGCTATTATGGTCCAGACATGGGCGCTGAATACCCCTCCAATTACATAAGTATTCCTTTAAAGGGACATTCTGTACTTGTCTCTATAACAGTCTTGAATGTGCCTTGGTAGCCTCCCAGAAATTTTGTACATCTCATAATTATTTCAAATAAAACTCCTGGATTTTGCTATCTTAATGCTGTTGATTTTGGAGGCTAATTTTATATTCTGGTACTTTCCTAAAGTTTTTTCTTTGTTGATTCTCTCAGATTGTCTAAGTAAACCAGTAAGTTGGCACCAAATAAGGATAGTTTTTACTCCACTTTGCCTATGTTAATGCCTTTCATGTCTTCTTCTGTCCTTGCTGTTGCTAACTTATCTAGAACTATGGCAAATTACAGTGAGAAAAATTGGCATCCTTGCTTTACTCCTGTGTTTGCTGGGAAAATGTTTAATGCTTCTTCATTTCATAGAGTGCTGGTGTGTGTGTATGTATGTATGTGTGTGTGTACATACATATGTGTGTATGTATATATGGCTGTGTGCACACACAGACATGTTCTGCCATTTCAGTCATGTCCAACTCTTCATGACCCAATTTGGGTTTCCTTGGCAAAGACTTTGGATTGATTTGCCATTTCCTTTTCAAGCTCATTTTATAGATGAGGAAACTGAGGCATACAAGGTTAAGTGACTTGTCCAGAGTCACACAGCTAGTAAGTATCTGAGGCCAGATTTGAATTTATGAAGATGAGTCTTCTGACTCTTCTGACTCCAGGTCCAGTGCTCTGTGACGCCAGCTAGTGGCTCATGCATACATTTATTTGTTAGCTTGTTGGTTTTTTTAATCCTCTGCTTTGTAAAATTTTAACCTAAATAATTCTACTGTTTCACAGGCTTTTTCTGCACCTACTGATATAATCATGTGATTTGGGAAGTTTTTATTTTATTGTTTATATGTTTTCTTAATGTCAAACCATCTTTACAACACTGGCATGAATCCATTTTTATCATAGTGAACAGGTTTTTTTGTATATTTTATTGTAGTCTTTTTGTCATGATCTTATTTAAAATTTGTAATTGAAATCATTGCCATAATTGGTGTACAATTCACAGTCTTTACTTTATTCCTTCCTGGCTTAAATATTAGAATGATTTTTCCCATTAAGAGAATTTGTTAAATTGTTTTCTTTCTCAATATTTACAAAATAATTATTGTAGTATGATTATCAGTTATTCTGCATATAATTTTTCATCTGGAGACTTCTTTATATGTATTCCTGAAATTCTATCATATTATTTAATTGTCAGCATTCTCTTTCACTTAACTATTCATTGTTTCTGTAGTTAATTCTTTGAACCACTCATTACTCATAATGTCATTATTAAATGTTCACTTAGGTCTGTATCTTTTGCTTTTTCTCCCTGTAAAAATCGCTATTTTTATTGGGTATGGCCTGTAAAGAGTGTGTTTAAAGTATTTCTGCCTTTTAAATTTATTTATAATTGTTCTGGCTCTTCACATTTCTTTTTATGAAGGTACCATGGGTTCCTAAAAAAATGTTTATTACATAACATTGCTATTGAGAAAATGCCATGTCAGTTGTAAAACTTTCCAAAGTTTGCACATTTCTCTATAGTCTTTTAGTTAAGAGTTATAGTTTTGCTAGCATCATTGCTTTGTAGAACAATTTTGATAGTGTTTTTATCTGCCCACCAGGACAATTGAGGCAAGGACCAAGGTCAGTGAACCTATATTCTAGAATGGGAAAATGTTGAGGACCTCTTGAAGTCTTATGAATAAATGTTTAAAAAGGATCCCAAACTGGAAACAAGTAGTGATAAAACTTCAAAGAGAATGTAAAACTCTCTTCAGACAGTGATAAAGTGCTGGGCCTGGAGTCGGGAAGACTTGAGTTCAAATCCAGTCTTACACACTAGCTATGTAACCCTGGGCAAGTTACTTCTCTGCCTCCCTCAGGTTCTTCATCTGCAAAATGGGCATAATAACAGCACTGACTTGCCAAAGTGGTTGTGACGGTAAAATGAAATATTTGTACAGCACTTGGCACTGTGCCTGACACCTGTGTAGGTGCTTAACAAACGTTGATTCCTTTCCTTCTCCCCTTCGCAAATATTGCAATGTGAATGAAATTGAATCAGCAGTGCCTGGTGAAAGTCAGAATCATGTGGATTCTTTAGAAAGCATGGAGCAATAACAAGAGACTCCAGAACAGTTTAAAAGAGAAATCAGAGCCATGAAAAAAGAAATTAGGAATGACTGTCAGAAATTAGAGCTCTTGGTGCGGAATTATAAAATACAATTAGCAGACGAGAAAAATATTTAAACTATATTCTATAATCTATCTAAAGAATTAAAAGATTTTTAACAGATTTGGGACACAAAAAATAATGAAATGGAGGAAAATTTACAGATGAGAATCAAAAGATGACAACATTAAAATAAACAAATGTGTTCTGAACAAACCAAAATGATTGACTTTGAAAATAGAATACATAGATATAACTCAAGGACAATAAGACTCCCAAAATAATGATAAATCAAAAAGCCTGAGTACCATACATAATGCAGGAAATAATATGAGAAAACTTTCCAGAACCTCAGACCACAAATCATTGTTTGAAAGAAACTACAAAACACTGACAGAAAAAAAGATCTACACTTTAGACTTCAAGATATGTAGTAGTTAAATTTAAAAGTGTCAAAGACAATTTATAAATTTTGCAAGTTGCCAAAATTTCTTTCAAATATTAATAAAAGAAAATGTAAATAACTCAAGGTTATTCCACAGTCACAATAAACACCAAAATCATAATTCAACACCATGAATTTATGATGACAAAGTTTGACACCAAAGAAGGAATATAAGTATAGATATTTTTCTATCTTCTTTGGCAGAGTTGAGGAACTAGGGAAGTGGAATAAAGTATAAAAATATTGGACTTAATTAATTTGTTAGTTCATTTTGCTGAGTTTCTCTTTCCCCTTCTATTTTATTTTTAATGTTGCTGTTGTTACTATGAGGCATGCATAGTTTGGGGGGTTAGGGAGAAAAATAGTCTGGAAAATGAAGGCAATGTGAAAAATAGATAGTAACAATTCTTAAAAAATAAATAAATAAAAATAAGAAGTTGAGGAGAAGGGAGGGAAAACTAGGGAAAGAAAAGGGACAGAAGGAGAGAAGAAATAGATCATGAAAAAAGGAAAAATAAATCACTAATTTAAGTAAAATCCAAGTATATGGAAAAGAGTAGAGAAGAGAGTGGGGAAGGGAGAGAAAGCCAATCAGTATAATTAGTTTCCAAGTAGTTTAAACAAAATTAATCATAGGGACAAAGTAATGACTTAAAAGATGACATGGATAAACACAATAGCAATACTAAACAGAGGGAAACACAAACCTAACAATCATAACTTTAAATATGAATGGATTAAACAATCCATTAAAATGAAAAAGAGTGGCAAAATAAATAAGGGGAAAAAGCTAAAACTTGATTATGTAAAATAAATACATCTAAAAGTAAGTAAGAACACATATAGAATCAAACTTTAGTTTACATTAGATGATTTTTAAAAAGCAGGAGGTAGAATCAGGCTATCAAACAAAGCAAAAATAAAAAGTCAGTCCTAACAGGGAGATTATATTGTGCTTAAAGGAACTATAAACAATGAACTAGTGAATTTATTTACAAATTTATGCCAAATGATATAGCATGTAAAATTCATTAAGAAAAAAATATCTGAATTGCAAAAAAATAAATGGGGGGGAGAGCTCAGATGAGTTTTAAATCTACTTTCCTTCAAGATCTATACAGCCTCCTCACTCAAGTTCTCCTCTTTCCTCCTTTCCTTCATCTGACTGAGCAGCATCAGTGCCTTCCACTTGTAAGATGGGGCATTCAGGGACATTCTAGCAGAGCACCTGAAATCTTGGGATGTCCTTGTGCTTGGAGTATCATGTATTCAGTCCACCTGATTATTTCCCTATTTTCTTCACCTAGTTTACATGGCTAGGCATAATTAGTGTCTGCCGTTGTCTGTTGGATGGGGAGGGCAGAAAGGCGGTGTTTGGACAATCACTACAAAACGAAGGATGCAAAGAGGGGTCCTACGTCAGCCCATGCGTTTGCTGGTCTTCCTGCCACAAGTTGTGGAGGAACGCTGAGTAAATGCTCAAGATAATCCAAATTGTCCAGTGTCACTTCACAAAGAATTTTATCTTATCAGTGATTCTGTCTTCTCTTCTATGAATATAATAATAGTGCTTTGCAAAACACCTTACAAAATCCACTAAATCATGTGATCTGGATAAAAGTCCTATGAGGGAGGTGCCATTATTTCTCCCACTTTACTGATGGAGAAACTGAGGCACAAAAACATTAAGTGTCTTCCTCAGGGTAACTGTCTAGATCAGGATTTGAACTCAGATCTTCCTTATGCCACTACCTAGCAATCAATTCACTATGACATTATTCTGCATCTAGCACAAGATAACTTTGGAGGTGAGGAGTTGGGATCAACAGTTGAGATTTGGAGAAAGTGACAAGTTTACTACTTTTTGGGGTCAAGAATGTGTGTGTATGTGTGTGTTATGTTATGTACATGTGTACATATATACATACATTTACAATGTGCATTTTTCCTACAGAGGGCCGAAACATAACCTTGTAACTTCTCCAGTCTTGACTCAGTTCACCAAAAGAAGACACCTCAAGACCCCTCATGAATATTGATTGGCAACTTGCACCCCCAAACCCATAATCTGGCATCTGTCTTATGCAAGGTACGGACTTTCCAGTTCTTGATTGACAGAGTCTATGTCTTAGCTGAATGCTCTTTGCTTGGACAGAATTTCCATCTTTGCAAAAACACTATTGGATAATTAATTGCAAGATCTCTATGTGTGGGCTAGTCAGGAAATGTGAAACACTCTATCTTCCCAACCAGAGACTGCCAGGATGTGTGCTGTTGCTGATCACACTATAGCATTTACTCTGACAGATATTTGATGAGAGGAGTGGGAAAGGAAGTCTAGAGGATTTTGTTTATGACTTCTCATTTTTTCCCTTTATAGACTTGCAGCTGACCACAAGAACTTTGTGCCTTGCTGGACCTGGAAACTGTATTGAGTTGTCATTGTAGTTTTATTTAGGTTCTGAGGATGCAGCATTTGTTCCTGTGGAATAAGAACATTTCCTTTTCTAGTTTTACCCAAATGGAGTTCCTTTGTGCATAACTGGCATTTCTGATTATTAATGATAAAAATCACCCCAATCACCTCTTTACAATGCCTCGTTATGGTATACAGGTGATGCGTCTATCTTCTCTAGGAAAAATAATCCTAGATCTGACTCAAGGGACATTATCCCAAGCCTCTAGTGTAGCAAGCTGGGCATAGAGACATGATCAAAACTACCATCTCTTCTCATGTCTTCCCAGTAAGTTTTTCCTTAGGCATCTTGAAGTAACTTTGGTTTCTTCTGTCTTCTCTAGGAAAGCTTGGAGCCAGAAGTCCTCAAAGCAATTTAGAGCTTGAAGTGGACTCCTCGATTTTCTAAAGAACAAAAGGGCCCTCTTCTCTTTCACTCTCCGAAATTTTGCCTCCCCATCTCAGGTAAGGTGGGCATTAATCTCAACCAGTGAGAAGAAAGTCCCTTACCAATGGGATCTGGACATGAACAACTTTATTAATAAGCATTTATTCCCTCTCTCTCCAACTTATACCCTCAATTAAACAAAAAGAAAAAAAGCCCTCATAACAAATGTGCACAGTCAAGTGCAACAAATTCTCTACTTGGCCATGATCACAAATGGGGCTCCCATTCTGCATCTGGGGTTCGCCAGCTCTGTTTTTCTCTCCAGCTGAGATCTCCCAGTCAAGAATCTTCAAATGGTGGTTTCTTTAATATTTTATGAACATCAAGGGTGTTCTCCCCCCCAAAAAAATTATAATCTTTTTTTACTTGCTCACAAACAAATTTGGACCTTATCTTGACTCTTAATTTTTGACACTAGCCCCATGAGCATTAGCTTTTCTCAGAGCCAAGGGGCAATTATTCTTTTGAAGATATTCAATATGTGTATCTGACCCGGTAATCCATAAGCATGACAAGCAGTAGTTCTAGCTATGTACAGGATCCAAGAAAATCTCTATTCCATCCCTGGGTGCATTTCCATTTCCCAAAGTTAACTTTTTAGAATGTAGTTTCTCATATGCCAAAACCACATTCATTTTCCCCCATTATATACATCATGTTTATGTCCATATAAGTCACGGTTTTAATAATTCACACTCAAGTTAAAATATCATCCTTGTGATACCACTGGCCCTTTCCAAGAATGAAGGATGAACAATAATCTGTGGATAGCAGTAGCCCTTCTTCTTCTTCTTCTTCTTCTTCTTCTTCTTCTTCTTCTTCTTCTTCTTCTTCTTCTTCTTCTTCTTCTTCTTCCTTCATCACATGTAGGCATGTGATGGCATCCTCTATCCATGTAGGCAGTCATACCCTTACATGTGAGTTCTCTGTCCAAAGGAATATTATTTTAGATCATTTATATTTTATAAGATATTTTAGGGTTCGGGGTTTTGATTTTTTAATTTCCTATTTATTTATTTTATTATTTTTTCCAAAACACTGGACAATTAACTCTTTGTCTTGTGGAGTTTTCATTTATTATTTCTTGAAATATACCTCAGAGGGGTGGCCAGGGGGCACAGTAAAGAGAGCACCAGCCCTGGAGTCAGGAGGACCTGAGTTCAAATCCACCCTCAGACACTTAACATTTACTAGCCATGTGACCTTGGGCAAATCACTTAACTTCAATTGCTCTGCCTTCCCCCCTCCAGAAAGAAAGAAAGAAAGAAAGAAAGAAAGAGAGAGAGAGAGAGGAAGGAAGGAAGGAAGGAAGAAAGAAAGAAAGAAAGAAAGAAAGTTATGAAAAAACAGGCTTTGAAACAGCCCATTGAGATTCAAATGGCACTACCTGACTAAGCTTTTAAACCTGAATCACTTTGACTTTCGTTAATAGGCAATAATGGGTCTCAGCCAAAGCCTCTCTTGATCACTGTTTGGATTTTGATGGCTTAAAGTGAGTTGAAATAGCACTTGGTTTCTGTTCTGGCCAGAAACTCTGAAGGTCTTCCCTTTCCAGACTGATTCTTCCGTGATAGCAAACTAGGCCAACCTTTATCTCAATTCTTACCTAGTCCTTAAATCATTGAATGGGCATTGCCTCAGAGAAATTGAGAATGGGAAAAGACCTTCCTTTAAAAAGGCCAAGGTCCCCCACTGCATCCTGGGCCAACCCCAGGCATCTTAACTCTTATCTTGCCACTGGACTCTGATGACTCTGGAGGAAAGAATGAGGCTGAGGGCTTTGTGCAGCTCTGCCTCACTTTAATCCAATTCATGCACAATTCAAGACATTGCCCTCACAAGGCCATTGGGCCTCTTCCAGAATAAAGGCATGGCAACAAAAATAACCCAGCTACAGTTTTCAAACTATGAGATTAAGACACCCCCATTCTTTTCCTAAGGCACCCAGAAAGCGTGAAGATCTTGTTCCCCCATAGCATGGGTGCTATGAACTGAGCTGGTGAGGGAGGAAGGACCGCCTTCCATTGATCTTCTCTTTTACCCTGTAATGCCAAGAAATGGGCTGGGGCGGCAGTTGTTTTGGTCTTCCATTTGCCTTTCCATTTCTAGGCCAGGTAGTAGATTAGCCACTGGCCCCGGAATGATGCCTTGGCAAGCCTGGAGCCAGGATTTCAGGGTGATCTACAATGAGCCCAACAAGGAAGCCCTGGAAACCAGAGAGCTGTGACTTGAGTCCAACATGGACTTTCGACTTAGAACTTAGCCATTCATTAAGTGAAATGTCAAGCAGAAGGGCTGACCTGACTGAAATTGTTCTCATCTCTGCCTCTGTCCCTCTCACTGTCCCTCTCAGCAGAGACTTTTTTTTCTGACCTCGGCAGCATCTGTTCTTTGTCTGTTTCATAGCACATAGTGGGTGCTTAGTAAATGCGATGACTAGAGAACCCTCCCCACTCTCTCCAGGGGTTGTCGTGAGGATAGTGTGAAATGCTCATTGTACAGGGCTTGGCAATGCCTGATACATGTAAGAGCTATAGAAGGGTGGCTACTGTCGTTATCACTATTGCCAGTCTGCTGCTGCCGCTCTCTTGCTCCTCAGAGCACAGAAGTATCATTAATCATTCGGCTTCCTAGTAAAGCCTCGCCAGGACGGGCCAGCACTTGTCCTGAGGATTATTTTTAGCTGTTTGGAAATACCCTTGAGGGAAGGTTGTCAAAGGAGGAAAAGGCAAGTAAAATATCTTTGAGAATGAAGCAGGATGAATTTCTGGCTCTTTGCATTTTCCCTCTCTCTCCAAGCAGAGATGAGGAGAATTTATCTCTGGCAGGCTTGTGCCCATTTTAAGAATTCCTATGCACATGACAGTGAGTCGTCAGAGCAAAAATTTAGAGGAGAATCAAAGTCCTCCTGAAGCTCAAAGGGCCCAATTGGGTGGCACAAGGATGTAAAGAATAACAGGTGTGACAGGTATGTCTAAATCCTTCACATCCTCCCTCTACTGCTGAGTAGCTTAATTTGTAAAATTCCTTGGACAGTTATCGAGAATTAAAAGTCTGCTTTCTATGATCCATGTTAGTGGAGGGGATCTGCTGAACAGACGATAGAAATCATCAGTTAATAAAAATGCCTTGCTAGCTTTGGCATGCAAGTTAGGGATTGCTTGCATTAACTCAACTTGTTGAATAATGGGGAGCACAAGTTGTTATTAATTAATTGGCCTTTCTTGAATATACAGTAACCAATGGTGGAATATGCAATAGGGAAGCCAATAATCTAGTCTCATGATGAGTGGCATTGCCCATGGATGAACTGAACACCAATGAACAAATGTGTCTTCTTTTTTTTTAATTAACTTTTGTGTATATTTTTAGTTTACATCATTCATTTCCACAAGATTTGGAGTTACAAATTTTCTCCCTGTATTTTCCCTCCCCCACCCCAAAACAGCAGTCCCACTGAATACCCTCTCACCCAATCTGCTCATGCCTGTGTCCTCTCCCATCACCCCTCTGACTTTCTGGTAGGGCAAGATGCATCTCCCTACCCCAGTGCCTGTATATCTTATTTCCCAGTTGCATGTAAATAATAATATTAATATTTTTAAACATTTCATTTTAAAACTTTAAATTCTGCATTCTTTCCCTTCCTCCCTCGTATCCCAACCTTACTGGGAAGATAAGCAATTCAATATAGATTGTACATGTATAGTTATACAAAACATTTCCCTAGTGGATATATTTTGAGAGACTGGCTATATTTCCCTCCATCCTATCCTGCCCTCCCACTTGTTCTATTCTCTACTTTGTCCCTGTCCCTTTACAAAATTGTGAGCTTCTAACTACCCTCCCCCCAAACTGCCCTGCCTTCAATCATCCCCCTTCTCATTTCCTTTCCCCCTACTCTCCTTTAGGGCAAGATACCCAGTTTAGAGTTTATGTCATTCCTTCCCTAAGCCAAATTCAATGAGAGTAAGATTGACCCATTCCCTTTTGCCTTCCTGTTCTTCCCCTCCATTGTAACAGTTATCCCTGGCCTCTTCTCTATGAGATAATTTACACCATTCTGTCTCTCCCCAT
>CM053583.1:201598484-201613943 GCA_028627135.1 Pseudochirops cupreus
ATCCCAACAGTGGTATTGCTGAGTCAAAGGGCATCCAATTATTTATAGCCCTTTGGGCATAGTTCCAGATTGCTCTCCGGAATGGTTGTATCAATTCACAATTCCACCAACAATGCATTAGTGTTCCAATTTTTCCACATCCTCTCCAGCGTTTGTCATTATCCTGTTTTGCCATCTTAGCCAATCTGACTGGTGAGATGTGGTACCTCAAAGTTGTTTTGATTTGCATTTCTCGAATCAATAGTGATTTAGAGCATTTTTCATATGCTTAAAGATATCTTTAATTTCTGCCTCTGAAAATTGCCTGTTCATATCCTTTGACCATTTATCAATTGGGGAAAGGGATCAATAAATGTTGATTATAATTATTATCTCATGCTCATCTTTTTTTAATGAAGTTGAGATAGAAAAATACCTGGACAAGTCACTATCTTTCAATTATTTTCGTACATTTTATGTTCCATGAACATAGATGGATAAAATAACCTTTGTAATTAAATAAATGTGTGAGAATGTAATCTCCTCTGTTAAGTCACTGAAAGAGTCCTAGATACAATTCCAGTACCACACAGTTGAAGCATGACTGATAGGAACCTCTTCCTATTCCTACATGGTCTTGATTTTCTCTCTTAGATCTCCATATTCTGAAAGCCATTTTCCAATGCAGCTTGGAGATTATGAGTGTTTGAAATGGAAACATCTGTTAGAAACATTATTCCCCAATTTTATAGGTCAATGTACATGCCAGAAGGTGGCAGTTCTGTCTGTGATAATGACTAGTTGACACATTGTTGGCTGTGCTCCTGCAGATGTTGACCATAGTGGGGTTTTGGATTCCACTCTTGGATCTTAGTCATCTCATGAGCTCCATCCAGAGCTAAATCATTTCCGGTTACATTTGACAATCCAAGACCCTGTAATTGTGATCAGCCTTGAGTATCACTTGGTGCAGCAATGGCTGCTTGTTCCAGAAGTACTTCTTTAGGTTTTTTAACTAGACTATTGAAGAGATATAATGACAAAAATGCATAATAGAATAAAATATGAATTTTAGTATTATTGTTATCAAGGTTTCCCTAGTAATGTTTGGTGGGGAGGAGGAGATGGAAAGATTTTTTAAATAAATAAATGGTGCAAAGAGTTGAAATGCTCTTTAGGGCACAGGTCAGGGAACCTGAGGCCTCAAGGACACATGTGGCCTTCTGGGTCCTTGGGTGTAGCATTTTAATTGAGTCCAAGTTTTTCAGAACAAATCCTTTAACTAAGGGGATTTGTTCCATGAAGTTTGGATTCAGTCAAAGGGCTACACTTGAGGATCTAGAGGCCACATGTGGCCTCAAGGCTGCAGGTTCCCAACCACTGCTTTAGGGGCTTAAAGCTTTTTGGAATCAGGAAAGCAATAATTCTATACAGATGAGGAATCCCCAATTTAACAATTCCATTCCCCAATGACCGATTGACATCACATCTAACATCTCTAAAGCTTTCCAGTGTTGTGGGCATGAGGGGTTGTTCACTCTTCCCCAGTTGATAGAAACCAGAGGCAGAACTGAATGAAGATTTTCCTGTCTCTCCTCTATTGACTACTGATGCTGCTACCCAGGGGAAATATTTAAACTGCCCAAAATAAAATATTTTCTGCCAGTATTTTAGAAGCATCATTTACTTTTTAAAATGTGCATTTTCTAATTGCACAGTATCCTTTCTCTTCATTAAAGACTAAGGGGTCTTTTCTAGGAAATATTGCATTAATTCATTTCAACAAATGTGTATTAAGAGTTTACTATGTGAAAGGTTCTGTGCCTCAGACCGGAGATAAAAAATACAAAAAACAATGCAGTCCTTGGCCTCAGGGAGGTTATGGTTCATCCAAAAAAGCATAATCAAAGTTAGGTATAATAAGGCAAAGGAGACGGAACAAGTGGGGGAGGGAAATAACTTTTATCTAAGGAGATCAGGATGGGTTTCGTGGAAGAGGAGGAAGCCACCAAAATTGAGGCATTGAAGAAATAGAATTTTGATGGTTGTGAGCGAAGAGGAATATTATTCCAGTCATAGAGGATGGCTTATACATGAGGGATGTCCCAGCTCTGTGGACAGAGCAGTAAACTTGGAATAAGGAGATACGAATATAAATTCTGACTCAGAAGCTTCCTAGGTTTGTGACCATGGATAACTCACTTAATCTTATGGTCCTTCTGTTTTTGCATCTGTGTAATGGGATCGATCATCTTTGTACACCCACCTTTCAGCATTACTACACTACTTGGGGCAGCTTCTTTGCCAAGTCACTGAAAAAGACTCTAAGCTCTCCATTTTATCAAGTCAAGTCCATAGGTTGACAAATATTTATGTAGCACCAACTAAGCACTGTGCTAAACACTGAAGATACCAAAAAAAAGGCCAAAAGAGTCCCTGCTCTCTAGGAGCTTACAATCTAATAGGGAAGACACTTTGCAGACAGCCCTGTACAAACAAGATCTATGCCAGATAAAATGGAAGTGATCTGGGAGGGGAGGGGAGGACTGGGAGAGGCTTTTTGCAGAAGGTGGGATTTTAGCTGACATTTTAAGGAAGCCAGGGAGTGGAGAAAAGGAGGGAGAGCATTCCAGGCCTAGGAAACAGTCAGTAAAAATGCCCAGAGCTGAGAGATAGAGTATCTTGTTCTAGGAACAACCAAGAAGACAGTATCACTAGATTGTAGAGTACATGGAAGACAGTGAGATATAAGAGGATTGAGAGTATAGGAAGGGAGTACTGGGGGTCCTTCAAAGGACCTTCAAAGGATTCTAAAAGCCAAACAGAATATTTTTTTATGTAGTTAATTCTGGAGATAACAGGGAACCACTAGAGTTTGTTGAGTAACAAGGGATGACATGGTCAGACCTGCACTTTGAAAAGTAGGAGAATAGACTGGAGTGGGGAAAAACTTGAGACATGGAGATAGCAGCAGGCTAGGGCAATAGTCCAGGTAGGAGGTGATAAGGGCCTGAACCAGGGTGGTGGCAGTGTCAGGAGAAGGGAAGGGGCATGTGCAATTGATTTTTTAAAGGTAGAAACAACAGGACTTGGCAATGGATTGGATATGGGAGTGGATGAGAGAGAGGGAGGAGTCAAGGATGTCACCTAGGGCTGGAGTCTAGATAACTGGTAAGATAGCAATGCTCTTTGAAGAAGAGGGAATTTAGCAATAAGGGAAAGATGGGGAGGGAGAGATATAAAGATAACTTTTCAACTTGTTATTATGCCTCTGAGACATCCAGTTCAAGATGTCTAGTAGATAGTTAGAGATGTGAGACTGTCAGGAGAATGATTTGGGGCGAATTGACCTAGGAATCATCAGCATAGAGGTGATAACGATCCAAAAGAACTGTAAAATAGTATAAAGGAAAAATAGAGGCCAGGACAGTGCCTTGGGGTACAATCATGTTATTGGGCACAACCTGGATGAGGATATAGCAAAGGAGATTAAGAAGTAACTGTTGGGTAGAAGGAGAAATAAAAAAGGAGAAAGTGTCAAGATTAGCAACAGTCTCAAAGACTGCAGAGAAGTCAAGAGGGAGAAGGATTGAGGTCATTAGGTTTGTCAATTAAGAGATCATTGATAATTTGGGAGACTAATTGTGGTTAAGTGATGATGATGCTGATGGAGATGGTGATGATGATGATGATGATGATGATGATGCAGAGAGAGAGAAAGAGAGAGAGAGAGAAGAGGAAATGAAAGTTCCTATTGTAGATGACCTTCTCCAGGAGGTTAGCCGCAAAAGAGAGGAAAGATATGGGATGATATCTACTGGGACAGATAGATTGAGGGAGGTTATTTTGAGAATGCAAGATAATAAACATGCTTATAGACAGTGGGGAAGCAGCCAGTAGGCAGGGAGAGATTGAAGCTAGGTGAGAGAGTAGAGATAATAAAAGGAGCAATCTGTTGAAGAAGATGGGAGGGATGGCATGCAATCGCCTGTGTATGCAGAGGGTTTTTTCTTGGCCAGGAGAAGGACAACCTTATTACATTAGACGGGGATAAAGGTAGTTGTGGAAGGCACTTAAGGCATGGGAGATGAGGAAGAGAGAGAACTCTCTGAAAATTACTTCAATTTTTTTTTCAGTGAAGCATGAGGCAATGTTGTTAGCTGAGAAAGTGGGAGGGGGAGTCATGGGAGGCTTTGAGGTGAGATTAAAAGTTCTGGAAAAACTACCTTGGTGAGTGGGCTGGGGAATCAATTTGGGAGGTGTAAAAAGAATTGCCTTGCCACAGTGAAGGCTCAGTTGAGATTATGTAAAAAATGTATGTTGGACCCAGTCACCATAGATTCATGATTTTCTTTAGCTTCATTCAGCAGCACATAAACAGAAGAAAAGGCAATGGATGATGGGAGTAATCCAAAGCTTGGGCTTGGCAAAGCAAGACTGGTGATAGAATTAAGGGGCAAGGAACTCCAAAGAAGTGTAGAGCTGAGCTAGTTAAGGAATGGGTTAAGATGGGGAAGTGCAGAGAGTGAAGCCAGGACAGAGTGACAGCCTGTAAAGAATTGAGAGGTAGAGAATTTGGAGGTCATAGTGAAGATGGAAAGTGGGGCTTGGGGGGGAAGGGTCACAAAGCAGAGATAGAGGTGAAATGACATTATGATCAGATAAAGGAATTTCATAGTTCATAACCATGGAAGTAGAAAGCTTGTGGTTGGCTCTGCTCCACTCCTGACTCTCTGGAGTTCTCCATCATGTTCAAGCAAATTTCTCATCCTGCAATATCCCTATGACTTTGTGGCTTCCTCCTCCCATTGGTGAGATCTTCCCAGAACTTCCCATTTTGGAAGATCAGGGGTCTGATCATATCTTGGTGCAGCCAAGGCCAAACTAAATAGCTCTGGAGAGTCTGTGCTCTGCCCATTTGTGTCTGAGGCCACTTCCTCCATACCCTACCTAGTGCAGGGTCCTTTCCCTTTAAGCCTTGTTACTGAGTTAAGACTACTCCAAGTTCTAAGAGAAACAGCCGATCTAAGGGACTATGCTGGGGCTGAGGCTGACTCAGAGTTCTGAGACAAGGAGCTGCTGAATGTTGACTGTGATAGAATGTTCTGTGCTAGAGAGATATGAACATCACAACTGTTTTCTGATGGGGGGACAAGTGTAATTTATCTAATTATTGTCAGAACACTGATAGATATGGACAGAGAGGGGAGGGGCACAAGGACAGATTTCAGAACTTCAGCAGCTTTGTTTGGGAGTTGTTTGGGAGTGATAGAATCTGCCTAACAATGCTATTGAAAAGTAAATCCAACTGATCAGAGGATCTGCTTGGAAATAAAAAAAGAAACCCAGAGGAATCACTCGGTTAATTGTCTAGGTAGGCTGAAATGGAGTGTCCAGTAGAGTGTTAGTCAAATGCAGAGTCAAATATCAATTCTACATGGAGGTTACATGCCTTTAGTAACCTTTATGGACAGTTCCTGAGTCACACAGAGGACCCCGAAATATAGTGTTTCAGAGCTGTGGGGTGCCCACCCACTCATGTACCTCCTTGGAAGTTTTCTGAGCTTCCACTGCCCCCCAAGATAGAGTGCATCAGTAGCACAGTGTTATACAGATTTCTGTGTGAATTGGGAGGTATTTTATTATTCATGCACTTGCTTTAATATATAAGCATCAGTGATATTTTTATTATTTCTTCTGCATTACTGCTAAGTAAATATTTACGTTTAAAATCTGAAAGTGTGTAATCATTATAAACAGCTGATTGTATAACAAAGCAACACATCAGTGGTGGCTTAAGAGCTAACACGGTGAATTTGCAGGTTATGTTCCCCTTAGCAGGGTCACCCCAGTGACTTTCAAAGAATGTGCGTGGTTGAGTGGTAGTGGCCCTTCTCTGGGTGACGAGACCCACCACCAGGAGAGCCCATTCAAGCAAGCTAGCCAACCTGGGGAATACACATCCAGGTGAAAGATATGAAGCCACCTTCTTATCCATTAAACTGCAATCATAGATGCCGAGTAAGAAGAGATTTTTAGGGTCCATCTAGTCTGCCTCCTAATTTTCCATATGAGGGAGTGGTTGGAGAGTCTGTAGAAGAATAAGATATGTGTCATTTATCTGACTTGGATGACAGTTTCATAGGTAATACGAAGAACACTTGAGAAGGGGAAGCATCCCACTGATGAGATTCTGAATAAGCACAGTAAGCAGGGCCAGCTTTACTTGTAGGTGGAGGACAGGTGATGGTCTCAGGTCACCTTAGATCACTTAAGTTGATCTTAATTCAGGGGCCCCAGGATTTAAACCACAAACACCATAAGATTTAGAGGTAGAAGGGACTGCAAAGACCACTTCATTCAGTTATCTCATTTGATATATGATGAAACTGAGACCCAGAGAAGTGAAGTCATTTGTCCAAGATATACAATTAGTAAATAGCAGGGTCGACTGAGAGACAGTACCATAGAGTGGCCTAGATGTGTCAAGAGACCTGGTTTCAGATCCCAGCTTTGTCAGGTGTGTGATCTTGGACTGATAAGTTCCTTTCTCGGGGCCTTGACTTCTTCAGATAACTCAAACCCTGACCCTAACCTTAGCACATATTCCAATGGCCATCATACTTAATCATAACTTAATCAGTTAAAATTGAGTTGCATTCTCTTGAAAGGTTTAAATTAGGAGTTCATTCCATTCTGGAGGGTAGACCCATTTGTTTTACTCTACATAATTAAACATCTCTTTGGTACTAAAGTCATCTGTAAAATAAAGGCATGGGATTGTATTATCTCTGTGGTTCATTCTAACTATAAATACTGTGAACATCCTGAAGTACATCCCTAACCTTTCCCCAACGCGCATACACAATAACGCAATCCAGTCAATCAATAAGCATTTATTAAGTGCCTACTATGTGCCTGGCACTGTGCTAAGCACTGTATCACAGAACCATTGTGAGGAATTCCCTGGAAAATCAAAGGTAACGGGAAAGATTGCCAAAGGTGAAATAGACAAACATCCTGATCTTTTTTTAAAAATGGAAAAAAAGAGTTTCTGGAAACTAAAGAGGAATGCACTTGATGTGGGGTCTGGGCAAAGTTCTTGCCTGAATTTTTAAATCTTTAGTTTGTAAGAAATGTGGTGCTCAGTAGACCTACTATGGGATCACTAAGACAAACAGGATCACTCCCAGGAAATATTGCCATCTTCTGAAGGAAATGTTTTAAATGGATTCCTAAGAATTGGCCCAAACTCAGCCCTTCCTGTGCCTTCATTTCTTGACACCTCCACAATTATTTCATCCTGTTTGTGAGATGGCCTGATGGGCCCAGCCTCTGGACATAGAATTCCTAAATACCTCATCAGTTGGGACTAGTGATGGATGCATGGTGTGGAAGTTACTGGTTTCCAAAGAGCATTTGATGTTCTTGGAATCACCTTGGGAACTTTTCTCCTTCCAAGCACTTTTGTAGCTTCATGCCCTTCCTATTTTATGACACATATGTGTTTTTATGTAATTTTGATTTTTCAGAAGGATGACTGGGAAGTAATAATGAATAATGCATAGAAAAATGGCCTCAAACCCAGGGTTCAAGAGCTGCCTCTGAACCTCAGTGGCTGTGTGACCTTGGGAAAGTCACCTAACTTCTTTAAAATCTTAAGTTGCAGAGAAGGTGCTGACTTGCCTTGGTAGAGGGAATATTCTCACTTGGGAGTCCCCTACTATGCCAGTGAAATCACAGATCCAGTCTTTACCTGTAACAATGTGTGACAGAAAAGCAAATGTTTGCTTACTGAGAACAAATAAATGAAGTGGAGCAGCTAGTACAGTGCTGGACCTGGAGTCAGGAAGACCTACATTGAAGTCTGATCTCAGACCCTGCCTAGCTGTGAGACCCTGGACAAGTCACTTCATCTCTGCCTCAGTTTCCTCAACTGTAAAAAGCAGATAACAGCAGCATCTACCTACTGGGGTTGTCATGAAGATCGAATGAGATAATATTTGTAAAAGTACTTAGCAGGGGGCCTAGCATGTAGTAGGTACCTCAAAAATGTTTATTCCTCTGCCCCTCTCTTGTTTCATCTCAATTGGTCAAAAAGAAGTATGAAACTGTTCCATGAAGGCTGTCCACTCTCTCCCCACTGCCTGGAATTATCTTCTTCACTGGTAGAAAATCTCTGGTCAAGTCGTTTGAATGGGAAGCTTAAAGGTATCACTCAGTTACCTTATTATAAAATAAGGGTAGAGACAAGAGCTGTGATTTTACAGGCTAGAGGAGAAAACTCTGTGGATGACGATCAACATCTCCTCCCTCGGCAGCTTTAAGTTGTAACGAGTGGCCCAGTGAAGTCTATATGCCCAGAGTCTATGTAAGAAGCAGGATTGGACCCCAGGTCCTCCTGTCTATCCTCTCACCTTAACATTAATCTGCTTCCTCAGATTGAGGAATGTGTCGGAGATGGAGGAGAATGAATTCTCTTGGCCAGTGGAGGAGATGAGGTCAGCTGAAATGGAAGCCAGATATTGGCCCAATCCCTAGAGACAGATTTGATGGAATCAGCTGGAGCTGCTGGGAGATATCTGAGTTAACATCTCTGAAGGTCACCTGGGAAAAATGGGCGGTAGGAAGCCTAAATTTGAGAGTGGCAGGGAGACTGAAAGGTGAAATGCTCACACATGGAACCACTGATTTAAAGCTGGAAGTGATCATTCAGTTCAGTTCTCATCTTACAGAGCAGGAAACAGGTGAAATGCCTCTCCCAGGATCATCACATAGCTAGGAAGTATTTGAATGCAGGTAGGATTTGAACTCAGTCCCTTGGCCACTGTACTTCATGACGGCCTCGGCTGTCACGGAAAATAGGAGAAGGAGTCAAGTACACTGTCATCAGAATAGTTAGGCCAAACCTAATACTGCCTGGGCAATGTAGGGACGTGAGAGCTAGGACTCAGGTAATACAGGCACTTTTACTGACCTTTCTGGACAACATTAGATTCCTGTTCACCCTTATTAGAACACAGCCAAGTCCTGGTAAAGGGAGCCATCATTAAAGTGACGTGGGAATCTAACTTTCCCTTTGGAAGTCTTGCCAGATCACACCGGGAAAAGGCTTGCTGAGGTTCTGACAATGAGATTTTCAAGGGGATTCCTCACAATGCTTCTGGGATCCAGTGCACCTTGAGGGTTAAGTGGCTCAACCCAGGGTCACACAGCTAAGTAAGTGTCAGAGGGCAGATCTGAACTCAGGTCTTCCCAACTCCTGGCCCTATGCTCTGTCTACTACAACACCTAGTTGCCCCTGGGCACCTAGGGGAGTTTGTGGAACTGGGAAAACATAGTCAGGATCCAGTGAGAATCATTAATGAGGAGGGAAAAAGGTGAATCCAAAGGTATCTCTGTGCTCACAACCTGGGTGATGAGGGAGGAACTCAGTCAATGACCTTCTTATTTCTAGGAGAGTGGGTTAAAGCCAGTGAGAATGGCCATTTATTACTTACTAACCTTATATCAAGCCCTAAACTAAGCAGTGGGAATAGAAAAAAGACAAAAAGATTCTCTTCCCTCAGGGAGCTTTTATTCTAATGGAGGAGACAACCTGTGTATAAATTAGTTCTTATCAGATAGATACAGAGTAGATGGAAGGTAAGCTTAGCAAGGGGTAGCTAGCCGGTAAAGTGGATAGAGTTCTGGACCTGGAGTCAAGTCTGACCTCAGACACTTAGCTGTATGACCCTGGGTAAGTCACTTCACCCTCTTCGGCTCAGTTTCCTCATCTGTAAATGAATTGGAGAAGGAAATGGCAAACCATGCCAGTATCTTTACCAAGAAAACTCCAAATGGGGTCACAGAGTGAAATGAAAATCTCCCCCTCCCCTCCCCCTCTTCCTACTGCCACCCTCCCCCAGCACATGTCAATTGAGTAGAATCTTGAAGGAAGTTAGGAAAAAAAACAGAGAAGAGGAGGGAGGGCATTCTGATCATGGGAAACAGCCAGTTCAAAGACATGGAAACAGAGATAGAATGCTAAGGGGTGGGGTTTGAGGTGTTCTATGCAACTGGATTGCCAAGTGTGTAATAGGGCACAAAGGGTAAAAAGACTAGCAAAGATAGTAAGGACTAGGTTGTGAAGAAGATTAAATGCCAAACAGAGGGATTTTATATTTGATCCTAGGAGTAATAGGGAGTCACAGGAGATTTCTGAGAGAGGGAGAAATGCATTCAGATCCATGCTTCACTTTGGCAGATGAGTGGAAGGTGGATTAGCAAGGGGAGAAACCTGAGGCAGGGAGGTCACTTAGGAGGCCATTGCCATCAGGTACCATGATGAGGGCCTGTGCGAAAGAAGAGAAGAGGACACGTAGGAAACATGTCATCACAATAATGGCCAGAACGTAAGTTATGAGTGGATAGCACAATCACATCATGGCCACCTTACAGGATGGTGGTTTACAGGAGAGAGAAAAAAAAGGGAGATCTATTGGGGGAGTATGTAACATTGGGACCAGAGCAAAGAGACAGAAAGGAAAGACTTGGGGGAAGCAGGAGAGGTCTGCATAAAAGAGTTTTAGGTAGCCTGGGGGCTTTGGGTAGGGACAGGGTAGAGAAAGACTGAAGGAACAGGAGAGTGTTTAACGGTTGGCATCTAGAAAAGGACTTGGACTCGCCCTGCTTGATCCCAGAGGGCAGGAGCAAGGAATGAGAGTGAATGAGAAGCAGATCTGGGTTTGACCTCAGGCACAATCTCCCCAGATTTAATGCTGTTCTAGAGGGCAGTATGTCACTCCAGAATTCCCCCCTCCCTGGAAGTCTTCAGGCAGAAGATAGATGACCACTTGTTACGAATATTCTAAGTGGGATTTGTGGCCAGGAACTAACTGGACTAAATGGACTCTAAGGGAAGCAGTGTCAAAGCCAGAAAGATGAGTGTTCAAGTCCCACTTCTGACAGATACTGTCTGTGTGGCCCTGGGCAAGTCTCCTAACATCTCAGCTTTCTAAGCATCTTTCTAAAACAGTACATTGCAGAGAAGGTAACTATCTTCTTTGGGAGAGGGAATTTCTTCATCCAGGACTTCCCTGTATTGATGAAAGCAGAGGTGACTGAGCAGATAGAGCATTGGACCTGAGGTCAGAAAGACCTGAATTCAAATCTAACCTCAGATATTTACTAGCTGTGTGTCCGTAGGCAGGTCCCTTAACATCTCAGATCTTCAAGAATCTTTCTAAAATTGTACATATTGCAGAGAAGGTAGACATCTGCTTTGGAAGAGGGAGTTTCTTCATCCAGGACTTTGCTGTGCTGATGGTCAGCAGATAGAGCATTGGACCTGAGGTCAGAGAGACATGAGTTCAAATCTAACCTCCGACATTTACTAGCTGTGTGACCCTAGGCAAGTCACTTAACCTCTGCCTCAGTTTCCTCAAACAAAAAATGCAGATGATAATAGCATCTGCCTTCCTGATCTGTTGTGAGGATCAAATGAGAGAATCTGTATGAAGCGTTTCACAGACCTTAAAGTGCTGTGTGAATATTATCATCCATGTTACCTACGATTCACCTGATGTTAGGCTATGCGTCTAACTGAGTATTACATAAAGTGTCACAAAAACTCCAACACAATTTGTGTGTTGATTTTATACAGATGTCTTGCTGACTGGGACAATGGTCAATCCCCTCATTGTTGTTATTTTGTCATTATCGCTGTTGAGTTATTTTTCATTTATGCCTGACTTTTCATGACCCCATTTGGGGTATTCATGGCAAAGATACTGGAGAGATTTTCCCTTTCCTTCTCTGGTTCATTTTATAGGTGAGAAAACTGAAGCAAACTGGCTTAAGTGACCTCCCAGAGTCCCAGAGCTAGTAGGTGTCTGAGGCTGGGTTTGAACTCAGGAAGATGAGTCTTACTGACTCCAGGACTGACGCTCTATCCACTATGGTGCCATTTAGCTGCTTATTACAGTCAAGTACAAAAGGTACAGGAGGCCTCCCCTCACTAGAGGTGTTCATCACTGGTCTAGAGAACCTTTCTCATGGTGTCCAAATGGAAGAGTGACTCTCCCACCTTTCAGATGCTTCCTCTTATGGATGATACTATGCAGACTACATCTTGCCTCAGAACATGTAGACTTTGCTAAATGAAAGAGATGAGCCTAAGTGGCCATATCTAAATGGTTGGATGACAAATACTTATTCTCTAACGAAATTTGCTTGAATGCACAACCCCTTGACCTGGCCCCATCTGTGTATATATCTTGGACAGACATTCTAGTGGACAATGAGCTGGGCCTAGAATTGATTAGGAGGAAGATGACGAACTGGAATTCATTTCCTAAATTGTGGAGTGATTTCAATGACCTTAGCTTTCTCCTTGAAAGAAAATCCCATCATTTTAATTCTCACATTCTTCTATCTGGCTGTGAATCATAGAATGCCATGGAGTAAAAATGGACTAAATCCCGAGGAAGTACAGAGATGAATGGTGCCTATAAATAGGCCATGCCATATTATGCATAATGAGCCTTGAATATGAAGGGGTCTAAAAGTCATCTTCCAAAAGATTTATGACTGGAACAAGAGGACTGGTCATGTGGTGGGAGCAAGGGATCCCAGATGGACAGCCTGGATGATACACAGTTCCCACACACTGGGCCAAGAGATCTAGAGGAACTTATTGGGCAGAGCTCAATTTGCACCAGACGCCAACTTTACTGTTCAACCTGCCAGTGGTGAAAGGGAGAGGTAATGTGGTTAATAAGGCCCAAGGACTTTCATTTAGAATCAAGAGATAGACAGTCATTGTAGAATTTTACTGCAGATTTAGGGGAGAACATAGATGAGACTAGAAGGCATGGGAGAGTAGGGGCTCTCCAAACTGGTAGACAGAACATCCAACTGTGACTACATTAAACTACCAGACTCTCAACTTCACAATCATGAGGAGGAATATGGCCTGGGAACCTTAAAGAATCCAAGAAATGAAGGCGGCCTTCCTCTGATGTGCTTGATGTGAGACTGTGGACTTGATGTGAATGTGTGAAATAACCTTGTAAAGATAACACAGACTGAAAACAGTCAGGGTTGGAACCCTGGGGATGGTGTTGTAACTATAACAATGATAGGATAAAGAGCTCCATACATGCCCCTCTAGGCATCTAATAGGAATGTTGAAAAAGACTGCTGAGTCCATGTGTTAAAAAGGCCTGCAATCCAAGTGGGAAAGGCACAGCATCTGTTATGATAATAGCTAGCATTTGTACAATGATCTAACGGTTTACAAAATGCTTTACATATTTTAACTCATTTTATCCTCACAACTCAATGAGGTAAGTGCTCAAATTAACCTCATGTTACAGATGAGGAAACTGAGACACAGATTAAGTGATTGGTCCAGGGTCATACAATTAGTGTTTCAGTCAGGATTTGAACTCAGGTCTTCCTGACTGAGTCTCATGTGAACCACTTAGCTTCCTGTGTGACTCTAAGACACACAGAAAGAAAGATTTTTCTGATAACTGGGTAAATAAGCATCCATAGATGTTTTAGCTATTTCTAAGCATAAATATGAGTTCAAATCTGTCTCACTATTCCCCCCTCCCCCCATTTCAATTATCTTGTTCTATACCATCAAATTAGGGACAGGGAAAGGACCTGTGATTTCTTTGGCACAGGGAACTCCCTTAGCCAGTGAATATTGGCATTGTCTCTGAAAGCTGCAATCTTAGAAGTAAAGTGACTAGACCAAGGTAACACATCTAGTACATGTCAGAAGAAGGATTTAATCTTAATTCTTCCTGGGTCAAAGGCCATTCTATCCACTTGACTGTTTTGCCTCTCAATGTGTCAGATTAATCTCCTCAAACCATCATAACATCTCAAAACATCTTGATCTCCTGATCAAAAACCTGAAATGACTCCCTGTTGTCTACAGCATGAAATCTAAACCTCGGTGCCTGATTTACAGGACCCTATCCAACATGGCCTCACCCTGTCTATCCATTTTTTATTTTTTCACGATTGCTCAATAACATGGCAGTGACCAGAGTGCTAGGAGTGAGTAGACCCAGATTCTCATAGACTAGGTCTAATTGTGTTATCTAGATCAACTCTGGGCCTCAATTTCCTCATCTGTAAAATAAAGAATTAAATTAAATCAGAAATTGTTAACTTGGGGTTCAGGGATTTGTTTCTAAAAGATATTTTGATAGCTATTTTTCAATATAATCAGATTCCTTTGTAATTCCATTGCATTTTGTTTTATATATTTAAAAACATGATTCTGAGAAAGAGTCTATAACTCCAAACGAGACTGCCAAAGAGGTCTACGACATTCAAAAAAGTTAAGAACCTCTAGATTATGTGATCTCTAGAGTCCTTGTAAAATCTCAAATTCTAAGAATTCTAACACCTCTTAGTGTTGGCTCCTATTCAACTCTCTTTCCTCATCAGAGGTAGTATGGAAAGAGTACTGGTTCAGGAGTGAGAAGCCCTAGATTCAGATCCCACCTCCAACACTTATTGCCTGAGTTACCCTGACTAGCTCACTTAATCTCTTTAGACCCTATGAGAAGACTGAAATAGATGTCCTTAGGAATTATTAAATCATGTCTAGGAAGTCATTCCTTCTAGCTGTAGATCTAGGATGTTAAAATGAGAACAACAACTTTTATTAATAATAGTCTAGGAATGCAAAGGCAAAAATGAAATGGTTCCTGCCTTCCAGGAGCTTATATTCTACTAGGAAATACAACATAAATAAAATTCAAGATACTTTGATAAGGGAGAGAATTCTCATTTGAATGTTGAAAAAGAGAACAGCAAAATGTGAAACCCTGAAGGCAGACAAGAAGATGAAGATTCTGAAAGGGGATAGGAAAAGGGGGCACATGCCAGGCATAGGAGACAATTTCTGCTAATGCTAGGAGGTGGGCTTATGTTAAATTCGAGAAAGGAGTAAATAGGCCAGTGAGAATGGAAGATAGGGTACAAGAGGGGACAAAGGGTAGAAAAGCAGACTGTAGTCATTTTAGGAGAAAGGTGTCTTAAGATAGTTTGAGGGATTTATACTTTGTTCTAGTGGCAATGGGGAAGCACTGGAAATTGTTTTCCTTAGGAAGGTGATTTTGGTGGCTGTGTAAAGGGTTGTGAGAGAGGAGAGACTGAAGGCAGCAGGCCAATCAGAAGGCTATTGAAATAGTCCAGGGGAGAAGTAATGAGGGGAAATAAGGGAACAGAAATGAGAGAGATACTGTGGAGGTATAGTCAAGAAAACTTGGCACCCAATTTGATATAAAAGATGTGGAAAAAGAAAAAGTCTTAAGTGTACTCTACAATCACGTAAATATGTGACTTGGAGAAAAGTGATGCTTCTAATAGAAATAGGGGATTTTATTTTATTTTTTTTGGGTGCTCCATTTTATTTATTTATTTTTTTTTATTAATAATAAATTTATTTTATTAAATTTTTTTGAGTTACAT
>CM053583.1:201614443-201714809 GCA_028627135.1 Pseudochirops cupreus
CCTCTCATCCCCCATCCCCCTACTCTTCTGTGTGGTAAGATGCCCAGTTTAGAGTTTATGTCATTCCTTCCCTAAGCCAAATTCTGTGAGAGTAAGGTTGACTCTTTACCTTTTGCCTTCCTCTTTTCCCCCTCTATTGTAACAATTCTCTCTTGCCTCTTCCATGCTCAACCCCATTCTGACTCTCTCTGTCTCCTCTAAATGTAATCCTCTCTCTCCTCACCATTTCACCATTTGGAATATTATCCCTTCCTAGAAATATGGGATTTTAATATAATGAATTGTTTATCAGAAAGATTGTGATGAGTTACATTTTGGATTTAGTGAGTTTGAGATGCTAAAGAAGACATTGAAGTGAAATGTCCAGCAGACATTTGGGGATATGGTTTGCATGATCTAGCAGTCAGGGGAAAAATAAAAACTGAATGGATACCTATGGTGTCATCTGTATAGAAATTAGCATTGAATTCATGAGAATATGTAAGTTCAGCAAGGGAGAGAGTAGAGAGTGAGAAGATGTGGATGGAACCTTGGAGAATGTCCAAGGTTAGAGGGCCAAAGTTGAAAGATGGAGCACAATCCAATAAAGGAAACTGAGAAAGAATAGTCAGACAGAACCCAGAGAGAACATCATCACAAAAGTTAAGGGATCCAAAGGAGAGGGGTGATCACCTGTGTCAAAAGCTTCAGAAGTCAAGAAAGATGAAAAATTCTGTGAGATTTAACAATTAAGAGATCACCATTAATTCTTAACCAAACAAGGATTACAACTTATCACAAATGATACAATGAATAATTTTTATTAAAGAAAGATTTTTTTGCATGAACAAAATCAATGCAGCCAGGATAAGAAGGGAAAGCATCATTTGGGAGAGGAAAAAAGCTTCACATCATCCTGGTCAGGGTCCAATATCCAAGATATATAGAGAATTAACACAAATATATGAGTTCATGAGTCATTCTCCAGTGGCTAAGTGGTCATATGGGTATGAACAAATGATTCTCTAAAGCAGAATTATAAACTATTAACATTAAAGTAATGCATGTATTCTATACAAACCAAAATGCCTGACCTTGAAGACAGGATGCACAGAAGTAACTTAAGGATCAATAGATCTCCCAAAATGATGACAGATCATTGTCTAAATTGTTCTCTTCAGCCAAATTTCCCCCCTTTTCATATTTTTGTGCCTATGTCCCAAATTTGCTCATCTCTTTTGCTTCTTTAGAGTGATTCATTATTATGGATTTAGACTTTCTAAATCTGCTAATTGTGTTTTATAATTCTACACTGAAAAACTCTGATTTCTAATTCATTCCTAATTTCTCCTTTCATGGACTTTCTCTTTTGAGCCATTCTGGGGTTTCTTCTTATCATCACATACTTTTGGGGGAATTTTTATGATTCTATCTTTTATCAGACTCTGTTGATTCAATTTACTTTGTGTTATAATATTTGTGAATAGAGCTTCTGCCAGGTCTCTGTTGACTCAGTCCTTTTAGCAGCTTTGCTCACGTTTGGATTTCTTTATTCCTGGAGTCCATTCATAAGCAGAGAGGCCTTAATATCTTCTCCCCATTGAGGACATATGACCCTCAGAAATGGACATCAGTCCTTGACCCCTGCATGTGATCTTTTCCATTCTACATGAAGAGAGTGGACCTTTTAAGTTTCAAAAGATCAGAAGAGCAAACCACAGGAGTCCAGGATTTGGAATGTAGGCCAGGTTTTATAGCCAGTCCAACTTTGATAGCATGAGAAGTGATCTTCAGGAGGAATTTTCTCTGACTCAGACCAACAGAGGCTAAGATGAGGATTCATCTGGCAGTTATGCTACAAATGGATATTAATTTGGAGGGACCAACACTATGTAGGAATTAAGATCAGTTTTGAGCCCACTTTCCCAAAAGACAGGTAGTATAAAGGAGAGTATGTGCTCAGGTGTTGAAGAGAAATGTTTCTACATTTGTTCTTGCTATGTCTTTGAAGGAAATACTCCTTTACAAAATCCAGTTGACATTAAATGGTTAAATGGAACAGGACACCAGTAACTGACCCCTAACAAAAAGAGGGAGCACAGTCAATAGGGACTCAAACTGATGGGAGTAGAAGAAAAGCACCTTAAAACCCTGGGACCTTGAGGGCAGAGGTCACCAGCCAGAGCATCCTTACTACCTTGATGACACTCACTGCAATAACTACAGTAGCAGTGGAAATGGAAAAAACAAACAAACAAAAATCCAAAACACTGCATTTTCTCCTGGACGAGAAATGAGTGTAGAAGTTGATGGACTATGAGTTTGGAATGCTGAATATACTGACAGACACAGCTGATGAGTTGGCTGACTTTGCTGGGCTACTTTTTGGCTTGCTTCTTTGTTAGTCTTTGTTTCCACATATGGTTTGCTGAGCAGAGAAGGGGGAGAGATTTGTTTTCTTAAAGATATGACAAGGAAACCAGCATTTTTCTTTTTTTAGTTTATTTATTTATTTTTAGTTTACAACATTCAGTTCCGCAAGCTTTTGAGTTTTAAATTTTCTCCCCCTCTTCCTCTCCCCTCCCCAAGACAATGTGAAATCTGATATAGGCTCTACATATACATTCATATTAAGCATATTTTCACATTAGTCATGTTGTAAAGAAGAACTATAACCAATGGAATGAACAGTGAGAAAGAAGAAACAAAACAAAATAAGAAAGAGAGAGGGTAAATAGTATGCTTCGATCTGCATTCAGTCTCCACAATTCTTTCTCTGGATGTGGATAGCACTTTCCTTCACGAGCCTTTTGGGCTTGTCTTAGAACCTTGCGTTACTGAGAAGAGTCAAGACTATCAAAGTTAGTCATTGCAAAATGTGGCTATAACTATGTACGATGTTCTTCTGTTTCTGCAGATATTTACTGCCTTATAATATAATTCATTTTTTTCTGTTGATGAAAACCCATTTTCTTTCACTCCTACAATGAGAACAAAAAAGCCCCTCAATTACAAAATTATATGTATATATATAGCCAAGTAAGAGAAATTCCTGCCTGCATTGGCCCTATCCAGAAAAATATCTCTCAATTTGTACTCCAAGCCATTCACCATGCAATCAGGAGGTAGGTAGAATGTTTCATCATGAGTCCTCTGGAATCACAGATGCTCATTGCATTGATTAGAGTTCTTAAGTCTTTCAAATTTGAAAGTCTTTGCGATATTGCTATTACTGCATGAACTGTTCTGGTTATGCTCATTTTACTCTGAAAGTCTTTCCATGTCCCTTTAAAATCATCTCTTTACTCTTTTGTTCTAGCACATTGTATTCCACCATATTCAAATACCATAACTTGTTCAGCCATTTCCCAATTGAAAGGCAAGACATTTTTTAAAAGATCATTTTTTGGAAAGCGCAGTGGATTTAAAGGACAAGGAACTGGATTTGTATCTCACTTCTGACACCTACTATCTGGAACTTAGATACTTAAAGAAGAAAGAGAAATCATCTTGTCCATTCTCTTGTTTTACAGATGAGGACACTGCGGCTCATGGAGATTAAGTGGCTTGGCCCTGGTCACACAGCAGCAGAAGTATCCTTTAAGCCTAGTGCCCCTGGCTTCCACTATTCTTCTATGAGTGATCTTGAGCATGTCCCGTCCTACTTTGGTTCCCTGGTCCTAAATTAAAGGAGGAACTTAGGCTAGATAACCCACCTATAGGGCACATGATGATGTTTTAGCATAGGCCTTGTACTTGAAGACATGTTTTATTTGCTCTCCTAAAAGTCTCTTTGCTGCTGTTGGCCTGGAATGGCTAATATCCCAGAGACAGAGTATTTAGAAATGAATGAGTAGTTCCAAAGTAGCAATAATGAAGAAAACCCATGTTCAGGCAGTTGAAGAAAGCCCTATGGAGGCATGGAGCTGTCGGCAAGAGGGGTGTGAGAAGCTGCTTGTCCTGGTTTCCAGTCCCCCTAACTTTGTTGTCTTTGGATGGGAGAAGGTTAGAGCAAATATCCCTATTGATCGCTTCCTGTGTGATGTCAGGCTAGTCAGCTAGTCCAAAATACCTTCCAGCTGTATGAAAGGCTGTTTTCTGAAGGTCGCCAGTACAAATGCATTCGGAGGACTTGGTCAAACACTGACTTCCTTCCCTACCCAGACTTTGCCAACAGGGTTTTATACTCTTAAGAGAAGCAGTGTGCTGTGTGGCTTGTGCACTGGGCTTGGAGTCAGATAGACCTGCATTCAAATCCCATCTCCAACACTTACAAGCTGTGGGACTCTGCAAACACCTCTCTGTGGTACCTCTCTGAGCCTCAGTTAGTCAGTCAGAAATAGGAAGAATAATACTTGTAGTGCTGACTTCACAGAGTTGTTTTGAGTCTCAAAGGAGCTAATGGGTATATATAATAAACTTTAATATTATATGTAAATGTATGGCAGCTAGGTAGATAGAGTGCAGGGCCAGCTGATTTCAGACTCTAGTTGTGTGACCCTGGGCAAGTCACTTAACTCTGTTTGCCTCAGTTTCCTCATCTTTAAATGAGCTGGGGAGGGAATTTGCAAACCACTCCAGTAGGTTTGCCAAAAAAAAAACAACAACACCCAAATAGGGTCACAAAGAATTAGATATGACTGAAACAACCAAATCACAACTAATATAAGTATCCATATGTTTGTGAGTTTTCGTACTTATATCCAAGACAGACTGACTGCTGTACCAAGAGCTAGAAAACTTCTCCAAGGAATTTGAGATAAAAATACATTTCATTGTTTTATGGGCACAATTAAGTCAGTCAGTAAACAAGCATTTATTAAGTACCTACTGTGTACTATATAATGTATACCATCCTAAACCCTGGGAATGCAAATCTAAGCAGAAAGAAAAACAGCCCCTGACCTCAAAGCACTTACATTCTTTTTTTAAAATTTGTTTTATTTTAAAAATTATTTTATTTATTATTGGTTAATTCCCAAATTACAAGTAAAAATTTTTATACTCATTTTTAACATTTTTTGAGTTCCAAATTCTTTCCCTCCTTTATGCCCCTCCCCCTCCTTAAGAAGGCAAGAACTTTGACTTTGATTATAATGTAATGTAATGTCGTACCAGACATACATCCATATTAGCCACGTTGCAAAATAGAGCAACAAAAATAAAGTTTTTAAAAGAATGCTCAATCTGCATTCAGACATCATCACTGTCTCTCTGGAGGTGGATAGCATGGTTTATCATGGGCCCTTTAGAGTTGGCCTGGATCATTGTCTTGATTAGAGTAGCTAAATCTTTCACAGTACATCACTGTTACAACCTTGCTATTACTGTGTACAATGTTGTCCTGGTTCTACTCCCTTCACTTTGCATCAATTCTTAGAAGTCTTTTTGGGTTTCGAGGATTTCAAGGTTTATACAAGTCTTCCCAGGTTACATTCTAATGGGGGGAAGACAACACAAAAGGGGTGGAAGAGGCAACTAACTAGAGGACCTGGTCCAGAAGGTCCAGAGGGCTGGAGAGGAAGAAGATGCAGCTGACCTGTATGGCCTCTGTCAGATGGAGTTTCTGGGGGGAGTCAGTCAATCAGAGGAAAAGGCCAAAGTGGCAGAGAACACTTTCAGTGTGAATTCCATGGCCCTAGTGAGCTATAGACACCTTCCACTAGAACTCAGCACCATGTGTGAAACTCTCCCTGAAGCTTCTGATTTGGAGTATCGAATATACCTCGATTACCTCACAATACAGCTGTTTAGAGAAGGATAGCTATTGAGAGACGTACTAAGCAACTTGGATCATGTTGGTCTATTTACAACAGAGATTACTGATTTCCTGATTTCTGCTTAGTTCATGACATAATCATACTGGGGCCTTGCTGCTGAACATCTCGTATTCTAGCTACTTGTATCTAATAACATAAGAGGACTTCTCACTGTGCAATATCAGGGTCTAACTGTGTACACTATTCACAAATTAAGGAAATAACAAGTCACTCTTTCAAGGGAAAATCCTTGATGTCTGTTTTATGAGCATAATGAGACTCAGAGCACCTCCCCCTGACTATATTATGCAACACGTTAGTGTGAAAAATTGCTAAGTCCTTCAGTGAAGGACTTGAGCAGATCCTTTGTGAAACCCGCTTCAATTTTGAAACAAAGACACTGTTAATTCCAAATAATGTCCTGTCCCAAATGACTCAAGAAGCTAAAACTTAGGAAATGTCATTCAGATCAAAACAAATCCAAATAGATTTCACACTGCCTACAATTTTCTGCTCTACCAATATTTCATTCGGGAAAGAATAGCAAATCATGGAAGAAGTTTTCAACTCAAAGAAAAGCTGTCCCATGGATTTTTCCTCTTGATCTATGAACAAAAGGAATTTCTAAGGAAGTATTGTCAAAGAGGGGAACACTAGCTAGAGCAGCAATTTAGCATCCTGACGCCACTATATCATATTATCATATTCACTCCCCCAAGTCCTAGACAATCACTGTTTTTTTCCAATTTTAGAATGCAGATAAAAATAATATCCCTCCTTAGAAAGCTTTGAGAAGAAATAATTAGTGGGATCGTTTGGCTTTGCTGTTGGTCAGTCCAGTCTAAAAAGAAATGGAAAAAGTGTCTAAGTCACTAGGGTAAATCATTCTTCTCTTGGGCTCAGTTGATGGAAGGAAGGCAGAGGAGTGGAAAGAGGGAGGGAAGGGAGGAAGGAGGAAGAGAAAGGAGGAAGGAAAGAAGGAATAAAGGAGAGAAGAAAAAGCAAAAAAAAGGAGAGGAGGGAAAGAAGGAAGGATGAAAAGAAGGATGGGAGGAAGGGAAGAAGGAAAGGATGAGAAAAATAAGGAGAGAGGAAAGGAGAGAAAGAAGGGAGGAAGGAAAGAAGAGAGGAAGAAGGAGGGAAGGAAGGAAGGAAGGAAATGAAAGAGGAAGGGAGAGAAGTCTGTTTGCCTCCTATTCCTATAGCACTTACTTCCCAGGATTATCATAAGGATCAAATAATATTTGCAAAGCATTTCACACAGTGCCTGGTATGTAATACGCACTATATAAATGTTCACTATCATCATTATTATTAATAATAATCTAAAAAACCCACTAAACCACTCCCACTATCCATATATCATCATCAGGAAGGCTGCCTTTTGGTTCTTAGTTGCTCCAGTTCTTTTGTTTTTTGTTAATTTTCCAAGCTAGAGGCTATCTATAATTATCTAATCATGAGTCTCATGATACGCCCAATACCATTAGTATAAAAGGCTCCAAGTGGTTTGTCTGAAGTTCTCATTCCTCAGTACACCATAGTTACCACTGCAGTATTGCTGGAAACTGTATCAAGTACGTTTCTTCTGGCCAACGATACACCATTCAGTAAATAGAATATACATTTTTATGTGCGAGGCACTACTGAAGGATTCCTAACTCATGCAGTTACAGCAGTGGTGAACCAGTGTGACAAGAACACTGGCTTTGACCTTGAAAGACTTGTATGTACTGATGCAAAGCAAAATGAGCAGAACCAGGAAAACATTGTACACGGTATCAGCAACACTGTGTGATGATCAACTATGAACAACTCAGCTTTTCTCAGCAACGAAAGTACAAATTCAAGATAAGTACAAAGGACTCAGGAAGGAAAATGATATCCACACCCAGATAAAAAATTGATGGATTATGAATGTGGATTGAAGCATATTTTTACTTACTTTATTCTTTTTCATGTTTTTTTTTTGTTTTGATCTGTTTCTTCTTTCACAACTGTGACTAATACGGAAATATGTTTTACATGATTGCACATATATAATCTATGTCAATTTGCCTACCATTCTCAGAAGTGGGGAGGAAAGGGAGGGAGGGAGAAAAATTTGGAACTCAAAATCTTGTAAAAATTAATGCTTTACTCGACATGTAATTTGGGGAAAATAAAATACTATTTTAAATACCTCCCCCCCAAAAGAACACTGGATTTGGGAATCAAAATGCTTGCATTCTAGTGCCCATTTCCAAATCCCTTCATGGCTCTGGATCTCAGCTTCCTTTTCTACAAAAGGGAGAGAAGAATTCTGTTCTGCCTCCCTCACCCAGTTGATGTAAGGACCAAATAAGATTGTGTGTGTATAGATTAGGTATATAGAGATTATATGTGTATAGATTATCTATATGTACATTTAAATACATATATAGTACTCTATCATTTTCAGAGAGGAATGTATTTTGTAAACCTTCAAGTGTTATGTAAGTGTGAGATGTTACTGTTATTTTTAGAAATAGCAGTATCCCACTGTAATTAGCAGCATCTTAATGTTAAGAGAGGCAGCAGGGTGCAAGGGAGAGAGCAGGCTCAAGGCCAGCCAGTCCTTCCTTCTGACACATATAGGTCTGCGGCTCCAGACACATGGTTTAACCTCCTGGTGCTTGAGTCAACTGGGTACTGAGCTGCACTGATGGAGGGATTTTCTTCACCTGGGAGTTTCCTAGCCCTGTCTTGATGTTGAAAGATATTTTGCAGGTGGCCCCAGTCATCTCTCTAAGTAGTATCGCTAAGCAGTGGTTTATAAAACCCATGACATATCTAGATGTGACATTTATAATGGACTCAATTTTTGTGACACTATAGAATGTTAGTTAGTGAGTCCCACCAAAATTTCATAGGTTCTGCATAGGTGTAAATCCCACCTCTCACATTTATTACCCATTACAGGTCCAGTGTGACTATAGGCAACTCACTTTATTTCCCTGGGGCTCAGTTTCCTTTTCAGGAGAATAAGGACATTGTATTAGTGACCTCAGAGGTCCTTTCCAGCTCAAGATCTAGTATCCTATGATTTTATAATAGTCTGTTGATATCCATCGATGGAGAAGATACAGGGGGACAAAATGCTGCTTTGAATTTAGCAGCTCTTTAAAATTTATTCTATTGTTATGCTGTTTCAGTCATATCTGACTCATTGTTACCCCATTTGAGGATTTCTTTTTTTTTTTTTAATTTATTTATTGAGGATTTCTTGGCAGAGATACTAGAGTGGTTTGCCATTTCCTTCTCCAGAGCTTATTTTACAGATAAGGAAACTGAGGCAAATGAGGTTAAGTGACTAGCCCTGAGTCACACAGCTAGTAAGTATCTGAGGCTAGATTTGAACTCAGGTTTCCTGACTCTAGGCCAGGGGCTCTATCCACTCTATCCCAGCTGCCCCTATTTTACTGTGCTCATCATAATTAACAGTGACTACCTTAGCACCCATTTTGTGAAGACCAGGAATGTTACCGTTCACCCCTCCTCCAGGGTTCTCCAGTGCCCTTGAGGGAGCCCAGGGAGTCCAGGCTAGCTGCCAAAAGCTCCAACTCCCACTGATTATGTTCTCTCAATTTCGGGGGGACCCTGAGTTCCTGTTCCTTTTAGGCACTAGTAGTTGGATTAAGTTTTACAAAGAAATATGTGCTTCAAAGGCATAATAACAACTATACAAACAACGTAGCTCAGTTCCTATAAAGCACAATCTTAAGTTCCAAGTCCTAAACCCCCCTGCAATCCTAGGCACTCTGGCTTCTTAAGGCTTCTCTGCCAGGCTGCCCAGCTGCAAAAGCTGCCTGGAATCCTGTCTCCAAGATTACCATGGTTCCAACTTCCAGTCTGGTGGGTAGGGATGTCTGTCTGCACCTGAAACAGAGAGGCAAATGAAAGTCAACAAGACAAATATCCATGGCTTGGGATAAAAAGGAGACCTGGGAGAGAAAAAGGATCTGACTAACCTTCCCAGGGGGTCATGGCCCATAGTTAGGAACCAACTTGTAAGTGATCTTGTAAAATAGTTTTCTGCTAACAGAGTCAGGGAAGCTCTGGAAGCAGGAGGGCAACAGCAGCTGCCACTAGCCCTAATAAGGGTATTCCCTCCTCACTCTGAGGCTGCCTGAAGGCAGGAGATAGAAGTAGAGAGACTCAAAACTCTTGGACTGGCCACAGGCTCCATGAGGTTCCAGAAACCTCACAGAGAGCACCAGAGGATTGGGCAGAGATTAAATGAAATTCAGTGACTCGGAGAATTCACCGTCATTGAGACCTTCAAGAAAAAGAGGGACAACCATGTGATTTCAAGCTGGACAGAGCCTTCAAGATCATCTTGAAATTCACCTGTTTTAAGGAGGAGGAAAATATGGAGCCCTAAGAAGGAGAACTGACTCAATTAAGGTCGTAGAGCTAGTAAACAGCAGAAGCTACATTTGAATATGTGGTTTCAGCCTCCAGACCTCCTGTGCTTCTCTTAATCTTGCTGGAGATTCTTGTTCAGGCTAGACAAGATGACTTTTGAGGACCCACATAACTTAGAGATTCTGATTTTGAGCCAGGGAGGAGACCCAACAGAAAGAGTAGAGAGAATCACAAAATCATGTCAACTGAATCCACTCCAAATTTGTGTTATGTAACCTCAGCTGGGCCCTCAATGCTGCAAGACAATGCTTTTACACCTCCCTAATTAACTCATCACCATACCATACAATGGACCTGCTAAGCTTTTTCATCACCCCTCAAACCTCCCATGGCTCCCCTTTCTCCACCCCCTTATCTAAGAACCTTGCCTCATATTTTGCTGAAAAAATTGGTCATTTGCCAAGAGCTCTCTCTTCTCCTCATCTTATCTCACATAACCCTGATGCCTTCTGCCACTATGTCCTCTTTTACTTCTGTCTCACATGAAAAGGTAGTCCTGCTTCTTGTCAGGTTAAGCCCCTCTACATGTGCCAGTGGTTCCACTCCATCTTGTGTCCTTCAGCAGATTGCCCCCTTTATAATCCCCACTCTCTCACCTATCTTCAATTTCTCCTAGTCTACAGGCTGCTTCCTTGCTGCCTACAAACATATCCATGTCTGCCCCATCATCAAAAATCTTTCTTTGATCTGTCCATCCTAACCCCACATCTCTTCTCCCTTTTATGACTAAACTCTTTGAGAAAGCCATCTGCAATAGGTGCTCCACTTCCTTTCCTCTCTTTTAAAATCTACATCCTGACTTCTGATCTCATCATTCAACGGAATTTGTTGTCTCCAAAGTTACTAGTGATCTCTTAATTACAAAATCTACTGGCTTTTTCTTCATCTTCATCCTTCATGACCTTTCTGCAGCCTTTGACACTCTTGCTCATCCTCTTCTCCTGGACATCCTCTTCTCTCTAGATTTCTGTGAAACTAATCCATCTTGGTTTTTCTCCTGCCTTGTATGAACACTCCTTCTTGGTCTCCTTTGCTGAACCATCCATTCAAGGTGGATGGCATCCATGGCTCTACCCTGAGCCCTCTTCTCTTCTCTCTCTATACTAGTTCATTTAGTGATCTCATCAGTTCCCATGTTCTCAATCACCGTCTCTATACTGATGGTTCTCAGGTCTATTTATCCAGCCCTAAGTTCTCTCCTAACCTCCAGACTCACATCTCCAACTAATTACTAAGTATCTTCAACTGTATGTCCCAAAGACATCTTAAGCTCAACATGTCCAAAACTGAACTCATCTTTTCCCCTAAATATTTCCCTTCTGCAAACATCCCTATTACTCTCAAGGTCATTACCATCATCCTAGCTCCCCAGCTGTCAACCCCTGCCCGTCACTATCTCTCACCCCCATATCTAATGTGTAGTCAAGTAAGGATGCTCTAGCATAGGCAACAACATAAACAAAGGGGTGTAGGTAAAAAAAAAAAAGCATGGACCCTATTCAGAAGATAGAAAGTTTCCCAGTTTAGCTGACTTATACAATAGATGAGGAGATGAGGAGGCAGAAGGAGAAGAAGGTATACAAAGAAAAAAATCAGTTTTGACTTGAAACCTGTGAGATGTCAGTGGAACATCTCAGTAGGAAGTTGGAGATGCAGGTCTGAAGAAGCTCAAAAGGAAGATAAGGCAGGGGGCAGCCTCCAGACCTGGCCAGGACTGTAGTCATCTGTGTAAGAGGGCATATGGGAGTCCATAAGACTACCGAGAAAGAGGCCAGAGAAAGTAGAGAAGAGAGCCAAGGACAAAGGCTTGAGTAGCACCAGCTTGTGGGACCAGAGAGGAGGAAGAGCTACCAAAGCATCCCCAGCCTCTAGCCAGGAATATACCTGCTCTGTCTCTTCCTTAAAGACAGCCTTAGTCATTCTAATTCTACAGCTTTTAGTTTCAATTGCCTTGTTGTTGCAATCCTCACCAAGCATCTATTAAACACCAACTATGAGCAAGCAATGGGTAGAATGCTGAGCTCATAGTCAGGAAGGCCTGAGTTCAAGCACTGCTTCAGACACTTGCCAACTGTGGGAACTTAACCACTCTCAACCTCAGTGGCCTTATCAGCAAAATGGTAATAAAAGCACATCCCTTTCGAGGCTGTTGAAAGGATCAAATAAATTAATATTTGTAAAGAGTTTTGCAAACCATAAAGTGCTTTATAAATGTTAGTTATTAATAAGCACAAAGATCTGGGCTTAAAGGCAAAATTTTAAAGGAAATAGTCCTTGCCCTCAAGGAGCTTACGTTCTATTGGGAAGTAAATATGCCACATACCCAGGAAAGCAAGCATGAAATACTTTGTAGAGGGAGAGAGTATTGCCCCCTAGGGGGATCTTGTAGGAATTGGCCCAGAAGCCCAGAAATGTAAGGATCCTGAGAGGTAAGGGAAGAGAAACAGCTAAGCCTCATTTGGCCCCTTATGCCTGTGTCTACACAATGTTTCTGGGTTTGAGCTTGCCTGTATCTCTTGCTGGACTTTTCAAGTATAGTATCTTCCTTTGAAAATTGGGTGCATCTTGAGGCTGATGTGCCAAGAAACAGGAAGTCAGATGCTTTGGAGCCCTGTTTGTTGATGTATGGTTACTTTTTTTAAGTGCTCACAAAACTCAGAGTGAATCTACAAAAAGCAAACAAACTTATTCAGACAACAACATCCCCTCAAAAATGACTTAAAGGAAGAAAAATGAAGAACTTTCAACTCAACAAAACCAATCAAAAATGAGGTCCAATGTAAGGACTTAGATTTGGAATCCACAGCTTATTAACTGTGTGACTTTAAGCAAGTCACTTAACTCCCTCTGAGACCCAGTTTCCTCTTCTGTAAGATGAGAGGGCTAGAATAGAGGGCCCCTGAGGTCCCTTCCAGATGGTTTGTGATCCCATGACTTTTACCCAGGCATTTACCAAGGAGAAATGAGAGTCTTCTGGAGACACTGAAAGATAAATATACTATCTGAATAAATCTACATAAACAAGACTCTCAATTTTTAAAAGGTAAAGTTTATGATTATACTATTTTGCCTAATTTTAAGATAATTCTATTTAAAATGACCTATTTTAAACTAGAACTTTTAGTTAAGTGTGTCACATTTTGATTCCATTGTCTGGAAAATGACTATCTTTAATTTCTCTCCTTGAAATTTCTTTCCCAATTAATTAGTTTATTTTTAGTCATTGTGAACTGTGCTCATTATTTGCTCTGGAGACTGGGAGAGAGGAGTTATTTCATTTTAGAACTGGGGACAGTGAGTATCTCTCTCTCTCTCTCTCTCTCTTTCTCTCTCTCTTTCTCTCTGTCTCTCTCTCTGTCTTCTCTCTGTCTCTCTCTCTCTTTCTCTTCCCTTACTCTCTACCCTCCCTTTCTCTCTCTCAGGTTTATTTTCTTTTTAATTAACAAAAATCTATTTTGTTTTCCTCCCACCTCTCCCTTCCCCGTTGGGAAAAGAAAAAGAAAATTCTTGTCACAAATATGCATAGATGGGGAGGGAAGCAAATACCTTCCTTGGTCATGTTTTACATATATAGGAGCCTCTTTCACCTTGTCCTCAGGAACTGTGGTTGATCATTGTGTTAATCAGAGTTCTCAAGTCTTTCCACATTTTTTTGTCTTTCCAATGTGGTTGTTACTACACAGATCAGAGGTATCAACCACACAGTCTAAACCTTCAGGGAGGCCACAGTGCTTCCTGAGTCACATTAAAATGTAATTGAGGAGCATTTACAAAATAAATAAATATGCAATCCAACAGATGATCATAATGTGCAGTTTTCTAAGTCAGTATGTTGCTGAAGGGATTCTCAATATGCTTTGGTGGCCCCGTTTCTGTTTGAGTTTGACATCAGGGGTATAGATTGCTCCCCTGGTTCTGCTCACTCCTCTCTGTAGCAGTCTCTTTGATCTAATGTTGCTGGTGTCTTACAGAGTTTTAGGTTTCTGTGGTCAGTGGTTGTTTAATGAAGAAAAACCACACAACTTAACCTTCTCCTCCATCCAATCTGCATCACTGGAGAAAGGGCAGGATGGGACTGGCAGAGGTCATTCGGTTGGATGATAATCCACTAGGCGAGTTTTCAATGTCTTCCAAAGAGAAGACTGTTTACTCTCTTCTTAGGGTTCGTAGGGAGAGTTCACACTATTATCCACTAACATATTTCATACTTTTTAGTCAAGTTGTCGTTTTCTCCTCCCAACTCCCTCCTGTTTCAATGTAAGTTCAATTCCTCTTGTTTTGACCTGGGTGGCAAGTCACTTAATTACCTTGGGCCTTAGTTTTCTCATCTCTAAAATACTACAGTTTTGGATCTATCATCCCATATCCTTTATATGAAATCTCTTCCAGGGTTTCAGTTTCTTTAACTTAAATTCTTGATCAAGTCTTCTATGGAATTTCCTTAGCTAGGAAATCCCATGTATCATTTTGGAAAGACAATAATTATCTTCAAATAAATAAGCATTTATTAAATATTTACTGTGTGCCAGACACTGTACCAACTAATGGGAATACAAAGAGCAAAATAAAATAATCCCTGCCCTCAGGCAGTTTTTGTTCTACTGAGCCATGCATGTACTGAAATGTATCTGTGATTTTATCAATGTGGGCTTTCTCTCCCATAAGGCAAATCAAACTCCTTCCATATCTGCCCATTCTTTTCAGTCCATATCCACAACCCTTACATAAGCTGTCCAAGGTCCTGGAAGACTTCCATGCTTTCTCTTAACTTTCCAAAGACACCAGTGGAACACATGGGCCACCCTTATTTATCACTTGTTTTTTTTTTTCTCTATGTGGCCAGCCCTTCTTTTTCATTCTGTCTTCCTTTGATGATATCTTTTACTCTACTTCTTCATAATTCCTCTTTTGCAGGGCAGTGTATTCTGTTCTCACCGATTAGGTGTTCCTCTATTGCCTTTAAGGTGATATTCGTTGTCAATTCTTTAGACCTTGTATAAAAGATTAGATTTGCAGAGTTAAATTGTGTCCTGATGAGTCATCATCTTACTCTCTAGTACTCTCATGAATCAGTGATTTTATTGGTTAGATGTATTCCCCATCTATGCAGATTGCAATCTATCCAGACCTGCCCACCCTATACAACTCTTGGTCATGTCTATCTATCTCATAAGTTTAGCACAAGGGGTTCACCCAACATACTGGAGGCTTTTTAAATATTCTCCCAATATCTTTAGGATATCAGTGGAGCATTCAGATTGATGTCCATCACCCTTGTAGCATATTCAGCTTATTTTCTCTTCCTATCATACATTTTTAATAGTATAGTGCTATGTAGAGCTTGTTAGCAGTCAGAGTTTTCAGTTAAAGACACATGACCCACTTTTAGAAGACCATGCTATTCCTTTTTGGTTATGACTTCTTTCTCAGCTCATTCCTTTGGCTTGTCCATTTTTGGAACTGTCTTTCCTAGCAAACCAGCACCACAAAAAAATGACGATAAATAGTGACTGCCCACCTCAATGATAGCTCAGGCAGATTACTAATCACAGTCATCACTTTCAACCCATTTGCCTAGAAAAATTCTAGTAAAACTATTCTGCTTGCCTTGGGGAATTGTACAAATGAATCAATAAACCTTTTTATAGCTCTGAGCCCCCAGCCAGAAATTATGCTTAGGCAAAATACCACAAACCTTTCTTTCTCCTACCCCAGTTACCTTCTCTCAAAAACTTCATTTTAACAATAAAATACAAAACAGCCAGTAATGACCTTATCACATTTTACTGATTTGTAGGGAGATTTAAATACCAAAGGATAAACAAACTTTTTAAGGAACAAAGGTAAACTTTCCCCAACTACCAAAGCATTACCTTTAAGTCCTCAAGGATGAAAGAGGGGAAAAATTTTAAAAACAAACACCAGGTGTGGCTTTCAGTCTAAATTCCTCCATAGCTATAGTGTCTCTTCTTCATCCCATTGGCCACTTCCTTTATGAGACTCCTATACAGCCAGCCTTCACTACTTTCCCTCTGTAGTATCTGTGCATCATCCTTCCTTGTATATTCTCAGTTTTCTGTTTCCTATAATCCCATAGAATGGCAGAGATTAGCTCATGAGTCACATCAACCTCTTCCCACAATTCCAAGAAGAAGGCAAAAAAGCCTGGGGAAATTAAAACAAATCTGAGGTATCACCTCATACCTATAAGATTGACTAATGTGATAGAAAAGAGAAAATGATAAATGTTGGAGAAGATTTGGAGAAATTGGGGCACTAATGCATTGTTGGTAGAGTTGTGAATGCATCCAACCATTCCCGAGAGCAGTTTGGAACTATACCCAAAGGGCTAAAAAAAATTGTGCATACCATTCAGTCTAGCAATGCCACTGGTTGGTATATGTTCCAAAGGAGAAGGAGAAGGACCCACATGTACAAAAATATTTATAGCAGCTCTTTTTATGGTGGCAAAAAATTGGAAATCAAGAGGATGCCCATCAATTGGGGAATGGTTAAACAAGTCATGGTATATGAATGTAATGGAATATTATTGTTCCATAAGAAATGATGAGCAGGCAGACTTCAGAAAAACCTGGAAAGGCTTACACAAACTGATGCTGAGTGATGTGAGCAGAACCAGGAGAACACTGTACACAGTAACAGCAACATTGTGCTACGAATAATTTTAATAGACTTAGCTGTTCTCAGCAATGCAGGAATCTAAGACAATTCCAAAAGACTCATGATGGAAAATGTCATCCATGTCTAGAGAAAGAACTATGGAATCTGAAAGAGATCAAAGCATACCATTTTCACTTTTAGAGTTTTGTTGTTGTTGTTTTCTTTCTTGTGGTTTTTCCCTTTTGCACTGATCCTTTCACATGACTAATGTGGAAATATATTTGTCATGATTGTACATGTATAACTTATATATCAAATTGTTTTCTGTCTTGGGGAGGAGAGAGGTGAAGAAGGAAGGAAAAAAATTCTGGAACTCAAAATCTTATAAAAATGGATGTTGAAAATTATATGTGTAATTGGAAAAATAAAATACTATACATGTAAAACATGACCAAGGAGGGTATTTGTTTCCCTCCCCATCTGTGCATATTTGTGACAAGGTTATTTTTTTTTCTTTTGTCAAAGGCAAAAGGAGAAGTGGTAGGAAAAGAAAATAGATTTTTGTTAAGTGAAAAAAAAATAAAGCTGGGAGAGAGAAAGGAAGGAGAGAGAGAGAAAAAAAGAGAGAGGGAAAGCGAGAGAGAGAGAGAGAGAGAGAGAGAGAGAGAGAGAGAGAGAGAGAGAGAGAGAAAAGAAATACTTGGAGACCTAAAACCAGGCATCTACCTCCAATGTCCTAATCTGCTAGGCGATACTTTAGAGAAAGTGTAGTTAACACAGCATTACACATTTCCCTGATGACATCATCTCCTCCTAATTTTTCTTCACAGTTTTTCATTAGTTATATGTTACAGCCTGCTTATATCCACTGTGAAACTCTCCAGTATCCTTTGTGTGATATCGATTTTCAGTTCTTCAGAGACAATTGTGTTCTATGGCTCACTGCTACTATTCGTGATATTCTTCTTGCATGTACTTATCAAGTCTATTATAATATTCCATAAAATCATGTTTCTTGGTGCCTTTGGGTATATTATAAAGCCCAGTAGGCCAATTCCTATCTTTATCTCTCCAAGGTGTATCTGTGAGCCATTATTCCATTTAATTGCAGTTCCTTTCTTCTGATTTGAGATGTGAAGGGATGTAAAGACTGATGACTCAACTTCTCTACTTGTACTTCTAGTAGCATGTCCATTTGGTCACTGGAAAAGGATCATAAAATACCAAAGTCAGTTAAAATTTTATATGTTAAATATTTAAAAACTGTGAGTCGCCCTTTCTGCCGCTCTGCTGAAGCCGAAGGGGCTGCGCAAGATTAAAGGGCATTTCGAACTTTATTTGTTTCATGGGCTGCCATAGCTAAGGAATTCATCATCAAATGGCATCTTACTCGTGTTGAGCTTCCTTGTTAACAGCTAGGCTGGTCCATAGACAAATAAATAAACTCAGTCAATGGCCAGGGCCATATTTAGAGACTTCACCACCTGAAATGTCCAGGGTTTTCCACTTACTGTCTTTCCCCTTACTTCCAAGAATCCAGGACCCTCTCTATGCCATGATAGGACAGCAGAATAGGTTTTGTGGAGGGCACAACATCTTACCTAAGGACGATGGATTTGTCCCATCAACATAGCATCATCTGACCAGAATCTTTGTCCTAACCAAGAAACAAGGCATTACTGAGAAGAGGCATTTGCCTTAGATTTGTGATGATTTTGTAGTAATGACAGTTAATTGATTAATTAGAGATGTTCTTTGTCATCTCTGAATACCATTTAATCTCAGTGACAATGCATCTATGTTCTTGAACTGTTTAAGCATAGGAAAGTAGTCTTCTAAGTGATAAAGTGTTAGAATACTTAGGGTTAAAAATTGTTTAAAAATTCAGTACCAGATCTCAAACTATACTACAAAGTTGTAATCATCAAAATGATCTGGTTGTCAGTCATTCAGTTATGTCCAACTCTGCCTGATCTCATGGACCATAACACTCCAGGACCTTCTATCCTCCACTGTCTCCTGAAATCCATCCAAGCTCATATTCATTGCTTCCATGACACTATCTATCCAGCTCATCCCCTGCCATCCCCTTCTCCTTTTGCCTTCAATCTTTTCCAATATCCATTCTTTTTTTCCAGTGAGTCCTGCCTTCTCATTATATGGTCAAAGAATTTAAGCTTCGGCTTCAGTATTTGTCCTTCCAATTAATAGTTTGATTTTTTTCTTAAAATATTGACTGTTTCCATCTCCTTGCAGTCCAAGGGACTCTCAAAAGTCTTCTTCAACACCACTATTCAAAAGTATTGATGTTCTACTTCTCAGCTTTCCTTACAGTCCAGCTCTCACAACCATACCTTACTGCTGGAAAAATTATAGCTTTGACTATACAGACCTTTGTCAGCAACGTGCTGTCTCCACTTTTTAGTATACTGTCCAGATTTGCTATAGGTTTCCTTCCAAGGAAAATGCATCTTTTAATTTCATGGCTGCAGTCACTGTCAGCAGTGATCTTTGAACCCAGGAATATAGATTTTGTCATTGGTTCCATTTCTTCTACCTCTATTTGCCAGGAAGTGATGAGACCAGTTGCTATAATCCTAGTTTGTGTTTTGTTTTGTCTTGTTTTTTTTTTTGGGGGGGGGGGCTTATGTTAAACTTCTTTCACCCTAATTCTTCTTCACTTTTACCATCAGAGTGGTATCATTCATGTATCTAAGATTGTTATTTCTCCTGGCAACCTTAATTCCAGTTTTTTTATTCATCCAGTCTGGCATTTTGTGTGATGTACTCTGTATATGTTAAGTTAATAAGGTGACAATATACAGACTTGTCATACTCCTTTCCCAGTCTTAAACCATTCATGTATTGCATGTCATTTCTAACTGCTTCTTGATTTGCATACAGGTTCCTCGGGAGACAAATAAGATGATCTGGTCCTCCCATCTCTTTGAGGACTTGCCACATTTTGTTGTGATTCACTCAAAGGCTTTACTCTTGTCAATGAAGCAGAAGTACATTTTTTTTTATGGAACTCCTTTGATTTCTCCATAATCCAGAGAATGTTAATAATTTGGTTTCTAGTTCCTCTGACTCTTCAAAAACCAGCCTCCTCTTCCGGTAATTCTGAATTCACATATTTCTGAAGCCTAGCTTGCAGAATCTTAAGAATAACCTGACTGGCATGTAAAATGAACACAAATGTTCAGTAATTTGAACATTCTATGGCATTGCCCTTCTTTAGGATTGGGAGGTAAACTGATCTTTTCTAACGCAGTGGCTACTGTTGGATTTTCCAAATTTCTTAGCACATTGAGTAAAAAACTTCAACCCGTCATCTTTTAGAATTTTAAATAGCTCAGCTGGAATGCCAATACCTTCACTAGCCCTGTTGTCATCAATGCCTCCTAAGGTCCATTGACTTCATTCTCAAGGGTGTCTGGCTCTAGATCAGAATCCATATCATTGTGGTTATCAGCGATATTAAGATCTTTCCTGTATATTTCTTCTGTATATTCTTGCAGCCTCTTCTTAATCTCTTGTACTTCTATTAAGTCCCTACCATTTCTGTCTTTTATTATGCCCATTTTTGCATGAAATGTTCTTTAGATATTTCTCATTTTCTTAAACAGATTTCTTGTCTTTTCCATTCTATGGTCTTCTTGTATTTCTTTGCATTTCTTATTTAAGAAAACCTTATCTCTTCTTGCTATTCTCTGGAATAATGCATTCAGTTTTGTGTATTTTATTTTTTTACTTTTTCCTTTGCCTTTCACTTTCCTTCTTTCCTCAGCTATTTGTAGAGCCTCATCAGACAGCCATTTTACTTTCTTGTTTTTCTTTTTCTTTGGGATGTTTTTTTGTTCCTGCCTCCTGTACAATATTTTGAACCTCTGTCTACAGTTCTTCAGGCACTCTACCACATCTAATCCTTTAAATATATTCATCACTTCCACTCCATATTCATAAGGGATATTATATAGCTCATACCTATATAGTCTTGTGGTTTTCCCCACTTTCTCCAATTTAAGTCTGAATTTTTCAATAAGAAACTCATGATCTGAGAGCCACAGTCAGCTCCAGGTCTTGTTCTAACTGACTATAGAGTTTCTCCACCTTTGACTGCAAAGTACATAATCAGTCTAACTGATAAGAAATGGAGTAGTTGATCGAAGGAATATATTAGGTACCCAATTTAAGAAGTAAATGATCACAGTTACTTCATATTTTAGAAACCCAAAGATCCAAAATATTAGGCAAGAACTCACTATTTGACAAAAACTAACTGGGAAAACTAGAAATCAATATGGCAGAAACTAGGCATAAATCAACATCTCACACCATATACCAAGATGTACTCAAAATGAATGCATGATTTAGGCCTAAAAGATGACAGCATAAGCAAATTAGGGGAACATGGGAAAAAATTACATATCAGATCTATGGATATGGGAAGAGTTCATGAAGAAACAAAACACAGAATCACAGGAGGCAAAATAGATAATTTTGATTATATTCATTTTTTAAAATTTGCACATATAAAACTAATGTGGCCAAAATTAAAAGAAAAGCAGGAAACTGAGAGAAGGGGAATTTCACAACAAGTTTCTCCGATAAAGGTCTCATTTTCCAAACACATAGGGAACTGGGTCAAATTTATAAAAATAAGAGCCATTCTCCAACTTACAAAACGTCAAAGGATATGAACAAGCCATTTTCAGAGGAAAAAATCAAAGCTATGAATAGTGATATGAAAAAGCTCTAAATCCTTAATAATTAGATGAATGCAAATTTAAACAATTCTGAGGTACCAATTCATACACATCAGATTGGCTAGGGTGACAGAAAAGGAACATGACAAATCCTAGGGTAGGAGGAAGGGGGGAAATAAGTACATTAAATACATTGTTGATAGAGCTGTGAACTAGTCCAATCATTTTGGAAAGCAATTTAAAACTATACCAAGAAGGCTGTAAAACTGCATGCTCTTTGACCCAGCAATACCACTACTAGGTCTGTAGCCTAAAGAGATGAAAGAAAAAGGAAAGCAGCTATTTTTCTGGTGCAAAAAAAAAAATGGAAACTGAAGGGATCAGTTGGGAAATGGCTGAACAAGTTGAGGCAGCTAGGTGGCACAATGGTTAGAGTCTCATGCCTGGAGTCAGGAAGACTAGAGTTCGAATCTGACCTCAGATGCTCATTAGCTTTGTGATCCTGGGCAAGTCACTTAACCACTACCAACCTGAATTTCCTCATGGGTACAATAAGGATAATAATTATACCTCCCTCCCAGGGTTGTTGTGAGGCTCAAATGAGATCATATCGGAAAGTGCTTAGTACAGTGGTTGGTCTCTAGTAGGTGCTATCCAAATGATTATTATTATAATATGATTGTGATAAAATACCACTTGCAGTAAGAAATAATGAAGAGAATAGTTTCAGAAGAACCAGGAAAGACATACGAGCTAATGCAAAGTGAAATGAGTAGAACAAGGAGAATGATAAAGACTTAACTATTCTGGTCAATACAATAATCCAAGACAATTTCAAAGGACTCATGATGAAATGTGCTAGCTGCCTCCAGGGAGGGATTTAATGGACTCAGGTTGCAAATTGAAATATAACGTCTAGCTCTCTCTCTCTCTCTCTCTCTCTCTCTCTCTCTCTCTCTCTCTTTCTTTCTCTCCCTCTCCCTCTATTTCTCTCTCTGTGTCTCTTTCTCTGTCTCTCTGTCTCTGTCTCTTTCTCTCTTTGCTTTTCTTGCTTTTTCCCCCATAGTAAGCTAATGTGGAAATATGTTCTACATGGTCGGTTGGTTGTTATCCCTCATTCTAGAAGAGGACCAAAATGACATCATTATGTTGGAGTAAAGGTACAGTGTGTCCGACTGTGGCTCAGACCAATACAAGCTCAGAACCCTCTACCACAGGTTGGGCACAAATAGTCCATATGAACATTTGGAATGGAGATGTCTCTAAATTTGTGCATCTTATGTTTCTTTTGAGCTACGGCAATTCTGCTTCACTCATAGAGCACAGTGCCTTCCTTGATGCAGGCACACCATGCTGGACGGCCCTTTGCCAGAATCTCCCACATCATACAATGGATTCCAAAGTTCTTCAGAGAGACCTTGAGAGTGTCCTTGTATCGCTTCTTCTGACCACTATGTGAGCACCTTCCTTGCATGAGTTCTCTGTTAAATAGTCTTTTAGGCAAACATACCTTTGGCATTCAAACAACAAGGCCAGCCCATTAGAGTTGCTCTCTCTGCAATAGGGTTTGAATGCTTGGCAATTTAGCTGGAGAAAGAACCTCAGTGTTCAGTACCTTATCTTGCCAGGTGATCCTCAGAGTCTTCTTAAGACAATTCAAATGAAAAAGATTAAGTTTCCTAGCATGGTGCTAGTAGACTGACCAGGTTTCACAGACATACAACAATGAGGTCAGCACAATGGTTGTGTATGAATAATGGGCATCATATTTCTTACCTTCTCATTGAGAGGGGGAGGGACTACATGGAGGAACAGAATTTGGAACTGAAAATCAAAAAAAAAATTAAACATATATTCTTTAAAATTAAAACTTAATACAATCCTGTTTTAAAATATTGAGTGCTTTCATATTGACAGAGCTCTCAGAACTTATTTAAAGAAAATTTACAGACTGAGCACATTTTATCAACAAATTTTGTACTTCACAGCATTATTCAAGACGTTATCATTTTGAGAAGAGGAATGTTTTAGCTGAGTACGATAATAGAAACAACACTGGGCTTAGAGGAAAGAACTGGATGACTCTGGGCTTAAATAATTTTAGTTATCCTCTCTGAGCTCAGTTTTCTAAAGTTGTACACTGTGGTATAGATGCTGTTAATGCCCTATTGTACAAATGTGAAAACTGAGGGTTAAGGAGGCTAGGCGACTTGCCCCATGGTCACATAGCTACTAAATTTCTAAGGTGAGATCTGAACCTTAATTAAGTTGTCTTGATTCCATGGCCAACCCTCTGGGTCTCAATGACTTTACTTTCATATGTACACAGATAAAAATAAATACATGTTCATGTTAACTGTTCTAAAATGCTGAGAACTTCCACACTGGCAGAGGGCTTGCAGAGTCTATTCAAGGAAGACTTGCAGACTAAGCACAATTTAGCAATAAATTTGTAATAAGCAACATCATTTTAGAACTACCATAGGGAAGAATCAGAGAAATTTCTATTGAAGGAAATGGATGGAACATAATGATTCTAGAAGGAGGCAGTGAGTCATGGGGTTCATAGGATTCTAACTATAGAGCCAGATGGAACCTTCAAGGCTATCTATTGAACCCCCTCATTTAATCAATGAAAAAGATAAGGGACAGAAAGTGAAGTGACTTGCCCCTGGGCACATGTCAGAGGGTGGATTTGAACTCACATGCTTTGACTCCAGAGCCAAGTGTTCTTTCTATTGCACTGAATTGCCTCAGAGAACAAGCAGGTGGAGCTGTTCAACCCATCTGGAGTTCAGGGAAGCAATGAAGGCCACATCTGTAGACTTGGAAGTCTTCTCTAATGAAATCACGATCTCACTTCTGGAAGTTGGTGAGACCTCCAAGAGTGAATGTATATACCCTACAGCTCTGTCCTAGATCGTGTTTTCATCCTTCTATACATTCACTCTTGGAGGTCTCACCAGCTTCCAGAAGTGAGATCATGTTTTCATTAGAGAAGACTTATATATCTATATCTCTCTATATATATATATCTATATCTATCTATCTATCTATCTATCTATCTATCTATCTATCTATCTATATATCTATATATCTCTATCTCTATATATATAGATACATATATATATGCACAGCAAGGTCATGGCTGATGATTCAGCAAAATGCCAGAGGAGAAGCATTGAGAGAGATGGGAGGAGAGCTGACTCCCAGAAGTCAAGGAAGGATGGGGTATGATGAGGATGGCTATTGGTGTCAAAAGGTAGGGACACCAAGGAGGGCAAACTCCCAAGTGTTGGTCTGCCATTAGACAAATATTAGAAGGGCCAAGGAAGGCCTCCAGCACATTGGATAGTTCTCCTTAGAGGAAATATGGGAGGACATGGAGAAGAATCAACCAAGAAACCAAACAAAAAGCAGTCATTGAGTACTTCCTACATGCCAGGTGCTAACACTGGGGATAGAAAGACAGGAAAGCATGGCCCCAGCCCTCAAGGAGTTTGTTCTGAGTCGGGCCTAAGTTAGGTTAGTTTATGTTCAAGACACACACACATACACACCCACCCACACACACACACACACACACATACACAAATGCATACATGCACATTATTTACATACACACATTTAGTTGGTCACTTGATATAGTTAACTTATGTTAGGTAGTTTATGCTTAATACCTGAATGAAAAGAGGCACTTGTAGGTCATCATTCATCAGTTAACCAAAAGATTTACTTAGACATAGCAGAGGAAGGATATTCCACAAAGATGTGCCCTGAGCTCACCATGAGCTGATTCAGCCAACAAAGTCCCTGTTTCAGCTCTGTCCATTCAACTGCCAGGAAACACCTGGAGCTGCTTGTGGCTATTTTGTATGGCTGTGACCCAGAAGGAATGCCAATGGCCCAAATCTTTAGTCCCTGAGACAATCAAGTTTTGATTGGGTTGAGAAATTTGGGGACAGCTTCAATGCCTTTTCTGTACAAACTAGTCAACTTTGCATAGCCTGGGGGTTAGGATATTGCTTCTACCATGGCATTTAAATACAGTGGTACATCCAAGATATAGAGAGCACAGATGGGAGGCAGTCTCAGAGGGGAAAGCCTTCATAACTAGGAGTACTGAGATGGCCTCTGCAGAAGGTGTAGGCTTGACTGGTAGAGAGAATACCCAAACTGATGAGATCACATAACTAACACATTAGTAAACTGTAGAAATTGCATCTTCTCCAGTTCTTAGTTGTAACAAATTGTGTGAGTTTTGCAATATTTGCCTTTCCCCAAGCTGTACCCTGGTCATCCCTTACCTTGGGACAGAAGAGACACACAGCAGGACAAATGGCACAAAATGAAGATTAGGAATCTAATTCATTTAACCAGTGGGGACAACCAAGCCAAGAGGAAAAATGCTTCTCTCCATGTGGCACCACCTGGTAGCCTCTTGGCATGACAGAGTCCATCTGCCACCCTGTCATGGACTACTTAGCAGGACACAGCTGCTGGATCCTGAGAAGCCCTTTCTTTACCATGGCTCCAATGGCAAATAATCAAGAAGACTTATCGGGAAGAATTAGGGGATCCAAGATATAGGATTAAGGGCAACTAGGTGGCACATCACACAGAGTGTTGGGCCTGAAATCAAGAAGACCTGAGCGTAAATCTGGCCTTAGATACTTCCTAGCTGTGTGACCCTGGGCAAGTCACCTTATCCTGTTTGCCTCAGTTTCCTCATCTGTAAAATGAGCTAGAGAAAGAAATGGCAAATCATTCCATTATCTTTGCCACAAAAACCCCAAATGCGGTCACAAAGAATCCAACAGGACTAAAACAAATGAACAAAGGTATAGACTTGGAAGGGTTTTCAGAGACTATCCAGTCCAATCCTTTTACTTTTTGCAGTTGAGGAAACTGAGGGGGGAAAAGTGAAGTCCCAAGGTCACAGAACACAAACATCAAGAGATGGGTTTTGAATCCAGGTGCCCTGTCTCCAGAACTAGGGCTCTTTTCACCACAATGCAGCTCCAACTCGTTAGTTCATCCAAATTAATTACTTTAATTTTTTCCACTGTTATAAAACAAAAATCAGATGAAAAAGGATTAGGGTGAATTCTTTTAGTATAATTCATGAAAATTTTTCCTTCCTGAAGAGGAGACAGAGACTGGAGAGTATTGTACCTATTTCAGGGACAAGGGCCCAAAAGCATGATCAAAATAGAACACACCCCTAAACCACCTGAGGGGATTCCTCCAAAGACTAGGCTCTCAAGTGAGCTGCTTAGGCCATCTGGAGGGAGGTCAAGTGAATTATTGATCTCTGGAATCATCTAGAGTGTGTTCAAACAAAGGCAGCTGGTAAAAATCACTGTAAAATGTGTCACAACCAATACTGTCAGACACGTTTTGGAGCATGTAACCTCCAGACTTAATGGACCAGAAAAAAAATGAATTGCTGAAATATACAGTTGGAGCGAATGTGCCCCAGCATGCTTTGGAGCAGCCAACTAAGACCAACTGCCTTATTGTATTTCTTGAAAAATGTATAAATTCTTTGACCAGGCTCAGTCCTAGTCCCCTGGCTGCTGAAGCAACATAAGGCTCCAAGTTAAGTGTAGTTCACTTTCTTGAATTGGCCTTTTTTCTTGGGAAAATCATCCTCAAACCTAAACTTGGTGATATCACTTAGCCTTCATGCTTTCAACCAAGAATTTCAAAATAGTTTTAAAATATTAAGATTGGGGAAATAAAGAATAAGGGCTATCCATAAAACTTGATCAAGTTCCCTGGAATCAGGGAATCACCAAAAATATGGGGAAGACCCCTGACGTAAACAAAGGCTGATAGGAAGCCAGGGACAGAAGCACAGGCTGAGATCTGGAGGGAGGCCAGTGTGGCACCTTCCGCTTCCAAGGAAAAGGGAAACCAGCACCAGATGGAGACAGAGAATGATAAGAAAACAGAAGACAAATAGGAAAGGGACGGAAATGCAAAAAGAAAGAGGGCTGACATGGCAGAGAGTTATGAGATGCAAGAGTAATGGGCTTGTGTTCTTGAGTCATGAGGACTGTGTAAATCCTAATGGAAGACAGCGTGAGTTCGCAATCCCAATACCATATGGAGGCCGTACCCCAAGTACTATTATGTGTCAGGGCCTGTATGTAGATCCCTTAGGTCCTGAACTTGTTCCTCCATTTTTATAAGCCCGAGGAGGGAAACTCTAAAGAGATCTGAGGAAGACAGAGATTGGCAACAGAGTGGATTGGAATATTGGCTGTTTTTGTTCTCAGGCACCAATCCTTTGCTTTTCTGACAGATTTTTTTTTTAAAAAAAAGCATATTCTATATTAGATATTTCATTGGTGTAATTAATCAATCAGTGGGCACTTACTGACCATCTATTTTGTTCTAGGTGCTAGGCATGCAAATTAAAAAAAAAACCAAACCAAGAAGTCCTGCCCTCAAATTTACATTCTGATTGGAGGGGACAACCCATATAAGGTAGTCCTGACCAGGGAAGGGATTTGGTCTGGGAAGTCACTGAAATGAGAAGTGGAATAATCTTACAATCCATTGACTCACACTTTCTGAATCAATGATAGGTGGATTGGATTGTAATTCTCAGACCAAAATGGAAAAGGGGGCTGGGTGGAGAATGGCTGATATAAAGAACATGCATTATTGTGGGGAGTCCAGAGCTGAGTAACTCAGCTCCTTCTGGGCATGGTCTGTGGAAGTCTGGCTTCTAGGGCAGAGTAGTAGCATCTGGCATGAAAAGGACCATGGGGAAGATGAGGAAACATGGTCCAGGTAGAGTAATTTAGCTAGTCTCAGATATTGTCTGTGGAGACAGCTGGAGTTTCTCTTAGAATCCAAGAAGAGTCATTGTAGCAACTCGAATATGGGAGTGATGTGGTCACACTGGATTTAGGAATATCAGTTTGGCGTGAGGAGGAACTGGATGCCAGAGACCAAGTAGGAGGCTATCCACAGAACCCAAGGGAAGGGAGACAAGGACCTGGACCTAAGATTGGAGACCAAATTGGTAAGACTAAGTAACTGACTGGATGAAAGTAATGAGGAAGAGGCAAGATTTCAGGTTGAGTGAGATTGCAAACCCAGATAGTTAAGATGTTGGTGCCCTCGGCAGAAATAGAGAAGTTAAAAAGAGAGGCTTAAGGGGAAACCAAATTAGTTCTGTTTGGGACATGTTGAGTTTGAGATACCTATGGGGTGTCCATTTGGAGACGCTCAATGTGTACCTAATAATACAGGCCTGGAATTTATTTTTTATTTTTTTGGCTTGTTGGAAGACAATTGGGTTTAAGTGACTTGGCCAAAGTCACACGGCTAGTGCGTCAATTGTCTGCGGCTGTATTTGAACTCAGGTCCTCCTGATTCCAGGTCCAGTGTTCTGTTCACTGCGCCACCTAGCCTCCCCGCGGGCTGAAATTTAAGAGACAGAATAGGGTTGGTTGGATATATAGACTTGAGAGGCTCCTAAAAAGAAGTCGGAGCTGGTGAGACCAACGTGAGAATGTAGAGGCAGAAGAAAAGACAGAGTCGTGGGGTTCCCCAATACATAGATGATCCAGCAAAGAAGATGGGGAAGCAGTGAGGGGGAGACCGGGACAAGAGAGAGCAAGATCATGAAAACCCGGGAAAGACAAGGTGTCTAGGAGGAGAAGGTGGTCACCAGTGTCACATGCTGCAGAGGTGAAAGATGAGGACTGAAAAATGCCATCAGATGAAGCTTTTCAGAGATCTCACTGCAGAAACAGCAGCGTGGTGAGCCAGATGGCAGGAGGCAAAGTAGGGTAAAGTAGGAGAGTGGAGACTATTTACTCCAGCTTTAGGTTGAAGCCATCAGCTTAACTTATAACCACATATACACAGAAAGACTGGAAGAGCTGAAAGAGTCTCGAGGCCCAGAGAGAGGGATTCATTTGTCCAGCGTTTCACCGAGTAGTAAATAGCGGCGCAATTAATGAATATTCACTGAATATTCATTAACTAGGCAAAATAAGAAAACGTGTGATCCTTAGGTAGAGAAACTAGGACGTCGTGAGACATTTATAAGTAATGAATTTAGAGCTGTAAAGGAACTTGGTTCTCCAATTTGGTGATGGAAAGAGGGAAAAAAAAAAAGCACTTGTCTTATCCTCGGTGGTCAGCAAAAGAAATGGCTGAATACTCGCAAGCACTCCGTCCTGCGGGGCTGGCTGCAGCGGACAGATCCGTGGTACTCAGTGGCAGTCACAGGCAAGGAGTAAAGATGCTCATTGTCCTTCCCAGCCCACTGTGGGGAATTGGCCCACGATCCCCTGATTCCCCGGGCGCCAGGTGTGAAGCCTAGCAAATGCCACCCCCCCTTTCAACCCTGCGGCCCGTCAGCAGCCTTCGCCACTTTCTCCGACTGCAGAGAGGCACAGAAACCTGCTCCTCCACCACAGCCGCCCCGCGTTCTGTGCTCTCCCGGCTTCACTTGGCTCGCAGCGCACCCCGGTGGCCGAGCCCGCCCGCGCCTCAGCACCCACGCCCCGGGGACACAGGGCAGCCAGGGAGGCAGCCCTCCCCAAAGTGCGCCTCGCCTCAGCCTCCGTGTCACTTTCAGTCCAGCGTGGATTCCGCCGGAGCCTGCCACACCTGGAGAGCCGGTGGCGCCCCCGGGGAGGGGCGGGGGAGGCCGGCGCTGCGCTCCCGCCCTCCGCCCTCTGGCCCTCCGGCCAGCCGGAGCGCTTGGGCTCCGGATTCCGCGAGGGCGGGCCCCCGTGGGGGGGAAGGGAGGAGGGCCCCGAGCGCCTCCAGCGAGTAGCGGCCCCTGGGCGGGGGCAGCACCGCGGGACCATGGAGCCGGGCTGCCCGAGCCCGAGCCCACGGGGGCGGCGCCGGCGCCGGCGGCAGCGGCAGCGGCGGCAGCAGCAGCAGCAGCAGCAGCAACAGCAACAGAGGCAGGGGCAGCCCGGGCAGCCCGGGGAGCCCCGGGACACCGCCTGGGTGGAAGCGTGGCTGGACGACCACTGGGACTTTACTTCCTCTTACTTTGTGCGGAAAGCCACAAGGTAAGCAAAGTTCCCGCACGCCTTGCACGGGGGAGCCTGGGGGTGGGGGGGTCCGCGGCTCTTTTCCTCTCCTTTCCCCCCTCCTGCCCCTGGCTCAGGAGTCACCCCAGCACCGATCCTAGGGTTTGGAAGACAAAAGCCTCCAAAACAGGGGGTTGGACCCGATGACCTCTAAGATCCCTTCCCAACTCTAAGTCTCCCAGCCTTGGATCGCGGGAGGGAGTGGGGTCTTGGAGATCCCTGGAAGCCCCACCGAGCTCCGGCCCGGCCAGAAGCACCGTCCGGCTGCTGATCTAGTCGGGGCGCGGACACTAAGTAGGCAGCCGGGCCGGGGCTTCCCCGGAGCAAAGAGTTTTCCTGCTTTCCGGGTCCACGCTGCAGTCTCGCTTCTGCCCTCCCACTTTGCCCTCAACCCCAGAGCGAACCCCAACAGTTTTCCCTCCTTGGAGCCCGGAAGAAAGGGCCACTTTAGTCCGAGTTCTTTCTCCGGGGGTTATCCAGAGGGACAGGCGTGTGTGTGTGTGTGTGTGTGTGTGTGTGTGTGTGTGTGTGTGTGTGTGTTTGTTTCTGTCTGCTTGAAATTGGGTGGGGGGCTGAATGAAGCTTGGAATCTCCCCTGGCGCAGTCTCACCCTGGCCCCCTGACCGTGATCCCACCGCCACCCACTTTTCTGGTCTTCTAGCTTTCTTTACTCTTTTGGGAGTTTTGAGGAGATGAACAGAAAGGCCGCTGAGCCTTGCCCCGGGGTTTCGGCCTGGCCTGGGTCAGCGCTGGACTCTCTAGGAGGCCCCCGCTGCCTGGCACACTAGAGGGACAGAGGAGAGGGAGAAGAACGGCGGGGGCGGGGCCGGGGGCAGAGGCGGAGCTGGGCTGGGCTGGGAGGAGACCCCGAGCAAATGGCGGGTCTGGAGCTGCCCTGGCTAACTGAGCGCGCCAGGCCGGGTCCGGTCCGGCTGTCCTGGACTGGAGGGAGCCAGTCAGGCCTGGGAGCGCCAGCCGTAGTCCGGGAAGGGAGGAGAAAGAGACGGAGAAGAAGGAGCGAGGCTGGGGGCGCAGTCCATCTTCACTAGTCAGGCTTAGCTTCGCCCAGCCTAGCGCAGCAGGGGTGGAGCTTGAGTGTGAGTGTGAGTGAATGTGTGTGAGTGTGTGAATGAGTGTGTGTGTGTGTGTGTGTGCCGTCTAACTGAGAGGAATCGCCACAGCTGCAAGAGGAGGGGGGCGGGAGGGGTGCTGTTTCCCCGAGGGCCCCTTCAATTAGTTGCTCCTGCCTGTCGGGGTAGGACGGAGGAAGGCTTGGGCGGCAGCGGCGGCGGCAGCAGCAGCCCAGCAGCAGCAGCGTCTAGGGCTGGGACTGAGGGAGGCGCCCACACCCGGTGTTCGCAGCCCGCTTCTCTTCGCAGAAGCGCGCACTCCAGATTCCTGGAGAAGACTGGCCGTCGGTTGGCCTGCCGTCTAAGGCACGGAGGAAAGGCAGGAAAGAGTTGGCCTGAGGTTCGGGTCAGGGGCTCCTGAGTTTGCCAGGGCTCGGAGCCGACCACAGATTTGGGGAGGCCGTGGGGAAGATCCACAGCCTTCCCAGTGGGGTGCTGCTGTGCCGAGCGCTCCCCGCCAGGGGGCAGCGTCCTCCCAGCGCGCCGTGGGAGCTTCGCGAGTTCAAGGGCGTGTCCCAGCATCACCTGGTGGGGCAGCGCCGCTCGCCTCACCTGGTCTCACCTCACCTTGTCCAGGGCTGGCTCGGGCGCAAGCGGGAACTCCGGGCTTTCGGAACGAGGCTGCATGGTCCCCCCTCCCAGCCTCGGCTATGTTGCCTTTCGGAGACAAAACGAGGTATGATCATCCTTCCGTCCCGGCGGCCCCAGCACAGAGGGGAGAGGGGGACGGGGAGACGGGCGGAAGGGAACTGGCCTGCCCGAGGCACTGAGCCGTCGAGGCGGGGAGTGACTCTGTGTTTGTGTACGGCTCTTATGAAAAAGATTGGATTCAGATTTAGAGACTGGTGGGCTTCTCCCCCTCCCCCCGGCCGCGCAACGGGGCGAGAGAGGTGGCCGGGACCGACCAGGACCGCTCCCAGTTACGGGTACGAGGCTCCGAAGTGGGGCAGTCGGTGCCCTAGGATGGGTTTGCAGACCGTGCCCTAGGATAGGCGAGAAGGGGGTTGTTCCAGAGAAGAAAGTTTAGGCTTGATGCAAGGAAGAATTTCCTATCTTTAGGGCTGTCCGAAATTAGGAAGGGCTTCTTGGAGATATGTGAGTTCCCCATCATCACTAGATACATCTTCAGGTACAGGTTTGGTCAGTGTCTTGCGGCGGGTGTTGTAGAGAGGTTTTATTTGGTTTGATAGAGGTCGGGCCAAATCAGGAGTTTGCACTTTCAGGTCTAGGAATTTAACTTGTCAATATTTTGATAAATATACTTCAGTACATTGCTTTCCTTCCTAATCTTGTGTGTTTTATGTTATTGGTTTAGAACCACGATTCTGAGACAGAGTCCATATGCTTCACCAGGGTCTATGACACAGGTTAAGAAGTCCTAGGCTGGATGTGGTCCCCAAGGCCTCTTCCAGTTTTCAAATTTGAGAGAACCTTAGCATTTCTCCTTTTATTCATTTGTTTTCCCAAATTTCTGTTCTGCTGCTCTCACATCCCCGCTGCCTACAGACAGAGACCTGAACACCACGACTGCATTGGCTCTCAAGTAGGGAGGGCATTGGAAAGAGAATGGGCTTTGACTGCAGCTCTGAAGAGGCAGAGGCATTAGCAGCATTCAGTGTTCACATGCTGCCTGTGGCCACGTTCTGGGAGGTTCTGCTATCCTTCCGCCACCCCCATACACCTTGTATTAGAGGGATGCTAATTTCCTGTAACATTAGATTTCTCACTTTTTCAAATAGCTTTCCTGGGAATGCTTTTGGTTTTGGTGTATTTTCTGGCTGCCCCCATAAGCAAAGCTTTTGTTGCAATTGAAAACCCAAGGCCCTCACTTGCTCTAATAATGGGAATATCTCATTAGCCCCCTGGGTTGTCAAGTGATGTGGTTTGGTACCCCCTCCCTTCACAGACTCCCCATCCCCTGAAATGGTTTAGGGGTCATTTTGACTACACTTTTCACTTTCAGAGCAAAACATGGGAACGATGAAGTCCTAATCCTCTTTGCCGTGTCATTTTCTGATTTTCTCTGGCTATTGTGAGGATTCTCAGGGTTTGTGCTCTGTTCAGGCCCCCCAAGTTAGAAGGAGGAGCCAGAGTCCAGAGAAGCTCTTTGCTCAAAGACAGCCTTAACACAATTCCTGACTAGGAAGGGATGACGGAGCCTAGTTATCTTGCTTTTCAGAAGGATGTGGATTTCTGCCTTATGAGAACCGGAAATTGGTCCCATGTTTAGCCAGAGGATAGCAGGCCTTTAATCTCTGAAGCGGCCAAGAAATACAAGCTCTCCCTTTTGGGATTGTACATTGTCCAGCTGGTTGGGAGCGGCCTGCAAAGACTTCCAAACCGGTTTGGGTAGGAAGTTGAGTCTTTTCACATGGTGGGAGGGTGAGTGGGAGGCAATGTAAAAAGCGATTAGAACTAGGTGATTCCAGATGGGACCTCAGACACTGACTGGAAAATCTCAGAAGCACCAATCAAAATCTAGGCCACAGAAATCACTGCAGCAAAGTTCCTGATAGTTTGATTATGATTTTAGCTTAACTACTGGCTAAATCTTAGGTCATCTTTTCTTTGAAATGCTATTAATTCCCCCTCCATGTTTTCTTCAAAAGAAAGAGAGGAAGGAAGGAAGGAAGGAAGGAAGGAAGGAAGAGGAAGGGAGGGAGGGAAGGAAGGAAGGAAAAGAAGGTACGAATGAAAATGTTTTGGCTTGGAAATTTAAAAAAAAAAAAAGAAAAACCTATTCAGGTAGTCCATCTGCCCAGGGCATCCAACCTTGATAGATCTAGCTACTTAGTGATTTCATGATGTTGAGTTCTCCTTCTGCCAATATAGCCCAGCATCTCTCTTATCCTCTTTCTGATTTTGTTTTAGAGATTCATCTGGGGCTCTGAATTGAGATGACTCACCCAGGGGCTCATTTAGCACTTCCTGACTCCCAGACCTGGGCTTCCATCAGCTAAACCACATGCCTGTCATTGGTTTATCTGAAGATACTGGTTCTAGTTTTGGGAGGAACCTTAAAGTTCATCTAGTCGCCTCAGCTCCTTCATTTTACATATAAGGAGACTAAGGTTTGTTGTTTCTCGGTCTTGTCTGACTGACTCCCCCAAAAGAAGGGGGTGTGGCAAAGGTACTGGAGTGGCTTTGCTATTTCCTTCTCTAGCTGATTTTACAGGTGAGGAAACTGGGCCAGAGTCAAGTGACTTGCCCAGGGTCACACAGTTCGGATTTGAACCTGTGAAGATGAGTCTTCCTGATTCCAAGCCCAGGGCTCTGTCCACTGAACCACCTAACTGCCCCAAAACCAAGGTTTTAAAAAATGAACTGACTTACCTGCAATCATGTGGAGTGCTAAGTAATAGAGTCAAGATTTGACCTCTGGCTCTCTGAATCCAAATTCAGCCATCTTTCCACCATCCTCTGATGTTTTATCCATTGAGTTTCAACAAGTGTTTGGGTATCTCATTCTGCTGGGCAGCCTGAGATTGGCCACATTCAGTGGACAATTAAAGCATCGAAGGAGGCAATGATCCTCCTAAAGATGGATGGTTAGCTGTCAGTATTCTTTGTAACTCATTGAAAACATAGCATTTGATTAAAGAGGTGCTTGGCTCGAAGCTTCCCTAGGACTTAACTTGAATTAATAAGAAAACAATACCAGGACCTCTTTAGCATTAAAAGGAGATGGGGGAGGGGAGAATTGGTGGGAGCCCAGGTCTTCCCCACCTTATTGTACATTAAATTGCATCAGTTAAGTTAATAGTATGAATGATCAGTATTTTGGCAATTCATTGTCAACAAACCAACTGCAATATGTAGAGAGCTATTTCTATGCCTTCTGCACCATCCCAAGAGGAGAAAGATCATTTTTTCCAGTGTGTGTTTACATTCGAAATGTACACCTTCTTGATTCTAAGAACTATGAAATGTGAATTGTTTTCCGCAGCATCTTATAATAATGTTAACTTTTGATCTTTGAGATTAAGTACAGCTGGGATGTAAATGTAATGTTTTTTTCCAGTTTTCTAACAATTGTAGGTTGTCTCTCAGATCTTTAAAAATTGCTTTGTTTTGTACCAGTTCAAAAAACAAATGCCTTGTTGCATATAGTCAAATGGATTGACATTAAGTTTTTGTGGTGGCTTGGATCAAAGTCCTGGAACAATAGGCAGTTTAATACTCCCCAGTAGTTTTCCATAATTAACTGTATACTTAGGAGCACAGATTATAGGGAAGGAACCTCAGAGACCAACTAATCAACCTCCTCATTTGGTAAATGAGGAAAGTGAGATCCTGAGAGAAAGTGACCTGGCCAAAGTTTCACAGGTGATCAGGTGTGTTTCCCCTACCCTGAGGATCTGACTCCCCCAGATTCTCTGATTCCGGAGTTAGTGATTTTGCCACTGAATAATACTGTGTCTAGTCGACATCAAAAAGACAGACTGGATTTCTTGGATGGAAGCGGAGGGGGAGGGACGTCTTAGGTCCCAAATGCCCTTTTAAAAATTGTCTTTTTGTCATTTTTCTCCTATTATCTTGTTGTTGTTGTTGTTGTTGTTGAGTTGTTTCAGGCATGTCTGACTTTTTATGAGCCCTTTTGGGGTTTTCTTGGCAAAGATATTGGACTGGTTTGCCATTTCCTTCTCTAGCTCATTTGACAGATGAGGAAACTGATGCAAGCAAAGTCAAGTGACTTGTCCAGGGTCACATAGCAAGTCTGAGATTGGATTTGGACTCATGAAGATGAGTCTTCCTGACTTCGGGACCAGCACTCTATCCACTGCAGTGCCACCTAGCTGTCTTCTCTTATGTATAGAACTTTTAATTCCAAGATACTAATTTAGAAAGTAGTCTACATGGATATAAAACAGATAGCAAGTGCTATTTACTCTGAAGTTTTGTTACTCTCCTATTAAGTTGAAGAGACTGTTTCATATAACTTCCCTACAAATTATTTGTAAAGTACAATTTGCCAATGCATTTGCTAAAGAGCCTTAAATTTGGAGTCCTAAGACCTGGTTCCAAATTCAGCTGTGCTACTTACCAAGTTGGTTCACTTAATTCTCTTCTTCAGGTCCCCCTTTATAAATCAAGGGGATTGAATGTAATAAAGTCTAAGGTCCCTTCACAGGCTAAATTCTCTGGTTCATAGAAAATAAAACCCACCGGTCATGAACCAGCTACTACTGCTTTCTGTCCTTGTTTTATATTGTTTGTCAATTTATTCCCTTTGTGGAATAAGTCTCTTACTGAGGGGTGTGTGTGTGTGTGTGTGTGTGTGTGTGTGTGTGTGATGTATGCCTGTTTGTAATTGGATAGTATCTCCATGCCTTTCTGTACTTTTGGATCAAAGAACTTGGAGCCAATTTCCTCTTCCTGGACTTTTGTACCTAATGCAGCTACTATAAACTAGCTCCAATTCATTTTATGTTTGGACATAGTTATTAATATTGTCTTACCACATTCAAACGTGAGTTCCTTGAGAACAGGGTTATTTTTTTTTTGTTTCTTTGAATCTTTGGCCCTTTTGTGTATAGTAAGTGTTTAATAAATGCTCATTGACTTGCCTGACTAAGGGTTTGGGGTTGTTATTTTTTTTCTTCTTAGAGAGGCAATGTGACATGGTGGGGAAAGTTCTGAGGTTGGAGTCAGGAGAACCTAAATTTGAATCCAGTCTCTGATATTTGTTAGCTGTGTGACCCTGAGCAAGTCACATAACCTCCCTGATCCTCAATTTCTTCCTTTGTAAAATGAGAAGTAATAATAGCACCCACCTCCCAGGCTTGTTGTAATGATTAAATGAGATGACATAATTAAAATGATGACCAGACCTTAATGGACTATATAAATATCAGCTGTGGGTTTCTTAATTAGTAGCAGTAGCAGCCCACTAACAACTTAAATATTTAATGTTCCAACTTGAGATTAGTTTTAGATTGATTTTCTATAGAAGAGTGTCTGAAAAACCTGCTTATCATAACAGCAATCTTTATAGTACTCTAAAGTTTGCCAAGTCCTTCATATGTTATAACATTATCCCTCACAACAACCGTATAAGGTAGCTGTGGCTTATTAACTTTATCTTACAAATAAGAAAAATGAACCTCAGAGGGTCTGAGTCACCTGTCCACAGTTACACAGGCAGGAAATAACAAAAGTGGGATTGGAGCCTTGGTTTTCCAGTCTCTAAGCCCAGCACCCTGTCCGTTCCGCCATACCAACTCCAGTTAGGCTGGCCGAAACTCACTGACTCAAAGCAATGCCCACCAAACCCAGATGGAAGACACTTTATTTTATGACACGACTCCCTAAAATAAATATCTACCATAAGGGGTTAGCTAAAGGATAGTTGTGACCTGGACTGACAATTTCTGGGATTGCCATTTGTTTTCGTGAGGTCCTCCAGCAGAAGAGTTCTCTGGGGACATTGGTAGTCCCAAGTCATTGGCTGTATTGTTTTGCCTCTGTCTGAGAATTGGATGTAGTCATTTGTGAGATGGTGTTTCCTGATTTCTTGCCCCCCCCCTCCCCCTGCCATTGCCCTGATCTACCCAATGGTCAATCTTTGAAACTTGTCTTCATCACAGAAAGGCTGACCTCCTCTGTGACGGAGTGACCACTTCCCTCAGTTTGCACAGCTATGCCTTTGCTCCTATTTCCCCTAGGACCTTTCTTAAACTCTCTGGTATGTTTTTGATAATGTGGGAAAAATGTTTTGCAATTGGTATTTTGTAACAAAGCTCAGGGCAGTATATAATAATGATGTGGCTGTTGTCCTTCATGTCTGAAAAGGACCAAATGAGCATTTGGAATGGAGATGTCTCTAACTTTGCACATCCCTCTTTTCTTTTGAGCTGTTGTAATTCTGCTTTGTTCATAGAGCACAGAGCCTCCTTTGCTGCAGGCATGCCATGCTAGGCACGCTTTGCCATGTCTCCCATGTCTCCCAATCTGTCATGATGAATTACAGGGTCAGATACCCTCCTTCATTCTGAGGATCTCTGGGTCTTGCCATCTACCCTGCAGCTTACCCGCCCCACATGTGTTGTCTTCTCCTAGAGTGAGTGGGACCTTCTTGAAAGCAGGGGCTTTTTTTCTATGTGTCTCCATTGCAGTTACTAAGCACAAGCTTTGGCATGTAGTAGGTAAGACTTAAAATGTGTTTTCTCATTTCTTCATGTAGAATAGAGCTGATCAGGGTGCTCCTGCTTTGAAAACTTCAGTGACCTCCTGTTGTACACTAAATAAAGTTCAGTTGCTATTGTCTGGAAACCAAGATGTTCTAGAAGCTGATTCTCTTCCCCTTCTCCCCCACCTCTCCATCCCAGAACCCACTACTGAGGGCACCCTTCCCTGTCCCTTTATCAGGAGCCACCTAGAACCCGTCAGGGCTGCTTGACTGTTCACATGGCTTAGAGAGATGGAAGTCACTAAGTTTTTCCTTAGAGTGACATTGAGGGCCACTATGCCTTCTCATCTAGCATGCTTTTATGTTCTTCAGACCTCTAGAACCATCACCTAATCTACCAGTGAACACAGAGGGGCCCCTGGGCCTTTCCATCTGCACTACTGATATACCCAGTGGTGTAATAAATCTAGACCCTACATCTTACTTTATACCTTTTCCTTGGGCTGTGCCATCATGCAGTGCAGCCATACCCAAGCTAACATCTCCAGGTGCCCATTGCAATGACCCTCTTCTGAGTGCCCACCTTCTACACACTCCTGCGGAGCATAGACCAGATCCTTTCACTGCCAGGCTGACCCAGGGTGACAGGTCATAGATCTGGAGCTGGAAGGACTTCAGATGCCATCGGGGTCAGCCTTCTTCATTTTATACATGAAGAAACTGAGGCCCAGAAATATTAACTAGTTTGACTGAGGTCACACAGGTAGGAATGGAGGTCACACATCAGAGGAAGGATTTGAATCCAGGTCCCTTGGCTCCAAAACCCGAGTTTCTGGCATTAGGTTTCCAGCCTCCCCTCGTTCTTGAGGCACAAGGATCCCTCCTTTTGACTCACTCCCCATGGGGATCTTTTCTGCCCCCTAACATTCGCTGGGTTGGTCCTCTAGTTCTTTGGCTCAGCCTGTGACATTCTCTATAACTCCAATTATCCAGCCTCCCCACCCCACCCCCTTCGCCTCCTGAATACCTACCTCCTTCTAGAATCTTAGATTGAGAGCTTCAAAAGGACTTTGGAAGACCAACTTACCGGTCACCTTGTTCAGGGAGCTCCAAGATTCTCTGTGTGGTCACTGACATCCTCCCGGACAAGGTATGTCATGAGTTCATAGATTGAGAGCCAAGATACTAGTAGGGCATAGAGCAACCCATCCAGGGTCCTACCACCAGGAGCAGGAAGAATTGACACCATCCACCTGCCTCTTACAGCCCTGGGCTTTGTTCTCTTGTAACATCGTGTCTCCTCCTGACTCGAAGTGAGGGCTGGGATGATGACATCCAAATTTTGTATCTCCTCCAGGATTTAGCACAGTTCTTGGCCCACCCAAGGCACAGTGTTGGGCAAGAAAGGCATTTAACCTTTCCAGGTCCATTTCCTCTTCTGTGACTGAGATGATCTCTCATGTTCCTGAGGTCTCTTTCAGCTCTTGGGGATGGTGATGGTGGCATTTAGTCATTTTTCAGGCATGTCTGTCTCTCCTTGACTCCATTTGGGGTTTTCTCAGCAAAGATACTATAGTGATTTGTCGTTTCCTTCTCTAGCTCATTTTACAGATGAGGAAACTGAGGCAAACAGGGTTAAGCGACTTGCCCACGGTCACACAACTAGTAAGACTAGAAATAGGGAGCCATTAAACCATATACAAGAATCCCAGCAGGCTGCGTATTGACTTAGAAAACCACATATTAATATTGTCTATATTTTATTGTAATTCATTTTGTTAAACATTTCCCAGTTTTATTTTCATCTGGTTCCAGCTGTGTTGTTCAATTTTTCAGTCATGCCCAACTCCTCCTGACTTTGTGGACCACAACACACGAGGTCCTTCCATCCTCCAGGATCTCTCAAAGTCTGTCCAGGTTCACGCTTGTTGCTTCCATAGCACTATCCATCTCATTCTCTGCCATCCCATTCTCCTTTTGCCTTTGGTCTTTCCCAACATCAGGATCTTTTCCACCAAGTCTCGTCTTCTCATCATGTGACCAAACTGTTTAAACTTCACCTTCAGTGTTGTACCTTCAAGGGTTCTGGCTGGTACTCAAGCGATGTGGACAATGCTGGACACCTCGGCACTAGGAATGCCCCTAAGACTGTACATTGAAGAGAAGATTCCAGCCTGTATTTCTAGAGGGAATCTTTCACCAGGAGCTCCCAAATCAATGAAATCCTGGGTCTAGTCTCTATTATATCTTATTATTTAATATACTTCTTAAGTAAATTATCCTATATTATATAATTGTAATTATTATGCGTAATTCACTTATGTCTTGTTTATTAACACATCTTATTTACTTAAAACCCTACTAGTTGTAATGGTAAAAATCATTCCTTTGATGTGATCGTTACAAGCTCAGCATGGCAGATATAGAATCATCAGAGCTGGTTTGATAGACCTAGAACCAGACATCCATATGTAGGGCTAGAAAATAGTTCACATGAAAACCATCTGGGAAATTTTGCAAAAGGGAAGTCAGGATGTCATGTGTCGGGGTGACCAACTGCCCCCAAAAAATATCCAGTGTAATCCAGGGACTAAAGAAGAATTGACGGAGACCCCCACATCACTGGTCTGCTCCAGCAGCTTCTTCCTGCTTCTAGGCTAAAATACAAACCTTTCTTTGGGGACCTTTCAAAGCCATTCCAGTCTGGCTCCATCCTAGTTTTCCTTTATGCACTCTGCATTCCTGCCAGACTGATGACTTGCTGCTCCCCCTGCAATCCATCTCCAACACTATGCATTTGCACACAATATTCGGAATGTCATTTCCTCACCTCCACCTTAAAGAATCCTTTGCTACCTTTAAATCTCAGCCCTTTAAAGCTGCTACATTTAAAGTTCAGCTACTACAGAAAGCTTATCTAGGTCCCCCTAGCTACTAGTAACTTTCCCCCAGAAAATAATATTCTGTATTTCATTTTCTGTGTATACATTGTTTTCTTCTAAGTTCCTTGAGGGCAGAGAGTGGTTTCATTTTTGTCTTTGTGGTCCTACTGCCTACCTCAGTGCCTGGCACATAGTAGGCTCTTAATGAAACCTTGTTGAATGAATGGGTGAGTGCCCTGGTCAGGCCACATTAGGAGTATTGTGTTCAAGTCTAAGTGTCATATTTTGGGAAGGCAGAGAATGTCTAAAGGAAGGTAACCAGAAATTTCAGGGTTTTTGAAACAATTTGTTGAAGGAATTGCAGGTACCTGGAGAAGATTCAAGAAGCAATGGAAAGATAACCTACTATGAAGTCAAAAGACTTAGGTTCAAGTCACTTAAGCTCCCTGACCCTCAGCTTCTTCACCTTCAAAATGAGGAAGCTTGGATGAGATAACCTGAGGTCCCCTCTCACTTTAGATCTGGCTAATAGTTGCCATGTCAAAATGGGGGCAGGGCAGGAAATAGATTTCTTCTATTGCTCCCAGAGGGTGCAAGTCAGAATCAGTGAATGGAAGTTAAAGAGTCATTTTAACCTTGGTGTAAAGAAAGACTCCTCCCAATTAGAGCCATTCCAGAGGAGGAAGGGATAGAGAAGTACTGGGTTCTGCCTCACTGGAGGGCTTTCAGCAGATGCTAGGTAAACACATGACCGTGCATGTATATATACACACATGTATGTGCACACATGTGTATCTATGCATACTCATGTGTGTTTGTAACATGTATGTTATGTTTATGCCACATATATGTATTATGTTATAAACATGGTTCTTGTCCAAGGACATGATAGACCTGATGGCTTCTGAGCTCCCTTCGAACTTGGAAGTTCTATAGGTAAACATTTTTTGAGTCACTGGCTATGGATATTGTCTTACTATGGATTTTGTCCCACTTCTCATGGAGTCTCCTAGTGGCAGAATCACCACCAACATGTGTTCCATAGTTGACTGGTATTGCTGCAAGTAGATGCAGCTTTGGGCACATTAGCTGTCAGTTTCAACATCTTAATCAAAGGGGTGGCTGAGAGATTGGACTTAGGGATGATGACATGACAGGCCTCCATTCCCATCATGCCCTTGATGCTGAGCTTTGCCTGAATTGTTTCCTGGCCAGCCCTTTCCCCTTTGTTTTGGATGGGTTACTGTGTGGGACACATGGGCCGCCATCTTTTCTTCTTTTGCTGGAAGGTCTTTTTTGGTGTATCAGATGTTAGAACAGCTGAAACAAGCTGACTTTCAGGAATACAGGTAAAAGAAATCCCACAATAAATGCGTGGGCATAGTTTGTATGTAGCAGTGACCCAGAAAGGATACCAGAACGTTAAAAAAAAAAGACACACCAAATTTCCCTTTTTTGCTTCATATTTGAGAAGTGAACAAGTTCTTCAAAGGTCTGTGTTTGTTACCCTTGGTGTTCTTTAAAAAAAAAAAATTAGGCAAAATCCCCCCCCTCTACTTTTGTGAGCTGAAATTATATGTTCATTTCCGTGCAGTTTGACTTTTGCCTGTTCCTTTTTGAATCCTCCTTCAGACACTTAATAGTTTCGTGAACCTGGACACTGGTGTCACTTACCTCTCTGCTCCTCAGTTTCCTCATCTCTGAAAATGGAGATAATAGCACATGTGAGAGGAAAATGAGATAAGATATGTAAAGTGTTCTGCAAACCTTAGAGACACATGTACATTCCTGGCTAGATTTCTTTCTCAAAGACAAAACCTTAAATCCATCTCGCTGTGGAGCTTGTAGACCTGAACAAGAACAGAACAAGAGCAAGAACTGCCCAAGTGCCATTTAATGGCTATGTGGCTATTTTGGGGGCCTTCCTGGTTCAGAGTAAATGTACTGTTTCTCTTCTGGTCAGCAACCCTAAGGGTCTTCCCCTACAGTTTGATTTCTTTTCTTTTTTGATTAAAGGGGCCATCCCTTGACTCACTTCTTAAAAAGGCCTATTCACTGAATGGGTGTTGCCTCACTGAAAGTGAGTACCTGAAAAAACCTTAGCCTAAAAGGGCCAGGGTCTCCCACTGCATCCTGGGCCATCTCTACTCTTCTTGAGGAATATCTGGCCACTGGACCCAGATGGCTCGGGAGGAAAAGGTGAGGCTGGTGACCTTGTACTATCTTCCCTTACTTAAATCAAAGTCAGCTATAGGTGATGTCATCATCCCCTTGACGTCATGGTACTCTTCAAGAACGAAGGACAAACCTAATGTTAACTGTTATTATTGTTGTAATTATGAAACATGTCAGAGAGAGTGTGTTGGTTGTGTGTAGAGAGCTGACCTTGAAGCCAGGAAGGCCCTTCCCTCCCCAGGCCCATACACAGACTGGTCTATGACCCTGGGGAAGTTACTTAACTTTTTATCGAGGCGGCTACTTGGCACAGTGGTTGAGTGCTGGGCCTAGAATCAGGAAGACCTGAGTTCAAATGGAGCCTCAGACACTTACTGGCTATGTAACTCCTGGGTCAGTCACTTGAGCTCCATCTGCCTCAGCTTTCTCAACTGTAAAAAAAGGACAAGAAGAGAGCCAGGGTTGTTGTGAGGATCAAATGAGCCAGTGTATGTCCAGTGCTATGCAAACTTTCCAGAGTCTCAGACACATCAACCATGCCTATCCGAGGCACCTTTTTAAGACTCCAAAGTGAAGAGCTGCATCGGTGGGAGGAGCTTCCTCCACTGGAAACCGTCCATACCAAGGCCAGTCCCTCACTCTGCTACTAAGCAGGCCTGTAATGCAGTGATTCGTACCCAGAGGTCAGGACACTTCATTCCTTGTGTCTCAGTATTGCAGTCACTGGTTGGCAACGACTGTTTTCCTTTGTAATCATTTACATTTTATTTTATGCTTTTAAAGCCTTTATTCTGAGAAGGGTTCCATGGGCCAGATTACCAGAGGGGTGTCTGTGTCTATCTGTCTCCGTCTCCCTCCTCCTCCTCCTTCTCCTTCTCCTTCTTCTTCTTTCTCTCTCTCTCTCTCTTTCTGTCTCTTTCTCTCTCTGGAATAAGGTAAAACAAAATAAGACACAGGCCCTGGTCAAAAGGATTGACTTCCATGGGATCTGGTGAAATATGTGTGGTTATATAACTACTACTTTGCTCCTGAGATGTTCTCACCTGGTGTTTTCTTTAGAGAAACCCTGCCTCACTTGGTGCTGCAGAATACCCAGGGCACTCTGTCCTCCTTACTAGTCAAATTTTAGACACAACAAGGGTCACATGTTCTGGAAAGAACAGTGGATTTGGAAGCAGAAAACCTAAGTCTACTTCCTGACCAAGGAAGAGCAACTTGCTAGCTGTGAGACCTTAGGTAAGTCACTCCCTCATTCTGATCCTCAGTTTCTCCGTCTGCCAAATAAAGGATGGGTTGGGCTAAGTAATTCAGTTCAATTCAGTAAATATGGATCAAGAACCTACTATGTGCCAGACACTGTGCTAAGGACATTTCTAACATTCCTTTAAGTTCTGAAATAATAAGAACTACTTTTTAAACAATGCTTTAAGGTTTGTAAAACCTTACCTTTCCATACATTAGATCCTTTGCTGAAGGGAAGGCAATAATCTGTATCCTTCATGCAAATCACCTTCTTGGTCATCATAAATCTGATGTTTTTCCAACTGTGGATGGTTTGGAAATACTGACTAAATATAGTCTGGATAGCTGCGTTCTTGTTCTGGGTCAGGCCCAGTGTGCCTCTGACAGTGGGACAAGGGGCTATGAAAGAACGCTTGAAAGTACCAGCTAAATATAGTGTGCTTAGCGAGTCCCTGTTCTGGGTCAGGCCCACTGTGCTGCCCAGCAGCGGTAGTGAGGGGCCTGTGAAGGAAAGCTGTCACTAACCTTGGCGGCTAGTTTCTGAGCATCCTGGTTTCCCTCCACAGCTAATTCCAGAGTTGGGCTTGATGGACTCATCCACACCTGTTTGAAGCTATTTCTGTTTTCAGCTTCTAGCCACCCCACCCCTGAAATAATGAACTCTGTAGTTTACTACTTAACTCTGGGATGTATAAGGTTTGCTTCTCTTTGAAGATTCCATGAGTGCTCCCTGGTTTTGTTCCAGGATATGATGAGCAACCCTCTATCCACACCTGTCAAATCTGTGAAGTTCGACATCTTGTGTTGGGTGTGGAGGGTGACAAAAATGAAACTTGGCAAAGCCCTTCCTCCCTAATGGAGCTCGCTGGGAAGATAGGTCATGGGCACAGATGAGTCAACACAGGGCAATTGGAGAAGGGACAGAGCGCTGCCATCTGGGGGAATCAGGAAAAGATTTCTATAGAAGGGTCCTGAAGGTGAGCTTTGAAGGGAGATTAGAATGTTCAGTAACACAGGGAGCACCTTCAGGCACATGGAAGCTGTGAAGGCTTGGAGAAGGGGATAAGAAAGGATGCATTTGGAGGACAGCTGCTCATGCAGGTTGCCTGGAAATTTCAGTAGGTAAAAACAAATACTATGAATTGTACTTGGGAAGACAAATTGGAGCCAGATTTTGGAGGCCTTTAAATGCCATTGGAGGAGTGAGGTGTTTTTTGGTTTTTTTTAATTCCATAGGTAATAGGAAGCCACTGATGATTTTTTTAAGTGAAGGAGTGATGTGGTTATTTTTTTTTTTCCTTGGGAAGATTACTTTGGGAGCTACGGTTAAGTATAGATTGGAATGAGAAGAGATTGGAAACAATGGGACCAAAAAATAAAAAAGGAAACAAGGGGACCAGATGAGAGTTTGTTGTAATATTCCAGGTAAGAGAAAATAAGGTGAACTAGGTTTCATCAGATCGGAAGGGAAGGATGTGGTGTGGAAAACCACATCTTTATCAATTAAACTTTTGCAACTCATTGGATCTAGTGAGGTTTTTGACTTGGTGGAGTCCAGTCAGATTCCAAGGTTTTGAACCTGGGTGACTTGGAGAATAAAATGGGCCCATTTGTATGGGCAGCGTATTAGGACGAGTTGGAGAGATGACGAGGTCCATTCTGGACATGCGATGCTCCAGGTGCTGATGTAATCGATTTATAACTCTCTTTGGAATTAGACTACCTGGGCTTAAATCGCATTTCAGATGCTGAAATCATTCATTTAGTCTCTGGGCCTCACTTTCTTCATCTGTAAAATGAGGGGATTGGTCTCAGTGGCTTCTAAGGTTCTTTAAATCTATGAAAGGTGAAGGCCAGCAGGTGTTTGAAAGTGATACTGGAGCTCAAGGGAGAGTCTGGGACTAGCTATATCAATTTGCATGTTATCTGCTTAGAGGTAATGATTGAACCCATGGGAATAGAAGACATCACTGAGAGAGTGTGGAGAGGAAACAGACCCAGCAGAGAGCCTTGGGGGAACAGACATGCTTCCAGGGGTAAGATCAGACAGAGGGGAGCAGAACTTGGGGGAGCCAAAGAAAGAGATATTATCCATCTTCATATCATTAGTTGCTTGTTGGGTCATTCTGTCAACTGAACAAAGGGCTTTCTGGAATTCCATTCTGAGGATGTCTACCTCTTTTTCAACATCATTTGAGGCTTTAATGTTACTTGAGGCATCTATTTCTTTGATCAAATTGCTGAGAGTTTGCATTGAACGAAGACTTAGAATGAATTTAAGTTTAGCATTTTCCTTTTCATATTTAAGTAGCTTCTCAATTTTGTAGTACTTCATATCATCTCCCCCAAGTGGTATGTTGGTCTTAAAAATGTGTGTGTGTGTGTGTGTGACTGCCCTGCATTGGTCAGTAATGTGTATGGTGTAACTTAAAGCTGAGAGTACAGTTGAAAAAACGTTGTGAAGTCCTTGGCTAAAGTTTTGAATATTTTATTGGTGCTTCGTTGCCGTTACAATCATTGCTGTTATCTGGTTCTTCTTGATGGCACTCAGACAGAAACAGTCCTGGGACAAGTCACCATCTGTTTTGTGCTTCCTGTATAGGTAATATTCTGCTGACTGCTCTGTGGGTGCATGAACTAACTTCCTTTTCTAGTCAAAACAAAGTATTAGGGTATAAATTCATCTTTTGTAAGTTAACAGCAGGCTAAGTAAGTATCCCATTCAAGATCGACACCAGGAGCAGAAAGCAGGACAACGGGAATGGCGTGTATATCGTCCTGTTCCCACAGGATTTTTTTTAGCTAAATCTTCATATTTTGAAAGTTTTTCATTCCATGCATCTTAGATATTATGAATATTTGGTAGAGTAACATCTAGTGGCAACGTTTTTCTTAAGTTTTTATGGATCAATGTTATGCCTGGGCAATTGTGGGCAACAGTTCAGACTGTGATCATATTCCCATATTGATACCATTCATTGCTTAAGTTTCCCAGGATTCTAGGACACTGGAATTCCAGGAGTGCTCCATTGAGTACTGTATGTATAGTGCAGAGATTTGTTACCTGTCTGTGAAAGAAACAGTGACTTTGTGATCTATAATTTTAGCTACCACCAAGCCTTGACTTACGTAGTATTTGGTTCAGACAAACTTTTTATAGGTTGCAGTGATTTGTTGCACAGTTTCTATCTTATATTGCCTTTTTATATTCTGCCTTGTTCACTCAATGTGGGCTTTTTAAGTGTAAACTCTTTTACAATCTGTGATGGCCATGACCTGTTCCTGAATTGCCATCCCAGAATTCCTTTGTTTCTATTAAAAAAAACACCCTCATGATTCAGGCATTGATTTGATACTTCTTTGGACATTTTTGTTGCTTTTGATACAGTTTGCTGAGTTCATGGGGCTGTCACCCACGGAGGGTCTTTTGATTCTACTATTGATTTCAGCGGTTTCATAGGCTGTATCTGGGTACGAACTGTTTTGGTTACATTAGACAAATGCGATAATGTATGCCTGTTTTCAGCTTTTACTGTAATTTGTTCCAAAATTATTTCTCTAGGTTTTTAACCTGTTTATTCTGTCAATCCTTTTTTTTTCCTTTTGGGGGAGAAGTGTTCGTTTTTCTGTTGCTGATTGTGAGTGATTATCTCTCTTTCGTTAATATTTTTTTGTTGCAATACTTTGCAAAGTTAATATTATCGTTCTTTTAATTAACTGATTTCTCCCCTCTGTGCCACTGAAGATGAGCGGTAAATCCAAATCAAATCCCACAAATAATTTCAGTCACCCCAACTTATCTACCATGCTTCCTGGAGCCAAGGTCACTGCTTCATGACTGTGTTCATGCAGAACACCTAATTCTGCAAGAGTTCCCCCCCACCCCCCATTAAAGACTGTTTCCTTTTTCTTTATAAATGATCCTCTTCTCCTGTTTTTAGAAAAGGCAATTTGGTGTCAGGTCTGGTCTGGGGTTAGTTATTAAGTCATATGACTGATGAACGGGAGCAGTAGATTAAATAAAAGCAAAATAACATTTTGCAGAGAGTTGGAAACACAGGAGATGTGATTATGTCTTTGGATGATCCAATGCCGGTATCTTTTCATTATCCCTCCCACAATGTTAGTAGTTGCTGTCTGTCTAGGGATTAACATTTACAAAGTACTTTCCATCCATTATCTCATTTAGCATTCACAATAGCTGGTGATGTGAGTACCTTGGATATTATCATCCCCATTTTATAGATGGGATATTGAGACTCAGGCTCAATGACTTGCTCATTATCTCTCGACTGGTGACAGGCAAGATTTGAATCCAGGGTTCTCTAACTCCAAGTCTGATGACTACTCTCCTACCCCTAGCAGTCACATGTGGACCAAAGGGAAATTCCTCCAAGGTATGGGTTCCTATTTTGGGTCCTACAACCTGTGGGGAGATTTCAAGGGGTTTATAAACTTTGATAGAAAAAAATACATCTTTATTTTCAGTAACCTTTAAATGAAATTTATTATTGCTTTCAATTATTTAAATACATTCTTCTGAGAAGGGGCCCACAGACTTCACCAGACTTCCAGAAGGGTCCATTATACACAAAAAGGCAAAGAACCCTTATTAAAAGAGTTTCTGAGCATTGTGCATGCTTTATTAATTTTTTCCTTCCCTCTTTCTTTCACTCCTTCCTTCTTTTTTTCCTTCCTTCCATCTATCATCCTTCCTTCTCATTTCTACATATACTTCTCCTTCCCCAACTCCCTTACCCAGTGAACCTGCCCTCCTACACCCATTGTCCACCTACTTATCCAGTGAAAGGAGGGAGGTACACAGAGACAGTTAGGTGGGGCAATGTACTGGAGGATGAGCTTGGATCCACTAATCACAGACCCTGGGCAAGTCACTCACCTTCTCAGCCTCAGTTTTCCCATCTATAAAATAGGGATCATGATAATAACACCTACTTCACGGAGCTGTTGTGAGAATCATATGAGATCATGTATGTAAAGTGCTTTGCCAACCATAGAGTGTTTTATAAATGCTCATTACCGTTGTTGTTATTGTTTCTTCCATTCTCTAAAACCAGAATTAGTCATTGTCTTACGCAGCTTTCCAGTGAATTTTTTTGTTCTTTTCAGGTACATTGAGGGGTAATGGGATGGGTAGAGTCACCATCCTTGTCACCAGGAAGACCTAGGTTCAGGTACCGCCTGACAGATACAGGTTGTATCACTTGAGCAAGTCACTTAACTTCTAAGTGCTCTGAGCACTTCCCTACAATAAATAGCCTTATAGTATCAGGTGCCAGCCTGCATTGATGGAGGCAGTCTGCTCTATCACAAAGAAATCACAGGCTCTGTTATAATCCCCTCAGTTTACATTATTGTAATTATGTCCTTGTGATTTCATACTGCAGCAGCCTATATACATCACCCATGTTTCTCTGTATTACAATTAAAGTTTGTTCAGTTCTCCACAACTGACAGACCAATATTTTTTAGAGTTTATCTCCATCAAAAAAGATCCTTATTCATATGGGACCTGTCTTCAATTTTATTTTTAACCTAACTACATCCCAGTAGTAAAATCTCCAAATAAAAGAGTATGGACAGTTCAGTGCATGTTTCTTAATGATTCAATTCAACATGGCTAGATGTTTCTTATGTATAAGGCACTGTGCTAGCTCCTGGATGGATACAGTGACTTGTCATCCTCTGAACACCGGCAAGTACCTCCCAGCCAATACCTTCTCTCCTCTCTTCTCTTACCATTTCAATCCATCTTCCAGAAGACTGCCAGAATCATCCATGCTACCCACTGACCAGGTCAGATTACTCAGCTAAAAAATCCTTTGGTGGATCCCTATTACCTCCCAAGTAAGGATGATAAAGCTTTTGGAAAATTGGAGATGAAAGGCATTCTGGAAGGATCAAATCGAAGTGTTTAAATTTCATCAAAAAGTTCTATTGCTAAATTGAATTCTGTTTGTATGATTTAATACTTGTTGACATAATTAAATCCATTTCAGATAGTTTCAAGGATGTCTCTCCCATTTCATTTTAAGAACGAAAACATGCACATGCTCCAGGCCCTCCCTCCTCTAGCCATAATTGTGCATGCGTGTGTGTGTGTGTGTGTGTGTGTGTGTGTGTGTGGTACTGGTCCTTTTGCATATGAACAGTTTGGTGCTGAGAGGGACAGAGAAAGAACATTCATGAAAGGAGAACTGGAAAAAATTCACCTGTAAATGAACAATTCCTCAGATAAAATGTTGAAGAGACTCACATGGATTTGTTCTAAGAACTAGAGAGGAACGATTTCTCCCTCAGATGAATGCAACCTAAACTCTGAAAGTAGCCCTAGGGTGTTATGGTTTGCTACTCAGGTGCCTGTTTTTAGAGTTTTGAAATTTATAATTGGCAATTATGAATCAAATAAATGCAAAGCTTGGATAAATACTGTTGGGCTCATCTAAGACAGAAAAATGAATTTCTTGAGGTAAAGATCACTGAGGCTTCTATTTGAGGCATTTGAAACTTTGTTCAGAACTGTTTGAGCTCATTGCTTTTTGGTGCATCTAAAGCCCTAGAAGGGGCAAACATCTCAGAGTTGACGTTTTGCCCTCTACTGACCTCTCTGACTTGATAAAGAGAAACAGAAAGACAAACTTTGCATTTGTTTTGCTGTGAGCTGTTCTTTGCTGTGAGAAGAGGCTTGGAACTGACTGAACAGAGCAGAATCCCTTGGTGTTTGTGGATATGAGGAGCTTGGGAATTCTTTGGCTCACGGGAACTAGTCATCATTTAAAGAGTAAATCATTTTTTCTCAAAACACTCTGTTGAGGGTGACCATGAATGAAAAAGAGCTCATTACTACTTCCTTTACCAGAGAGCAGAGCAGGAAAGACTTCAGCCAGTAGGACAATAGGGAAGAGCAGGTAGCAGACAAGGAGCTTTGAGTAGTACAGATTATTCCTAAATGTATCAAGGATATCAAGGCCTGAAGTCCAGAGTTTTGAGTTGTCTGGGGCACAAAGACTTCTCTCATATGCCTCCCTACTAAATTTCTCTAAGTGTATACCCAGTCTTTCCAACAGACACTGCATACATTGATAGGAAATTGTGACTCAAGTTTATAGGTTAATTGTGATGCTTGTTTATTCCTGCTTTTGCCTTCTGTTGAGTAAATGTTATGATTAATCCTGCTTTTGTCATTTGATGAGTACACTTTTTGAGTATTCCTGCTTTTGCAATAAAAGCTAAGTAAATGGTTTATGTTTACAAGTAGGCAGTGTTATAACATTTTTCCATATAAATAGGAAGCACACTGGTAGGGGCTCATGAACTATAGTAGTGAGTAGTAATAAGGATAACTTCCACACAAGCATTATTCCTAAGACCATGAGAGAGACAAAGAGTACTAAGTTATAGTAACATGCAGGTGGCTCCTCTCTGGGAACCCCTGACCTGCTAGCTTACCACTCAAGAGTCCGTGCCATACCCAGGTTATATGTTCAAAATATGGAAGTTCTTCATTTCTTGAGTGTGTGCTTTTTTTAAATGTGTAACTATTGAAAATGACTGCTGCTTATTTAGTAAGCAGTTTTTCTCTGAGGATTCCATCTGCTCTCTGCTTCACTCACTCACAAATTTTATACTCATTTTTCTACTATTAAAGTCCTGAAAGGTTCCTGATACTACAAACGTTGCTGCTGGCTCAGTTATGGATTGTGCCAGCTCTGGGGCTGCATGTTTCTCCCAGCTCATGAAGCCCTCTCCTTGTGGTATGTGCTGCCAATAGTTTAACATTATCCCAGGGGCTCAGCCTCTTGAGGGCTGTAAAGATGTCTTGTGGAATCAGAGTAGGCTAAATATTACTTCTAATGATGCTGCTTTTCCTATTAAGTTGTCATTGGCTTTGCTACTCAAGCCATAACATCTGGAATCCCATCTAATGTTGGATGAAAGACAATAAATAGGCTTCTCATAGAATTCGCTGTTAAATTTAAATCTTGCTTACGATAAGGAATTTTGTTGTTCTTGTTTAGTTGCATCTGACTTTTTGTGGTCCCATTTTGGGGATTTTCTAGGCAAAGATAATGGAGTAGTTGACCATTTTATTCTCCCCGTGGTGGGGGAGGGGGGAGTTCTTGGCAAAGATACAGGAGTAGTTTACCATTTTCTTCTCCAGCTCATTTTATAGATGAGGAACTGAAGCAAACAAGGTTGAATGACTTGTCCAGGGTCACACAGTTAATATGTCTTAGGGAAAGGACATAATCCAAAGTCTTCCTGACTCCAAGGCCAACTTTCCGTCTCCTGCGCCATACTATCTGCCCCTTGTCTTTCATTGGCAATCATAGAATCCCAGAATTGGAGCTGGAGGGGACTTCAGAGAACATGAAGTCCAACTCCCACATTTTACAGATAAAGAAACTGAGTCTCAGAGATGTCATGTGACTTGGCCAGAGTCACACAGCTACTAAGTGTCTGAGGCAGGATTTGAGCCCAGATCCTCTTGACTCCTGCGTCCTGTGTTCTATCCAACACACAAAGCTGCCACAGAAGGGGGTAGAAAGTGGGAAATCCATGCTACAGTGGAAATGTTACAGAATTCAGAGTCAGAAGTTAGAATTAAGCCCAGGCTCTAATATTTCTTAGCTGTAGAACTATGGACAAATCAAACTCTCAGAACCTCAGTTTTTCTACCTATAAAATAGGGATAATAGTACCACATTTTTAGTTTACCGGTTAAGTTTCATAAAAAGTGCCTATAGGCATTAAAAAGCCCTATAAAGATATGAACTCTTATATTTGGTTTTCAAGAAGACTCGCTGTGCCTTTGTCTTTAGACCAAAATGGAAGTTTTCTAATTTCCTGTCAGCTGAGCGATAACCAAGGCTTCCGTGTGTGTCATGAGTTTCCACTATGGTTTAGTTTTGTTCAAACAGATGCTTTTCATGAATCTCACAACAGAAGCAAACTCTTTTGAACAAAAAGCATTTTGAACTAAAGACTTTGTAACTTGGAAGGTACTTTGAGCAGGATGATGCCCCCAGAATGTGACCCTTGACTTGCTTTGACCCTTCAGCTTCTATACATGGCCTGGCTCCACTTGAATAAAACCACAAGGTTGCTTCTGACTGACTGTTGCATTTCTCAGTGCCGTGCCCTATGAGATGCCCATTCCCATCAAAGAGCAGCATGGAGAAAGAGGGAAATGGGAAGGAAAGAAAGATGGGCCCTTGGTGGGTCCAACTCTTTTCAGACTTAGTCAGCCTGATACCATGAACTGCTTATTGGATATGACTATTTGACAAAACTCCTGGGCCATGGATTCAATTAAGTAGTAATCAGGAAGTCATGGGATTTTAGGCCTGGAAGGGACCACTGAGATCATTTAACAGGGTTCAACCACCCTGATATTGTGAACGAGGAACCTGGGTGAATTACTGAACAACTAATTAAGGACATCTCTGGCCTAGGGCTCTTTCCATTACACTATCATATTTTCTCATTTTCAATGTACTTTCATGTCTATTTTTTTGCCACTGGGTGACTGTAGAAACCCTATGAGGTCAGTGGATGCTGGCATACCCATTTTACAGAAGTGGCAGGTGAGTCTCAGAGGCACTCTGATTTAACATCCTTTATGTAGCTAACTACTGAGAAAACTGATGGGAGAACTCTGATATCTAAGTCTTAGACCTTGCCGTTTTCTCTTACTTCTCTTGTGTCATAAAGAAATGAGATTCTTGGAGCAGGTCAATCAGTCCCTATCCTATACAATCACAAGACTCTTCTGTTACTTTGTATACTTTAGAATTTTTGCATTAGCAGGGTGTAAATGTCATTTAGTCCTACCCTTAACTGAAATAAAGAATGATGACTCCTGTCTATGACAATTGATGCATGCTTCTCTAGACTGCTTGAATACTATTAGTGAAGAAAAGGTTAAGTGTAGAAGGAAAAATAAAAGATTATTAATTGCAAAAATATTTTTTTAAAAGGAAACAGCCCATTGTTTTTGTTTGTTTGTTTGTTTGTTTTTACCAGTTTTAGTTCAAGAGGTAGCCTTGTGAAATGGATGGGGAGCTGGCCTCAAATCAGTTAGACCTGGGTTCAGGTCTGGCATCTGACACATACTGGCTGTGTGATCCTCACCCAGTCATTTAACCTTTCAATGGTCTAGGTCACTCTCTAGGATACAAACAGAAGAGAAGGTATTGACAATCTGCCCTGGCAAAGGAAGTTTCCTCCCTCTGCGAATAAAATCCTAGGCTCTATCCCTTGTTCCTATCTAGTTATTAGGAAGTTCTTACATTTATTTTTAGGAGATTGACACCCTCCCAATAGCTTCCATTCTCCTTCTGTCTTCTTTGGGGGGAAGTTCAATGGAAAGGACCAAGAAAAGGATGAGATTAAAAGAAGGGAAAGGAGAAAAAGATTGGGAGAGATGGGAATTTGTGTAAAAGACCCAAGAATGAATTTGTGGAGGGGAAATGTATTTCCTTGAATGCAGAAAGGTTAGAATTTGATTTAGTGAAGAAGGATTCTTATGGTAATGACGGTTCAGAAAATCAAGTAAATTCTGTCATTGAAATGGTGTTAAGAACTCCCAGGCCATGCAGAGGGTCTCCTAAGGTGGTGCTACGTGAGAATTACATACACTGAAATTTAGATTAACAAGAAAACCAAGTAGGAATGTTGCTAAGCACTGGGGACACAATGGCCAAATACCAACAGTGCCTGCTCTCAGGAAGATTACATTCTATTGAGGAGAAACAGCATGTACTGACAAATGAGTACTAATTGGTGGTTTTGAGCACTGGAAGAAATTATCTGGCCAGGGGAGGCTTTATATAGTAGAAAGAGTGCTGGACTTAGAGTCTGGAGATTTGAGTTTGGGGGCATGGGTTGATAAATGGCACTAAGGTCCCTGCCATCTCTAGGTCCAGGAGCCCACGAATCAGTGGCTCAGACCTAGTTTGGATTGTTTCCATTATGGTATTCTGAACTTTTTGTAAAAGTAGGTGACTGCAAATAAGGCTTCAGACAGAATGGGAGGGACATCGCAGAGCTCGCTGCCAAAGTTTCTTGGTTTCTATGATACTTTTTTTGGTCTGTTTTCTTTTCTCAGGAGATACTTCCTAATACAAAGTGAATTTTTTGACTCTCAGAACTGGCTTCTCCTGCGTGCCCCATGTTGTGGGTGAAAGGAATTCAAATTAGAGCGCTACCATATGGAGTGGGCATACTTGTGGAGGGCGAGGGATTTGGGGCGGCCTTGTTGTTGATTCCATGGGCCGGATGCTGGGCTGCGTGGATGTGGTTTCCAGTCCAATTTCTCAAGTTTGCCTTTTTCATTTGGCGACCTCTCTCTTAGCCATTGCCCCATCATGATGACAGGAATATTTTATGGTCAGTGCTCTCTTTTCTGTCTTTGGAAATATTTTTGGTCTTCACAGGAAAATAGTAGCATAGGTCTCAACTTGGGAGGGGTTTTAGAGGTCATCTGCTCTAGTCCCCTCATTTTATAGGTGGGAAGATGAGGCCTGGGATATCTGTCTCAAACATTAATCCACACAGAGGAACGGAATGTCCTCTCAACACAGCCATAGGAAGGTGAAACAGATTGGGGGGGGATTTTTTTTTTGCCATTTTCTTTTCTCTGTTTTGCCTAATTCTGCTACTTAGATATATCTAAAGCTCCTGTGGGTTTAATTCATATTTCTATACAGATGACTCTCAAATCTAGAAATCTAGCTCTTTTTTCTCTTGTAAAAACAAATTTCTGCATTAGCCCTGTCCAAAAAGGAAGGAGGGAAAGAAGGAGGGAAGGGAGGAAGAAAGGAGGGAAGGAAGGAAGGGAAAGAAGGAGAGGAAGGAAGGAAGGAAAGGAAGGAAGGAAGGAAAGGAAGGAAGGAAGGAAGGAGGGAAAGGAAGGAGGGAAAGGAAGGAAGGAAAGGAAGGGGGAAGGGAGAGGAGAAAGAAAGAGATAAAGGGAAGGAAGGAAAGAAGGAGAGGAAGGAAGGAAGGAAAGGAAGGAAGGGAGAGGAGAAAGAAAGAGATAAAGGGAAGGAAGGAAGGAAGGGAAAGAAGGAGAGGAAGGAAGGAAGGAAAGGAAGAAAGGAAAGGAAGGGGGAAGGGAGAGGAGAAAGAAAGAGAGAGATAAAGGGAAGGAAGGGAAAGAAGGAGAGGAAGGAAAGAAGGAAGGAAGGAAGGAAGGTCTTGACTCTGAGTCCACCAGCCCTCTATCTGGAGGTGGATAGTGTGTTTCATTGTAAGTCTTCTGGAATTGTGTTGATCAGAGTCACTAAGTCTTCCAAAGTTCATCATCACAGCTTTGCTGAGCTACACACATGGTTCTGTCTCCACCCGCTTCCTTTGTATATATTTTGTGCACATATTTATTTATGTGTATATTTTCCTTCTATTAGAATGCAAGTTTCCTGAGGTCAGGCACTTTACTGTTTTTTATTTTTTTTTAATCCGTATCTTCTAACACTGCCTGGAACATATTAGCCATGGCATTAGAAATGCTTTGTTGTTGCTCAGTCATTTCAGTCATGTCTGACTCTTCATGACCCCATTTGGGATTTTGACAGAGATACTGGAGGGGTTTGCCATTCCCTTCTCCAGCTCTTTTGACAGATGAGGGAACTGAGGCAAACAGGGTTAAGTGCTTTGCCCAGCTAGTAAGTGTCTGAGGTCACACTGAAACTCAGAAAGAAGAGTCTTCCTGACCCCATGCCCTACACTCTATCCATTGCCCCACCATGCTAGTTGATTAATTAAGGGACTAGTCCTTATTTTGCCCCCTAGTGCCATAAAATATAGGTAATCTTTCTTCTGGAGGACAAGCTTCCTATATTTAGACATAGTGATTATGCCTGCCCCACCTCTTGCCCCTGATTAAGGCCCTCAGTTCTGTCAATCTTTAATTGTGTGCAATGGCTTTGCATTCCTCTACCATCCTCTATTGCCCCCTCCTGGACGCATGACTCTAATGCAGGTCCCACTTTGCCAAGACTCCTTTGCAATATGGTTTCCACCAGTGGTCTCAGTGCTGCAGGTGTTATCTGACCTGAGCACAGTACCCTGGGGCTCTTCTTTCTACTGCAGCCCAAGTAAGACTAGCTGTGGTAGCCTTGGCATAGTGTTGACTCATGTTAGGGTTGTAGTCATTCAAATTCCTAATTCATCTTCTCAACAACTGCAATTTAACCTGTTCTATATCTGTATTTAAGTGCAAGGTTTTAGTCTTTCTTGCTTTTAAAAAAATAAGTATTTTTATTCATTTAAAAAAATTTAGCTCCAAATTCTTTCCCTCTCTCTGGCCATTCTGCTACCCGTTGGGAAAGCAAGCAATGGAATATCCATCATACATGTGAAGACATGCAAATTTGTTGTTGTTGTTGTCGGGGCATTTCAGATATGTCCAACTCTTCCTGATCCCATTTGGGATTTTCTTGATGAAGACACTAGAGTGGTTTGCCATTCCCTTCTCTAGCTTATTTGACAGATGAGGACACTGAGGCAAACAGGGTTAAGTGACTTGCCCACGGTCACACAACTAGTAAGTGTCTGAAGCCATATTTGAACTCAGGAAGAAGAGTCTTCCTGACTTCAGGCCCAGCAGTCTATCCAGTGCTCCACCTAGGTGCCCTAAAACATTCAAAACCTATTTCCATGTTAGCTATGTTTTTAAAAAATTGCAAGAAAAATAATATAATATAAAGAACATAAATATTCTATAACATAACTATTATATAAATATGTATATAATTATATAAATATAAACGGAAATTTAAAATATTAAATAAATTTAAAATAGAAATCATATAATAAAATGATATTAATTTTGGAATGTACTTTGTAGATATCAGCACTATTACCATTACTTCCAGGGGGATAAAATTGAGCCCCATGGTCCTGAAAGATAAAAAGTAAGATTTTTTAAAACTTAAAAATCAGTGATCTGATACTTTACTGAATTTTGGATCTCATTGCTGTATTATCCTCTGGAAGAAAATGTAAGCCACAAGGTGGTACTATGAGTTTGAGGGGGTACTCTGTCAAAGGAGAGACTCATCAGAATGGCAAAGGGTCTGCCCAATTGCAATCACTTACCTTCCAGGGAGAACTCATGGGCTATATGTGCTTTGTGGGTTATGTTTCTCCGTAAGAGCTCCTGAAAATTCTTTGTATTCATGTTTTCTGTAGTGTGAAACATAGGTTGTCTCACATCAAATATGTATGTGCTTTCCCGAGTGCTTGGACAGGGGCCAGGGACCTTGAGAAGTAGGTGGGATTACAGTCATTACTCACATTTTATATAGAAATGGAAACTGAAGCTCACTGAATTTAGATGACTTGTTAATTAATCAATTAAAAAACAGCAAGAACAAATGACCTGTTATCAGCTTCTTACTATGTATTAGGCTAACTGTCAGGGATACAAACCAAGGTCAAACCAGGACATCAGTATAACTAGACTGTATGAAGGTGAGTAAATTGTGTGAAGATTGGAAAGAGAGAAAAAGGTGCCAGTATGAAGAGCCTTAAATATCAAACAGAGGCTTTGATGTTTGGCTCCAGAGCTTCGCATAGCTAACAAATGAGCAGAGGACTTTCACTCAGGTCACTGCTTTAAGTCTCATTTTTTTTTTCCTCTATTCATTCTCAAAGGCCCATTTTAAGGGTCCTTTGTCATTTCTTATGGCACAATAGTATTCTGTCCCATTTATACACCACAACTTGTTCAGCCATTCCCCAGTTGATGGGCATCCCCTCCATTTCCAGCTCTGTGCCTCCACAAAAAGAACTTCCGAGACTATTTTTGTACTTACAGGTCCTTTCCTTTTTCATGGATCTCTTTGAAATAGAGACCTAGTAATAGTATTGATGGATCAAAGGGTCTGCACAGTCTTAAAGGCCTTTGGGCATAGTTCCAAATTGTCCTCCAGAATGGTTGGATTACTTAAACAAGCTTCTTACATCATCATAGTTAACCCCAGTATTCTCTCCCCTCCCCTTTCCCTGTCCAGAGGCCATACCATATAAACAAATAATATATTTAAAAGAAAAACAAATCAGCACGACTGATGGATACATCTAAGAAGTCTGAAAATGCATGTAGCGTGGAACACTTGTGGACCTTCCATTTCCATAAAGGGTTGGGTTGGGGGGTTTCTTCTCATCTCTCTTCATTCAAGTCCTACTTGATCTTTATAATATTGTTACATTCACTTTCAATTTTTTTGGTTTGTAGTCATCTTTCCATTTACATCATTGTAGTCATTAGATACATTGTTTTCTTGGTTCTGCCTGGTTCACTCTGCATCAGTTCATATAGATCTTTTCATGCTTCTCTGTATTCACCACACACAAAATTTCTTACAGAACAGTTATATTCCATTATATTCATGTACTATGATTTGTTTAAGCCATTCCCCAATTGATGGGCATTGACTTTGTTTCTAATTCTTTGCTATCACAAAAAGTGATAGTATAAACATTTTGTTGCATATGGAGACTTTCTTCTTGTCAATGCTTCCTTGTGTTGTAAGCCCAATAATGGGTTCTCTGGTTCAAAGAAAATGAATGTTTTAATCACTTTATTTGAATATTTCCAAATTGCTTTCTGAAATGCTTGTACCATTTCACAGTTTCACCAACAATGTATTAAGGTGTCTGTCATTTCCTAATCTGTCCAATATTGAATTGCCTCTTTTCATCATCTTTGCCAGTTTGCATGCTGTGAAGTGAAACCTCAGCATTGTTTTGATTTGCATTTCTCTTACAATTAGTGATTTCAACCCTTCTTTCATGTGGTTATGAATACTTTGTGATTCTTCTTTTAAGAATTGCTTGATTATATTCTTTGACCACTTATCTACTGGGGAAGAGTTCTCTTATGTATATTTATTGATTGTTCACAAATTTCAGATACCAAACTCTTATCAGAGAAATTTAATACACAGGATTTTTCCCATTTGAGCATTTCCCTTCTTATCCTAGGTGCACTAATTTTGTTTATACAGATGCTTTTTAGTTTCAAGTAATCACAGTTACCTATTTTACCTTTTTGTAATTTTCTCTTTCTCTTGTTTGGTTTAAAAATATATATCCCACCCATAACTGTGAAAGATATACGATCTATTTCTCTTCTCATTTTTGCATATTATAATCTTTAATATTAAAGTACCATACCCATTTAGAATGGATTGTGAAACATGATGTAAAGTGGTGATCTAAGCCTAATTTCTTCCACACTGCTTTACAGTTTTCCTACCAGTTTTTGTTGAATAAAAACCTTTTTTCTTGGGAATTTATGACTTTATTCTTAGAAATTTTATTTTTTCTTAATATATTTTATCTTATATCTCTGTTTGCCTCACTTTATCCAACTGCAAAATTGGGATAATAATAGCACCTGCCTCTCAAGGTTGTTATGAGGATCAAATGCGATCATATTTATAAAGTACTTGTACCATGCCTGACACACAGTAGGTATTTAATAAATGCTTTTATCCTTTCCTTCCCCTTCATCAGTTGCAGTCTATCTTTCCAATTCATTAGGATCTTTTAGGTTTCTCATCCTATTATTCAAATAATTCATTAAGATGCATCTGTGTCTTTTCCAGATCTCATAATTGTCGATAACAATATTTAGCAGGAGAGCTCACTCTGGTGAAGCAGGAAGACCATGAGACTTGAATCAGACAACTTAGATTCAAATTCTGAGTCCCAGTTTCTTCACCCACAAAATGGAGTCAGGGACTAAGTTTGGAGTGGTTGATCCCTGTGCTCACTTCCTATTTTAGGTCCCATGACAGGGCCAAGTCAGAACCATATGGCACCTGGATAGAGACCGCCCTATTTCGAAACATTAATTTACATTTTTTTTTTTACGTTGTTGTTGAATCAATTCCAAATTTATCAAACTATACAGTCATTCATTCAACTTTTTTTGTTTTGCAGAAGAAATTGTTAAATACCTCATCATAATCTTGATAAACTATGGGTGTAGCCTGGCTGTCCTCTACCAGTCTTATGACTCTTGTGTGCATACACATATACATATATACATACATAGAGAGAGGTTAATTTGGTTTGGGTTTTTGGAGGGTTTGCTTTGTTTTAGTGGATCAATGCTGGTTCCTAATTATCACCACTTCCTCTTTTAAAAAAATGATTTAAATTAATTTTTTTCAGTTAATCATTTATTTTCTCTCCTTCCTAACTGCCCTTCCCCCACTGAGAAAGAAGGAGAATAAAGCATCCATAGTCAAGTAAAACAGATTCCCATGTTGGCCATGTCTAAAACTGTGTATCTCCTTTTGCATCTTGAGTCTGTGACCCCTCTGCCCAGAGCCTGGCTAGTGGGCTTCGTCAGCTGACCTCCAGAATTATGATTGGTCATTGCATCATCAGTTCACAAGTCCTTCAACACTGTTAACTTTTTCCAGTGTTGTTATTATTTTATAAGTCGTTCTCCTAGTTCAGCTCACTTTTCTCTGCATTAGTTCACACAGGTCTTCCCAGGTTTCTTTGAAACTATATTAGTCTTCATTTCTTATGGCACAATATTTTTCAAGTAAATTAATATACCATAATTTATTCAGTCATTCCACAACTCATAGGCACTCCCTTAGTTTCTGATTCTAGTGACTGTCAAAGGAACAGCTATAAATATTTTTGTACGTGTGGGTCCTCTCCTTCTCTCTTTACTCTCTTTGGAGTGTAGGCCTAATAACACCCTTTTGCTTTTAAGTGCTTATAAGCCATTCGTTTAATAAATATTTGCAGATTTTTAAATTGACACATTCTTTATATCTGTGATTTATAGCTTTCTTTTCTCTTGTCAAGATCAGAGCACCATCTATCCAACTTCTCCCATTTTGCCCAGTTACTCAAAGATGGCTGACATTGATTTAGCTATAACACCAAATTGTTTTAATCTTTGGGAATGTAATCCTCAGACTAGAAAGTTGGACTCATTTAAAGCAGTTAGGTATGCTCTCTTGTTGACTTTCACCCTTCTCAGATTTCAGTCCCTTCTTGACCCTGTTAGATCTTTCAGTTCTGCTTTGAACGCCATTTTCCGTTGTGGAGAAGATCAAAGGAGGAATTGGACAGTGCTGTCATCTCTAAACATTAGGCCGCCTGCCCTATGTGTCCTTGCTTATATGACCCTTTTTTACACATCTTGTAAATGATTGTTGAAAATGTACTCTTGTTTGGGCTCCCTTTGCAATCATATCAGTCTCTTTAGATGTTCTCCCACCCCTGTTATTTTCTTCATCACCGACATTGTCAGAATTTCATAGTTTAGAACTTCCCATCCCTTTTGCCCCATTTTCCTTTTCAATGTCTCAGAGGATGTGCTTGTATCTGATACTTATAAAATCTATGAAAAATTTGTATTCTTCAAGTCTGGGGTTCATATATTCAGGATATACCCAGCATTCTTTTTAATTATTACACATTTTAAGATGATACAACACCTTTTTTCCACTATTCCAGTCCCACTCACTTCACCATCCTGGTCCTTACTCTTTCGACTCTAAATCTGTGATCCTATTAACTTGTGAAAAGTAAGAGGAGCATTTTTACTTGTTGCTTCACCTATCTATTAGGGGACAGAAGCCAGACTGTCAGGTGCCCTGCTTTTAGCAGGAGGGGGCTTTTAGAAGGTGCCTCCAGAGTTGAAGTTCTCAATTGCTATCTTGTGTCTCTTCTAGTTTGTCGATCATTCATCTCCTTAATTTTTGTCAGGCAGTGTATAGTACACTACTTCTATGCTATTCTCTCTCTCTCTCTCTCTCTCTCTCTCTCTCTCTCTCTCTCTCTCTCTCTCTCTTTCTCTCTCTCTCTCCTCTCCTCTCCTCTCCTCTCCTCTCTTCTCTTCTCCTCTCCTCTCCCTGTATACCTTCACCCTCTTCCTCCCTCTCTCTTCTTCCCTTCCTTCCTTTCCTTCCTTCTTTCCTCCCTTCTTTCCTCCTGGTCTTTCTTCCTTCCTTTCTCAATTTTTTTCCCACATATCATTGCATCATCACTCTCCTTTTCTAAGTTCTGAACTGATAATGAAATCAGCTTGGCCATCACTCCTTGTAAAGGGATAACAGTCTGTTTCCTTCAGGCTTCACTTGCCATCCCCTTACCATCCTTGCTAAACCAAAATACCTTCCTAAGCCACTGTTCCATTTCCCTAAAAATGATGTCCTTTATAAGCTCCTTGAGGGCAGGGACAGTCTTAACTTTTGTATTTGTATCCCCAGGGCTTAGCACAGTGATTGCTGCATTGTAAATGCTTACGGCATTCTTAGAAAAATACATGAATCCATTTGTTTCCATGCACATGTATCTTTCTTTGATGCACTATATTCCTCCACCATCCTTCAGTTAGATTTCTTTCAGACTTTCTAGCTCAAGCTCTTTTTGTGGTGGTAAAGAATCAGAAACTGTTGGGATACCCTCTAATTGGGGAATGGCTGAACAAGTTGTGGTGTATGAATGTAATGGAATAGTATTGTACTGTAAGATAGGATAAAGGTAAGGGTTTCAGAAAAACCTAGGAAGACTTGTATGAATTGATGCAAAATACAGAGCCAGGAGAACAACTTATACAATAATGGCAACATTATAAAGATAATCAATTGTGAAAGACTTAGTAACTCTCATAAACACAGTAGAATCTTCCACTTCCAGATAAAGAGCTGAACTCAATGTCAATTGAAGCTTGTGTGTGTGTGTGTGTGTGTATGTGTGTGTACACACACATATGTATATACAGGCATGGTTAGTGCAAGAATTTGCTTTATTTGACTGTACATACTTGTGATGGACTTTTGCCTTGCTTTGTTAATGGATGGAGTAGAGGGAGGTAGAAAGGAGAGAATTTGGAACTGAAAATAAAATGAAATTGAATTTTTTAAAAGTCTGACACATTCCTTGGAATGTTTCTGGTAGTGCCATTCCACCTGGTTCCTCTGAGGCAAGATTTGATTTTTGGAAATAAACAAAAGGCATACTGAGCTGAGGTGGATGATCAAGCCAGGTGAAAAATGAGCAGTGACTATTAACTCACAGCAGTGTTCTTTTACATCTTGTAAATTGGCTCTGACTTAAGCAAGAGAAAAGGGGGTGGGGGGAGCAATAGCAGTTTTAATGGGATATTTGTCCACAGCTACTTTGAAGGGGCAAAACTCACAAATCTTGGTTATTTAAGAAATCAGCCTTGATTCATATCCACACCTTATTATGTCTGATAGTTTGATGGAAAACTATATTAGAAACATATGGAGTTATTGTGTGCATGTTTTTCTTCATTTGCAACTTTAACAGTGTTCTGCTTCCTTATGTTGGTCTCACCCACCCCACCCCACTCTCTATGCCCTAACAGATCATCTAAAACAGCAGAAGTCTTTTAGAAAAGTCACTGATATTTCATTTTGGAATAAATCCTTAGGCTTAACCTGACTGGATTTGCCTTGTTAATCACATTTTCCTTAGGTTAATATTAAAATTCCATCTTTATTCCGTGAGCAAAAACCAAATGATTGTAGAGGAGGCAGCCTAGATGTATCCTGTGTTATAATTAAATAATCTTTGTATGGATAATTGAGAGTTAATATCACTGAAATGCTAATTGAAGCAAATGTGCTCTCCTTTCTGCATTTGAGAAATCCCTTGAGTTGTACTGGTGGTTCTGTTTCCCTGCCTTTATTTTCCTGGCACGTTGTCCGTGCTTAATAAATGCTTATGGATTGATTGGATATTTCCTGGTAAATCAAATACTTAATTGTCTGTTCTCTGATCAGTTTTCCTAAATGTGAATTAAGTTCTCCCTCCCTCCTCACTTTGAAATATTGAATCATTTTTTTTTTACTATCTCATTCTGCAGAGAAATGGTCAATGCATGGTTTGCTGAGAGAATTCATCCTATCCCAGTCTGTAAGGAAGGAGTTAGAGGTCACACAGAGTGCTGCTCTTGTCCAACACAACAGAGTCCCCGTTCTGAGACCACTGCCCCTGGCACCCCCACCAGGAAGATCTCAGCCTCAGAGTTCGACAGGCCACTCCGGCCCATCGTTGTCAAGGACGCGGAAGGAACTGTGAGCTTCCTGTGTGACTCCGAAAAGAAGGAACAGATGCCTCTGCAGCCCCCCAGCTTTGGTGCTGACACAGGAGATCAGTGCTCAAGGCTCTTGGAGCTTGTGAAAGATATTTCTAGTCATTTGGATGTCACAGCACTTTGTCACAAAATCTTCTTACACATCCATGGGCTGATCTCTGCCGATCGCTATTCCCTTTTCCTGGTCTGTGAGGACAGTTCCAATGACAAATTCCTCATCAGTCGCCTGTTTGATGTTGCAGAAGGCTCCACTCTGGAAGAAGCTTCCAACAGCTGTATCCGCTTAGAATGGAACAAGGGAATTGTGGGTCATGTGGCGGCTCTGGGGCAGCCCTTGAACATCAAAGATGCCTATGAGGTAATGAGGGTCTTCCCAGGATGGGTGGGGGAAATGGGGAAATTGTCCTGGATTCCATTTCATTGAACTAATATTGTTCAGTACCTACTCTGTCCTAGGCTCTGTCCTGGGCACCAGCAAGACAAAGACACCAACTTTGCATCACACAAGGGGGACATAATATGTGTGCAAATAAATACAGTACAAAAAGAATTGAGGAGGGAGTAAGTCCTAAGTACTGGGGTGATCAGGGCAGGATTTGTGGAGGAGTTGTAACCCGGACTGAGCTTTGAAGGAAGACAAGGACTCTGAGAGGCAGAGATAAGGAGGGAGTGCATTCTGAGCATGGGGAATGGCTTCTACAAAGGCACAGAGGTGGGAAATTGAGGATCATGAAAAAGCTAGACTGATAGGACTGTTTAAAGATAAAAAGGAAACATAATCAGCTCAGATCCAATAATGAGGGTGTTCCTGCTTCAGACCTTGCTTGCCTTTCCACCAAACACTTCCTTCTTCACCAAGGTTACTAGCCAGGGAAGAAAAATCTTCATTTTTTTCCAAAGGATTTTATCCTCTAAGTCAGTGTTCTCCATGGCTTGACCCCGAGGGGTGGATCTTGTGATCAACCAATCAGAAGGCAGGGAATTGAGTCTCATCCCAGTCTGCCTCAAAAGGTCCAGTTGAGAAGTTTGTCTCCAGTGTAACCACATCTCCTCTCAACACTCATATCCCCCCGGTCACTTCACTGCAGGAGGACCAGTTCTGTGCTCTGCTGCAGTGAACAACTAATATTTGCACTCTCCTCATGCCTTATTAGGTGGAGAGAGAAAAAGTCACTCATAATGATTAAGTATAAATGGCTTGTGATCAACAGGGCTGATCTCGTTATGTATTATCTTGTCCCCCAAACATTCCCCTATTCTAAACCTGTTTCTTACTGTTAGTGCCTCTAGCCTTCAAGCAACCCAGATTCCCATTCCTTTCTCTCCTAGATATTCAGTTGCCAAATCTTAGTATGTCAAGACCTCACCAGCATCTCTCACCCATCCCCTTCTCTCTACTCACCCAGCCCTCATCCTAGTTCAGACCCTCATGAGCTCTTAACCTAGAGTATCGAAGTAGCCCCAATAGGTCTCCTTGCCTCTAATCTCTGCTGTTCCTGATCCATCCTCTACATAATGGGCAAAGTGATTTTTCTGAAGCACAGGTTTAACATTGCCACTCCCCTGCTCAGCAAACTTTCATGGCTCCTTGTTGATTATGTTCCATCTTTATCTCATCTTTTTAAATTTCCGTTTTTGTCTGAGTTTTATGATCTATGCAATTATTAGCATGGCAGTCAGTGTTTATAATAGCAAATAAGTAAATATACACATATTGGAGTTGTGTACTCAAAGGTTTGTGTTGTATTTTTTTTTAACTGATAGGAGTGTACTATTGGAAAAAGTTTGGAGGCTATTGGTGTGGCAATCATTCAATTAGGTGTTGGTGTCCAAGGGAGATGGAACAGATATGGTGGTGGTCATTGATATTCTTTAATTAGAAAAGATGTGGAAAAAAGAGCTAGATTCATTTCCAGGACAGTTTATTGGGAAGGAAGCCATGACAGAGGACCCAGAATTGCCTTTCACTGGCCCCAGTGGTTCTTGTCTGCTCTCTGGAGCCTCATCTTCCCTCCTCACTTTGTAGCAAAAACTTTGGGCTGTAGTTGTGATGAGGTTTTAAGGAACTGAGTAAAGAGCCCTGGCTTGGGGGTCAAAGGACCTGGGTTCGAATCTTGGCCCTGTCACATAACCACCTCTTTCATCTTGGCCAAGTCACTTCAATGACCCAGCCCTCAGTTTCTTTGCTGGTAAAATCATGAGGTTGGCAAAAAGTTACTAAGTTGTGCATATCTGACCCAGATACACACAGTCTGCTCCAGGGATACGGCTGCTAGATGCATACCCCAAAGAGAACAAAATAAAGAGAAAAATGGCGTACATGTAAAAAAAATGTGTGTACATATATACATACACATATAGAATATAACACATATACCTACATGAGCATACAATGTAAATATTACATCTATGTATATGCATATAGACACATGCGTGTATGCCTGCATATATACATATGTGTGTATGTGTGTGCATATGTACACACAGAAAGATTCCTTTCATACCAGTTAAAAATGAGAAACTAGGCAGCTGTCTTCCTATTGGATCATTGCTGAATAAATTGTAGTCTGTGGATATAAAATTATCATACTGAAAGAGGATGAAGGGCATGGCTTCAGTGAAACCTGGCAAGACTTGCATGAACTGATGCAAAGTCAAGTGAGCAGAACCAGGGGAACAGTATACACAGTTATAACAACATTGTAACGACAATCAGCTGTGAAAGTCCTAAGAACGCTGATCAATGCAGGGCTAAACCGTGAGTCCAGGAGACTGAGGAAGAAACATGGTGCTAACATCCTGCAGAGAGGGAATGAGCTGAAAACACAGAGACAAACAGGGCTTTTTGCTCATGGCCACTGCAGGGTTTGCTTTGTGGGACTCTGAGTGTTTATAAGGAATGTTTTCTTCTTTTGTTGGTTCAGTGGGAGAGGTTCCTGCATTTTTTAACATAACAGGACTGAACTGCATGATTTCTGGGGTTCTTCCAGTTCTAAATTCTGTCATTCCATGGTTTGCTTTTTACCTAAGTCTAGTCTAACAGAGACAAATGGAAGCAAGCAGAGAATCGGGGCTAGAGCATCAAGGGGCCATGAGATCGTAAGTTTATAACTGGAAGGGACATGAGAAATCTTCAAGTACAACCCCATTCATTTTACAGATTAAGACGCAGAGATGTGAATCCCCTTGCCAGGTATCACACAGCTAACAAATGTCTGAGGCAGGATTCAAATCCAGGTCATCCTCACTTTAGGCCCAGTGCTCTATCAGCTGCACCAGGGGTTCTGTCATGGACCTCTCTGGTGGTCTGATAAAGCCCCCGGTCCCTTTCCAGAATAATGTCCTCAAATAATAGCTTTATTTTATTTATATAACACTTAAAGGTTTGCAAGCTGCTTCACAAATATTATCTCAAGGAATCCCCACAACCACCCTGGGTGGTAGCTGCAATAATGATCCCCATTTTACAGATGAAGAAACTGAGGAAGAGATTAAGTGACTTGCCTAGGATCACATGGCTAGTGAGTGAGGCTGAATTTGAACTCAAGTCTGCCTGACTCCAAGCTCAAGTAGTCACTTAACTCCCTCTCAGTTTTAAAAATTCATGAAATAAAGTACATAGAACTATTCCCCTCCCCCCCAAAAAAAATCTTCCCCCATTAGAATATAAGTTCCTTGATGGCAAAGACTATCTCCTTAGAACTGTATTATTCCTAGTGGTTAGCCCAGTGCCTGGGCACATAGCAAACACAATAAATGCTTGTTGATTAACTAAGGAAAGCAATGGTGTTGAAAAACAGGTATAGAAATATTGAAGAGTAAAAGAGTTCATGTAAGCCAAGTTCAGAGCCCCAGAGCCCATGGGAGTGATCCTGTGCATAGGGGACCTCAACGACAGGGAGCTGGCATTGGTGGCATTATGGATGTGTTGTGGGATGCGAGATGTGTCTCCCTGCCAGGGGAATCTGCATGCTTTTTCCTCTGTGGACCCCTACATGCCACTGAGGTTTCCATGTGTGGACTAGACTTGGCTCCGGGGTTCTGGCTTTGATATCGTCATTCTTTATCTGTGTGCATGCAATTAGTATGTGGTTTACATTGTAGGATCAGATAATGGCTTTTTACTCTGCCCTCAGCTGCACAAAGGGCTTCTAACCCTCACACAGGTTTCTGAATAGATCTAATTCCCTTAGAATTGGTTGTTTGTAGGAGTAATTTTCAAGTTTTTGAACCATGGTCACCTCTCACCTCCCAGCCAAGATTGTTAGAGTCAACTTAAAACAAGTTAAAATAGAAAGTATGCCCCTTCCTCATTTAAGAATAATCCCACTAGCACAACAACAATAATTAATAATAATCGTAGTGAGAGTGGGCATTTACATAGCGCTTGAAGGTTTGCTAAGTCAACACTTTATCAGTATTATCTCATGATCCTCACAACGACCCTGGGAGGCAGCCGGTCCTATTTTATCCCCATTTTACAGATGAGGAAACAGACTCAGAGATGTTAGATGACTCACCCAAGGTCACACAGTTAGAAAGTGTCTGAGACTAGATTTGAACTCAGATCCTTCTGAATCCAAGTCCAGCTCTCTGTGCACTGTACCAACGAACTCTACCACCAGTGTGATACAACAACGGAAGGTCCTTTGAACCGTGCAGAAACCACTGAAGAGACAGTGCCCATAGTTGTGGTGTTTCTCTCTTTGGGAAAATGATAAGATATTTGTATACTGAGGACATACTATGCGTAAAGCACTGGGCTCTGAGAACAATACCAAGATTTCTCTGGCATAGACCCTACCCTCAAGGAACTTACAGTCTACAGAAGAAACGAGATAGGGACTAGACCTCAGGTTTTTGGAAACTCGGTCTCCCAGGATGAGTCAGCATACTCTCTGCATCCTGTATTTCTGTAGAGTAGTTTAGGGAACTAGGAGTTAAGTGGCTTGTCCAAGATCGCAAAGCCAGGATCTGTTGAAGGTGGGACTCAAACTGAGGTCTTCCTTTTTTCAAGGCTGGCTTGCTCTACACTACCCTGTACTACCTCCCTTAGATATCCATGCAAATAAACACACTATGGAGTAGAATGCAGAAGTGGCTGAGATACTCCAGTAGCTGACAGCATTGAGAGGGCAATTCTGGTTGGCTTGTATACAGAGAAGGCTCCAAGAAAAAGAGTCATTTGATTTGTGTTTTGAAAAGTGGGTAGAATTTTCAGTAGTTCAAGTGGAGGGGAGAAAGGATAGTCAAGGCACAGGTTACACAAATGGCATGGAAGACGATTGCAATAAGGGAGAAGTAAAGAGACCTGTCTTTCTGGAGCAAAATGGTGTAGTATTGGGCGAGTCTGGAGAACTAAGTTGGGATCAAGGTATTGAATGACAGTCTTAGGAGTCTGGTTTTTTTCAGTTGTTTTTCGAAGATTTTTGAGTTGATCAGAGGATATAAACAGCCTGCTCTGGTTAGGAAGGTCAATCTGGCAGCCATGTGTAGGATGGTTTGGGGATGGAGAGACCACTTAAGAGACTATGACAATAGTCTAGGTGAGTAGTCACGAAGGTTGGAACTAGGGTGGGGGCTATGCGAATGGAGATGGAAGAAGTAAACTTTGGAGGTAAAAAAGAAAGCACTCAGACACTGATGAAATGAGTGAATGAAGAGAACTTGAGAGTCAAGGAATGGGTCCAGGTCAGACTGATCATGGTGAGCTCTCTCTAATTATGGGTTTAGGGCCCCAGAGCAGGATCTGAGGGTGGAGGTCAGCAGTGGGACATTGCAGTGGTTTCTTGTAGAAAGCAGAATATGAATGAATGAATCAAAAAAACATTTACTGAATGTTTACTGTGTGCTGGGTACATGGTATTAGATTCTAAGGATATGAATACAAGAATGAGACTGGTCCATAACTTCCAGGATCTTACATTCTAGTGGGTGAAACAATGCATATAGGGCAATGGAAGCCATGAAGAGGCACTTTGTCTGGCCAGTCAGTCCGTAGAGATTTACTGAGCACCTACTAAGTGTCAGGAATAGTGGCAGGATTCATTTGGTTCATGGTCCCGGGGATGGAGGAGAGACACGAAAAGGAAGGCATAAGAGAAGGGGGCAAGGAGAGGAGGCGTCCAGAGTGCAGGGAATGAGGGGAAGCTTGGCTGGACCTTTACTGAAACTGTCATCTGGGTGAGGAAGGCACCAAGCATGACACAAGAGCTCCAAGGCAGCAAGACAATTGGTGAGAATGTGATCAGAAAGTAGAGGGCGATTGAAAGCTTAGATTTAGATAGGTCTTTAAGGATTGCGTATTATCTGCTTTGGTGCTTACGGCTACCTTGTGAGGTAGGCATTATTATCAGTAGTAGTAGTAGTGGTAGTAGTAGTAGTAGTGGTGGTAGTGGTGGTAGTAGTAGTAGTGGTAGTAGTAGTAGTAGTGGTGGTGGTAGTGGTGGTAGTAGTAGTATCAGTATCATTGTTAGTATTATCGTTATTGTCATTAAATTATCATTATTGCTGTTATGTCCCCTTTTGTCTGAGAAAGGCAGTGTGGGCACCTATTGCAATAGATGCTTTCAGTAGTCGCTGTTGAACTGACAGCTACATTATTTTTGTTATGGGGGGGTCATTTGGTGGGTGGTGGGACAGGAGAAATTATATCTTAAAAGGATGATGTAAAAACAAAAGATTTGCGAGTAAATTAAAGCTTTAATTTACTTGTTTTAAAAGTTTTAGAAGTGTGTGTGTGTGTGCGTGTGTGCGTGTGTGCGTGTGTGCGTGTGTGCGTGTGTGTGTGCGTGCGTGTGCGTGTGTGTGTGCGTGCGTGTGTGTGTGCGTGCGTGTGTGTGTGCGTGCGTGTGTGTGTGTGTGTGTGTGTGTGTGTATACAATCAGTAAACATTTTTGAAACACCTCCTATGTAGCAGGCATTATGCAAAACACTGGGGATACAAGTAAGAAAAAGAAAGACAGCTCCTGCCCTCAAGGAGCTTATAATCTAATGAGGGGAAGACAGGCTGGGCTATGTTATTGTTCAGTCGTGCCCAACTCTTTGTGATCCTGTTTGGGGTTTTCTTGGCAGACACACTGGACTAGTTTGCCATTTCCTTCTCCAGCTTATGTGACAGATGAGGAAACTGAGGCAAACAATGAGATGTGACTTGCCCAGGGTCACACAGCTCATAAGTGTCTGAGGCCAGATTTGAACTCAGCAAGAGTCTGGTCTGGCACTCCTATCCACTGGGCCATCTAGTTGCTGGGGGCAAGGCAACATACAAACAAAACCAAGAAAGAGATAAGGGGAGGAAGGTACCCATCACTAAGGGGCGTGGCAGAGTGTTGTCCAAGGAGGGCAGCAGCTCTTGGGAAATGAAGAGCCGGTTGGCCTGGAAGCCCTTTTGAATGGAGGCTTTGAGAGCATACACACACACACACACACACACACACACACACACACACTCACACACACACACTCACACACACACACATTCATGCACACACACTCATGCACACACATACTCATACACACACTTATGTACACACACATGCACACACAAACACACACACTCCTATTAGACTATGAGCCTTTTGAGATGGGGGCCATTTTCTTTGTTTTTCTATGTGCATTATTGTTTGTTCTGAGTGCTTAGCACAGCCTTGTCATTCTATGTACATGCACTTATATATCTATACTCCTGTACATACTCACATATGTGAATACATGTACACATGCTTGAACATAAAATAAATACCAGGCTTGGAGGAAACCCGTAGGCTCTGAGCTTGGTAGAAGACTGCTGATGCCATACCATGGGCATGTTATACAGCCTGGCAATGACTGGAAACCCAGCTGGATGGCTTCCATTGACTTGCAGTGTTAAGAAGGAATGTGGGAATGATTCATTGGTGTTGTTTTGAGAGGTTTATATGAACAGCTTCTAAGCAAATCCTAAGTTGACCTAAACAGTCCCCATCCTCGAGCAAAAGAGAAACAGTCATAAACAGTCTCTCCCGCCACCCCCAACCCCTCATAGAATTTCAAACTAGAAATCCCGGCTTGGTTCCTCATTACCGATTTGACCTTGAGAGAGACGCTACCTCCCTGGGCCCCCGATAGCTCTTGGGTAAAGCGAGGAGGTTGGATAACCTGACATCGGAGTTCCCTTCAAGCTCTGAAAAAGTTTTGATCTCATGATCCTATAAACATTTATCTTCTGTGCTTGGAACTTAAACACGAATAAATGTCTTTGGGGGTTTGGGAACCAGGAAGTGGTAGAAACTATAAATTGTCTGATGGGAAAAACTAAATGATGAGCATAACAAACCATTGAATGTTGAGGTCTTTCTTGGCTTTAAAAAGCCAATCCTGGTAAAGACTGGCAGGTAGTTGTTGCACATGATAGATTAAAAAATAGTCATGATAATGTTAATTAGTGACTTTCCCAAACACAGTGACTTGAGATTGAACTGAATGAGAATAAAAGCTCAGATATCTTCAATTGAGAATTTTATTCAAAAGCTGTCTAAAAAATCAGGATGTGTTGGTGCTTGGAACAGCTTGAGTCCATGGAGCTGGTATAAGGTTTAGAATTTTTTCTAAAAACAGTCCTGCCCCACCCTATTCACACCTCCTATGAGATTTGTCACCAATATCATTCCATTGAGGACATATAGATGTGAACCATGAAAAAGCATGGCCTCTAGAGAAGAGTGATGGACAGAGGAATACTAGGATGTGTGGTTCTGTATGCAGGGGCTGCATTCAAGTGGACTCTCTTTATTAAGAATTCTCTCTCTTACTCTCGAATTGTGTTCATAGCTCTAGATCTGGAAGGGAGTCAGAGGTGATCATATCCAACTCCTTCATTATACAGATGAGAAAACCAAGAGACGAAAAGATGAAGTCAGTCAACAAGCATTTATTAAGTGCCGGGGTCATACAGCTGCTAAGTGTCTGAGGGGGAATCTGAACGCACATCTGAACGCACATTTCTTGACTCCTTGTCTAGTACCTTATCCATGGTACCATACTCTCTCTTTAAAGAACTCTTGAAAACCCCATCTATTTAAAGCCTTTCTAGATGGTAAGAAGTAGTGTCATAGTGGATAGAGGGCTGGCCAGAAAAAGCTGGGTTCAAATCTTGCTTCTGTTACTTACAAGCTAAGGGACCCACTACAAATCACATCTTCTCTCAGTCTCAGGTCTCTCATCTGTAAAATGAGAATAAATAGAACCTACCTCACGGGGCTATTGTTAGGTGTTATGGAAATGTCAGCCATTGTTAGTAGCATTATCAAAATTTCCCCCATTTTTCTCCCTGAATTTGCAACAGGTGGATCATTTTATATGGGGTACTGCACACAGAAACTCAGAGACCTTAGCCTACAGTTCACCCTTAATGCACTTCCATACTTAAAGAACTCTTGAGCTTTGAACATGGCCCTTCCATGCTTAAAAGGCATTGATCCCATGTAGGTGGACAATCCTTTTATCAATCAGGATCTCTATCCTTCTAGTACTTACTAACTAGTGAATGGTTTGGCACCCAGGAACCACCTGGGGATGGACCTCTCCAAATCAGCTCTGATGATTCTGGGATGACAGATGTATAGTCCACTACTGGGCTCTTGGCATGGCTCCTGAGAGCCTAGGACTAATAGGCCCTAGAACCTTAGAATGGAGGAATGTGTGTGTAGAACCTCAGTGGAGGAACATTAATATTAAAATATTCCAGTGAATGTTAGTAGTTCTATAAAACATGAAAATAAAGTAATGAGAATGAAATATATAGATCATGAGAAAGCATGATCTCTGAAAAATCAACAGCAAGCACCCAAAAGACAACGGAGGAAATGGGTGGTCAGATCCTGGCAGATTTAGACACTACTCTTCACCTACTTTTAGAGCTGGCAGAAACCATTGAGACCAATCCTCTCATTTTAGAGAAGAAAACTGAGGCACAGATAGGTTCGCTTCTTCATCCACTATCACACATAGAATCGTAGATCTAGGTCTGGAAGGGTCCTCGGAGATCCAGGAAGCCAAGGTACATAGAGAGGAAGTGGCTTGTACAAAGTCCTATAGGCGATGAGCAACAGCAGTGGAATTTGAATCCAGGTCCTCAGACTGTCTATAGAATGCTAGTGTGTGGGGCAGCTACTAGGTGGCATGGTTAATAGAGCACCAGCCCTGGAGTCAGGAGGACCTGAGTTCAAATTCAGCCTCAGACACTTAATACTTACTAGCTGTGTCACCTTGGGCAAGTTCAATTGCCCTGCCTTCCCCCCTCCAAAAACAGACAAAACAATTAAAAAGAAAAAAGAATGCCCATGTGCATTCTAGTATCCCACACTGCCTCTGTCCTGAGTGCTGACCCAAGCATTAAAGGTGGAGAGGGTTAACTGGAGGAGGGGGAGGGGATTGGGAAGGCTCACAGCTGGGAACTGCTGGATTTTGAATGAAACTCAAAACAGCCCTTGTGCCTGGGACCAGCTGGGTGAGTGAATTCAGGCTTCTCCAAATTGTATTTGTCAATATTTGTTTCTGTCCGTGACTGCTCATATTTCCTAAAACTTTGAAAAATAATTCTTCAGTTTCTTCCTGTCAAAGGGGGTATCAATTGATGGATTCTGATGCATTTTCCAGTGCCAGAAGCATTGCTCATGTTAATGAGGTAAAGAGGAGGTTAGGTTCTTCTAATCTTATAAACCCCAGAAGAGGAAATCCATCGTTGTACCAGCAGGTTGTTTAATTCAATTTATTTCTTCTTCCTAGGATCCGAGGTTCAATGCAGAAGTGGACCAAATCACGGGCTACAGGACCCAGAGCATCCTCTGCATGCCGATCAAGAACCACAGGGATGAGGTGAGCCTAACCCACTGTCTGGCACCCAGTGCTGTCTCATGCCTTTGCTGCCTGATGCCCAGGAGATGTTTTCTTACTTTGTCAAAATGTAGGAAAGAACCTACACTAAATTAACAAAGCAGGGACACTGTGAGGCTTCTTTGCAATTAGACTGGGAATCATTTTGTGTCTTTCTTCTTGGTACTGTTAGTTATCACCTCTGCTAAGGACATGGTTTGAGGGGTGGTCATTTCTTTTCTCCAGCTAACCTGATTTCAACCAAATCCATCTAAATGTAGTCACTTAGAAGAGAAGCCTTTCATATTCTCTAAATCCTTCATAAAATCTGTTCTGTGGACATGCCTCTGACTTCTCAGTTGGTTTCAGTGGATTTCAAATGAAAATAGAGTAGGTAGATCTATTTTTTCCCCTAAGGTTGAAAATGTCACCAGTTCGTGGTATGTGTGGGGTGTGGGGTGTGTGTGTGTGTAGGTGTGTGTAGGTGTAAGAGAGACAGAAAGAGACAGAGAGAACATAGCTGAGTAGATCCACCATAGTTATCCCTCCCCATCCAACAAAAATTAATAAAGGCCCTGTTGTGTGTAGGGTGGTGAGCTAGGTGTTGGCAATGCAAAGCAAGCCTGGCATGAATGAATGAAAAAGCATGTAAGTGATTTCTTTGTGCCACACATTGTTCATAGGGTACAAATAGAAAGTCTGTACTATCAAGGATAGTCTACTCTAGTCGAGACAAAATGAAATACAGCTTTCTGCCCTCAAGTTGCTTCCTTTCTTAGGGGAGAAACAAATCCCTGAAGGGGAGAGGTAACCAGGGGCGGGGCACTTTGATTCGGAAGATTATAAGCACAGTGAGTAGGACCATAAGAGAATACAGGGATGCAGCCCAATCAGGGACCAGCTGAGATAATTTTATTGTGTTTTGTGGTTTTGTGGTAGGAAGGGTGGTGAAGGGTATTTGATGAAAGGTGAATATTTCCACATGACAGACACATCGCCATCACTACCTGAAGGCTTTTTAGCTTGGGCTTCTTAGTACAGATGGGGAAACAGGTCCCGAGAGGTTAAGTGACCTGCATTTTAGCCAGGTTCTCTGACTCTAAAATTAATGTTCTTTCCACTATCCCACAAACTCCAGACATATGCCACCTTTTTAACTGTTAATTTGACCCAACATGAGGGTGACAAAGTGATTTCAGAGATGCCAACTACTACCCTGACATCAATATTTAGCCCTGCCCAGCACTGTTTTTCTGCTGTTCGCTAGGTAAATCCTCCTGTATTTTCTTGGTCATGATAAAAGAAAGAAGATTCTTTCCCTGACCTCTTCTCGAATAGAGGGAGAACCGATTGAGTAGTGGTTGTCTCACTTAATCCATCTCCAACCACTCTGTCATCACAGCAGGGTGGTAGAGGAGGTAGAACCTTGAGTTTGAAGTCAGAGTCTACATCATCTGAATTACCATCTATGTGACCTTTGATAAGTCACTTTCCTTCCCTGAGCTCCAGTTTCCTCATTTGTGAAGTGAGGGGGTGGGATCAGACCACTTCTGAGGTGCCATCCAGGGCCAGCATTCAGCAGTCTTCTGTCATAACATGGGATGAGAATAGACTCAGCCAGTTTAGCCTCCTCAAACTTGTCATCTATGGTAGAAACAGGTTTTCGATCCCTCTAGGGGTCTTCAAGTCGCACTAGTGCTGTGTTCGATTTAAAGCCAGAGAATCTGGGTTCAGATTCTACTTTTACCCACTACCTGTATACATATACTGAGCAAGTCACTTTCTCTAGACCTCAGTTATCTTTAGTTGTTTCTGACTCTCTGTGAGCCCATTTGGGGTTTTCTTGGCAGAGAGACTGCAGTGGTTTGTCATCTCCTTTTCCAGCTCATTTTACAGATGAGGAAACTGAGGCAAACAGGGTGAAGTGACTTGCTCAGGGTCACACAGCCAGTCAGTGTCTGAGCCCAGAATTGAACTCAAGAGGATGAGTCTTCCAGACTCCCAGATTGGCGCTGTACCCACTGAAACGCCACCAATCTCCCCTGTGGCCTCATTTAACTCATCTGTAAAATGAGAGGTTTGGATTAAATGACCTCTGAGATCCCTTCCAACTCTAAACCTCTGAGACTCTGACCCTACGTGTCTCAATGCTGGCCACGTCCACTCCAGAGCAGAGCCAGCTGGCACTACACACAGTGATCTAATAAAGTTTGCCATTGTTTATCAAGCTAAGCCATCCAAGCCATATCTCAGAGGGACCTAAAAAACCAAGAAACATAGATTTTTTTCTGGTTTTAACATTAAAGGGAGTCTGAGCTTCAAAATTCCCAATAGATGCAACCACTTTGCTCTATTTTAATGAAAAAAAATATTTACCTTTTTAATTAACAGCAATTTGTTTTCTCTCCTCCCTCCTCCCAAATGAGAGGGAAGAAGGGAGGGAGGGAGGGAGAGAGAACTCCTTTGTATAGTAAAGCAAAAGAAATTCTTGCATTGGCCATGTGCCAAAATATCTGTGTCTCATTCTGCCTCCTGAATCCAAAACCTCTCTGTCAGGAGGTGGGTAGTATGCTTCATCACTGGAGCCCTGGTTCTAATGGTTATTAATTAGGTTGATCAGAGTACCTAAGTCTTTCCAATGTGGTTGTTACCATATAAATTGTTCTTCTGGTTCTGTTCATTCCCTTTGTATCAGTTCATACAAATCTTCCCAAATTTCTCTGGAAACCATCCCCTTCATCGTTTCTTAGAGCACAATAATATTCCATTATATTAATATACCATTGCTTGTTCTGACATTCTTCAGCTAGCGGGCAGGCACACCCTTAGTTTCCAGATCTTTGTCACTGCAGAAGGAGCTGCCATTTTTGTACGTATCAGTTCTTTCCTTTGTTCTTTGATCTCTTTGAACACGGGTCACCTTGTGCTGTTAGTGCTGACTCAGAGGGTACACAAAGTGAGAAGCCTGGGCGGGGGGAGTGCTGTAGTTCCAAATTGCTGCTCTGAGGACTCTTTTCTCCTTAGTTGTGAGAGTGCCTGGTGTCACCTGTGATGAATATTGTGACCCAATGTCTGATGGACAGCAGAGATTGTCGGGGCCAAGGGGACTCCGCTTTGCCTAATCTTCCATTTACAATAGAATAATAATGACAACAACAACCGTAGTAATAATGATCAGCTGTTTTAAAAGTCCTCCGCTGCTTCAGGTTTCTTCTCTCACCAACATTCTGTGACTTTCTTTGATTTTTAAAAAATTTGCTTCAAGAATAAGGTCAAATATCTTTCCTGGTGTTATTCCTCCACAGGAGGAATCCATTGAATATTTATTCAGAAGGAAGGAAGGAGGGAAGGAAGGAAGGAGGGAAGCCAGGAAGGAAGGAAGGAAAGGAGGAAGGGAGAAGGGAAGGAGGGAGGGAAGGAAGGAAGGAAGGAAGGAAGGAAGGAAGGAAGGAAGGAAGGGAGGAAGGAAGGAAAGGAAGAAGGGAGGAGGGAAGGAAGAAGAAAAGAAGGGGAGAGGGAGGGAGAAAAGGAGGAGGGGGGAGGAAGGAAAGAAGGAAGGAAACATGGAAGCATTTACTATAGCCCTTACCATGTGCTAGGTACATATCTGCCAAGGGACATGTACTTTGTGCTCAGTACAGCTAAGGGCTGGAGACACAATGTAAGATGGCCCCTGCCAACACTGAGCTTACATTCTAAGAGAGGAAGACTATACATGTAGGGGAGGGGTTGTCACTGACAGGAGATTTGGTCTGGTAAGAGACTGGGAAGGGGGTTAGAGCTTCTGTGCAAGTGATTAAGATGTCTTTTCCAGGTATGACAATGCTGATTTGATTATTGCTCTCAGAGTAAGAGGGGGAATGTATTGGTAAGGTCTGGGTAAGGGAGGGAGGTTTGTTGGTTTGGCGAAGATGCCCAGAAAATAGGATGGTGAAGACCATTGCACATCTGGTGATGTGTGGGTTGCTCAGAACCCAGGGGTTCAAACAAAAAAGACAATTATCTCAAAATATATTCAAATCCCCTCCACTCCTCCAAAAATGGTTCCCAAGGTGACAAAAAGGAAGGGAAAAGCAGATCAATGCTGCTGTCAAGGAAGGCATCCTAGGAGCTCCTCACCAAAATCAGAAATGCTATTTTTTTCTATTTTTCCTTCCTAAAGGCCCACAGCAGGTCCCAGACCAATCCACTTGGGGGCAAAGTTAACCCCAAATGACCAGGGCTACACCAAAGCTTCCTAGCTCACAAGGATCCCAACTGGTGGGGTAAGAGTGTGAGAGGGGAGCTCACAGCTCCCCAGTTTCCCCAGTCTACTGACTCACGAAAGGCTGGGAGGTGGTATAGACAGTTCAGGTTTGGTATGGTGAGCTGTCACCACTCAGGTGTGTGGGCCCTGGAGCAGGAGCTAGAGTTCCAGGTCAGACACTGAGGGTAGGAGCAATGGTATGGAATGAAGGTAGCAAAATGAATAAATGAATGAATATTTATTAAGTGCTTATGTGCCACACCATGTGCTCACTGCTGCTAATATGGTTACCTCCCCATACAGAGCTTAAATTCTAATTAAGAAATTAACACCTAGAGGGTAGTGGTGCCCAGGAAGGGTCCTTGGTCCAGGGGCATAAACCAAACCCCCAACCACATTCAAACACTGCGAAGTTGGTTGGACCATGTCGTAGTTCCAGAACTAGAGGAGGGGGCAGCTGTAGAAACAGTGCCATAGGCCCAGGGTATAAAGGGAAATTATTCAGGGATGGGTTTTCTTCATCCTGGCTTTTCTGTGATAACCATATGGAAGCATTTAAAGCAAGAACATGATGGTTTACTTGGTCCACTGTTCAAGAGCCCAACTAAGACAATGGGTGGATGGAGTGGTTAGCCAGGTAGGTATTAAAAAAATAATTCCAACAATTAAAACTTTCCCAGCATGAAACGGTTTTCCTCTGGAGGCACTGAATCCTCACAACCCAGAGATCTATGAGTTCAGGCTAAATAAAAGACTGCTTGTTCCAGGGAGTCATAGAAGGGGATTCCTGTTCAGGAACTGTTTGGACCAGATGGCCATCAACTCTGAGATTCCATAACTTCCTCGTTTTGAATTAAGCCCAATAACTTATTTCTTCTAGAACTTGGGTGGAGGGGCAATTTCTTCTTTTCAAAGCTGGACTAACTATTTCTCTTGCCAGATTAGATTCATATTTTGGAAAGGAAATGCCAGGATTTTCAGTTCTCTCCCTGTGGGTTCAGGTGACCTATTTCTGAAATGCTGTCTGCCCCTAAAGGATAGCTTAATTTGTGAAAATGTCAGAGATGAATGCTTGGGTGTTTTTTTAAAATAATTATTCTTCCTAGAGACTCTTCGGCAGTGACCCCAAAGACACTTTCTTGTTCCGGCCCCTTCATTGTCCCTCAGAGCAAGGCAATCTTGTATAATCCTTTTTGGAGAAGGGGGAGGGAGGGCTTGGGGGAACAATGGATGCTCTGTGCACATTCCCCACCACACAGAGCTGGGACACCCGGCCGGAGGCTAGGATGACTGAAAACACCTGTTTTCTGTTGGCTGGATCTAAATTACAGTTATTACGGAGAAGCTCAGCTTGGAACCGTAGCACAGATATGAAAGCAATTGTATGCTTTCACACACTCATCATTAGCTTTGGGTGGGGGCTGGGAGGGAGGCAGAAGGGAGAACAGGCCTTTAACACTTACACTCTTGTGGATTCTGTGACCTCCCTTGGAGTAGCTGCTCCCTCCAATGAGGCAAATCACAACCCACCCATGCCTGTCTGTAGGGTGCAACCCTTGTCTGTGTTTTCCCATAAGATCATAGATTTAGGACTGAAAGGGACCTGTAAGGTCATCAGATTAAATTCCCTCATTTTACAGTTGAGGAAACTGGGGCCTACAGAGGCTGTCTCAGCTTGGCTCAGTTTGGAAGTGTCTAAGACAAGATTTGGACCCAGGCCTTCCAGACTGCAAGTTAAGCCTTCTCTCTGCTCTAGCCACGCTGACACTTACTAGCTGTGTAACCTTGGGCAAGTCACTTCAAATCGTTCCTCAGTTGTAAAGAAGGGATTATAACAGAATCTCACTTAAGAGGATCAAATGAGATAATGTTTGGGAAGCACTTCGAACAGTACTGGGCTCACAGTAGGTGTTTAATAAAGGCTCATTCCCTCTTTCTCCCTTTCCCCCTCTACACACTGTCTTGATGTTTGGAGGCTTTTTACCTGTGTGTTCACTTTTGTAAGATACTGGTGCATCAGTCTCACCTACTCCAACCCACCTTCTTTGTGATAGTACAAGTCCTGCTGCTGGTGGTGCTGGTGGTGCTGGTGCTGCTTGTGCTGGTGATGCTGGTGGTGCTGGTGCTGGTGCTGCTGGTGCTGGTGTTGGTGCTGGTGATGCTGGTGCTGGTGGTGCTGGTGCTGCTGGTGCTGCTGGTGCTGGTAGTGCTGGTGCTGGTGATGCTGGTGCTGGTGGTGCTGGTGCTGGTGCTGCTGGTGCTAGTGCTGGTGCTGCTGGTGTTGCTGCTGGTGATGCTGGTGCTGGTGATGCTGGTGATGCTGGTGGTGCTGCTGGTGCTGCTGGTGTTGGTGGTGCTGCTGGTGCTGGTGGTGCTGGTGGTGCTGGTTGAAGAGTCATTTTCAGTCTTGTCCAACTCCTCCTGACCTCATTTGGGGTTTTCTTTGTGAAGATACTCGAATGCTTTGCCATTTCCTTCTCCAGATCATTTTTACAGATGAAGAAACTGAGGCAAACTGGGTCAAGTGGCTTGCCCAGAGTCACACAGCTGGTGAGTGTCTCCAGGCATAACAGTTCTACTCAGGTGTCCTACTTCCTTTCATTATTACTGGTCCTGAGAGACTTGGCTATGTGGTGTGACCCCGGCTAACTCAAGTCAGGCTTGGAGCAATGGTAGCATTCATGGGCCTGGAGCAGGTCTAGCTGACTGCTGCCTAGGTGAGGAACCTGCCTTGTCACCCAACTTTGGTGGGGCCCAGCACATGGGAAAATGGACTTTGTACCCCTGAAAAGGTGCTCCCGTGCCTGTGGTCTGAGGGGCCTGGGAAGGGCTCAGAGGGACTGGGTTTGAGTCCTGCCTCTGCCCCTTACTGGCATGTCACCTCTCCATGCCTGGGGAGGGCCCTTCCAGCTCCCAGCCTGGGATCTGACTTGCAGCTGAAACCTCTTCCCACGATGAAGGAAGGAGGGAAATAAGCATTTATTAAGCACCTTACTGTGAGCCAGGCCCTATGCTGAGCACTTTATAAATGTTGTCTAGTTTGATCCTCACAGGGCTGGTGCTATTATGCCCACTTTACAAATGAGAAAACTGAGGCAGGTAGAAGTTACATGACTTGCCCACAGTCACAAAGCTAGCAAGGCTTTGAGGCTGGATTAGAATTCAGGTCTCCTGACTCCAGGACCAGGGATCTATCCACTGCAGTACCTTTTAAAAAATGCCTTAATGATTCTTTTTCTTTCTTTCTTTCTTTCTTTCTTTCTTTCTTTCTTTCTTTCTTTCTTTCTTTCTTTCTTTCTTTCTTTCTTCTTCTTTCTTTCTCTTTCTCTCTCTTTCTTTCTTCCTTCCTTCCTTCCTTTCTCTCTCTCTTTCTCCCTTCCTTCCTTTCTTCCTTTCTTTCTTTCTTTCTTTCTTTCTTTCTTTCTTTCTTTCTTTCTTTCTTTCTTTCTTTCTTTCTTCTGCCCTATCCCCTCTCACCTTCCACTCCCTGTTCCACTGGGAGAAAAAAAAAGAAACACAAAAGCAAAGTCTGTGTGACAAATACAGCTAGTCAAGCCAAACAAATCCCCGTGCTGACTGCTTCTGAAAATGCATCTTCCTTCCTTCACTTCTCCATCAAGAAGTAACTCCACCATTGTGACTTTGGAATTGTAGTTGGTTGTGATCATGCTTCTTTTTAAAGACTGGAGGGAGTCCCGCCCTGGATTTTCCTTGTAATGGGGCTCATTTCAGACTGAGCTAATGACACACAGAATTTTTTAAAAGGCCAAATTACAACAAAAATGCTCTGGGGCTTGAAGAACATAATAAACCTTTTACCATCTCCTTGTTTTAGTCTCCTAACAGTCGTAATTTCCCAGTCGTTTCATATGTAAATATTTTAAGCAAACAGTCTTATATTTTGAAAGGGATTGAAAAGCAATCCTGTCCTGTAAATCCCCTGGGGTAGGTGATTTCAGGTAATTGTATTTTTACTTTTAAATCCTAGAAAGTAAAAGTTAATTCCAGTATGTGCCATTCTAATTGGATGGCGCTCTCCCTACCCCCAACATTTCCTCTTTGGTCTCCATGCTCTCTTCATTCCTGTATACCATATTTTCTCTGAAGACAGCCTGCTTCCCCATTTGAAGAGCACCATCTCTGGGTCCCAGGATACAGATACCGGCTGATTACCCACCAATGGGCAAATCCCATGTAGCAGGATTCTCCAAGCCTTCCCTTACCTAAGATGGCAGGAAAAGTAAGAGAAAGTTAGTCATTACCTATTGATTGAGCATTTACTATGCTCCAGGCATCGTTCTCAGTATTGGGGTTAAAAAGAAAGAGAAAAGACAGCCCCTTGTCTCAAGAGCAGTCTGATGGGGTAGATAGCCTGTGAAAAACTCTGTACAGACAAGTTACATCCAGGAAAAATTAAAAATAACCAGACAAAGGAAGGCACTAGAATCAAGAGGACTTGGGAAAGGCTTCCTATTGATAGTGACATTTTAGCTTGGACTTTAAGGAAGCCAGCAGGCAGAAATGATGAAGGAAAATATTCCAGTATGAGGGCACAGCCCATGAAAATACCCACTCAGGAGTTGGAGCAGCATGTGTGAGAGAATGCAAGGAGGCTGGTGTCAATGGGATTCCAGAGGACATGGAGGCAGGAAAGAGGAGGGTGTAAGATGAAAGAAGATTGGAAAGGAAGAAAGGGGAAAGAATTAATGAAGAGTGGCCCAGAAAAAAGAGGAAGCATGAGATCTCAGAAGGTTAACATTGGAAGGAATCTTAGAGGCCAGCTAGTACAAGCTATACATGGCCCTCCCCCAGTCTGGTTACCCTCCTTTCTCAAAGACTAATGGCATGGGTGAAGACATTATCCTTGGAAAGGGAGAAGAGGCCATTTCTTCTGAGGCCGAAGGCAAGTGGGAGATAGACAATGGGTGAAAATACAAAGACAATCTGGACATGTGTCTCTGGAGAAGTTTTCCACCTCCTCCATGAAGTAGGAAGTAAAGTCATCTACTGGGAATGGAACTTAGGGAAAGGATTCAGAAGAAAGGGAAACAGGCAGATAACAGGATCATGGAACCAGAGTGAAGGCACCAATTGAGTGGGTCCAGTCACTGAGGATTCCATCCAACAGGCTTTGGGGATATCAATGTAGAAGTCATCCAACCTAGCCACCTCTTTTTGTATCAGAAGTGATTTGCCCAAGATCACAAACTTCTATAGCAAAGCTAGCTTATGAATCCAGATTCTCTGATGCTGTTCTCTCTTCTCTGCGTCATGTTCGCAGGAGGAAAGGGAAATCAGAAAAATCCTAAGCTAAAAATAGTTAGGAAATACAACTCTAACAAAATATGTAGAATGCATTTCAAGGGCAGATATAAGTGATTTCAGGTTATCTACTGTTGGAAATTATTTTCTTTTGTTCTTAATTTAAATTTTAGCTGAATAAGCATTTATTTTCTCTCCTTCCCACTTCTCTCCCATTTGAAAAAGAAAAAACAAAAACCCTCTAGTAACAAATACATACTGTTAAACAAAAATCCTTGTTTTGATCATGTCCAAAGATGCATATCTCTTTCTTCGTCTCAGATTCATTGACTCTTTGTTGGGAGCTGGGAAGCAGGTTTAATGGTGGCTCTTCTGGAATGCTGGATCCTCACTGCACTCATCCCAGTTCCAATATCTTTCAAAGTTGCTTGGCTTGTCAATGTTGTGCAGAGGTCTTCGAAGGTGTGTTGACCTAGAACTGGTTGTCCCTGAGCCCCTAAGCACATCAGGATGTTCCTATTCCTAGCAAATGAACTATTCAGATCTAGGTTAGCCATGTGGCCAGTGCTAGATTTCTTTAGTAGCATTTGCCTATTACAAGACCCACTCACTCTGACTCCATTCCTGAATGGTGAGAATCCCGTCCAATAAGCAATTATTTAAAACCCATAGTGTACAAGGAGCTGGGGGTAGAAAGACAAAATGAAAAGATAACTCTTCTTTCAAAGAACTTGTATTTGATTGAAGAAGTATAGTATGTTGGATGGAAAAAGACGAAGAAAGGGATGGAGAAAGGCAGGGAGGAAGGAAAGCAGGAAGAAAGGAAGGAGGGAAGGAAGGAAGGAATGAAGGAAGGAAGGAAGAGAAGGATTTATTAGGCACTGTTAAGAGCTTATCTCCTTTGAACCTCACAAACATTCCTGGGAAGCAGATACCATTTTTATCCCCAATTTACAGTTGAGAACAATGAAGCAAACAGAGGGGTTCAGTGACTGGCCCCAGATCATCTAAAGTTACAGAAAAGTATCTCCACAGCCATCTGAAGACAGAGCCCATTAGCAACTAGGGAGATGAAGAAACATCTTCCCTTGAAGTGGCCCCTGAGTGGAGCTGAGCTGTGAGGAGACGTGTCACACTGTGGGTGGATCGTCAAACTTGAAATTGGGAAGAAGGCCTCAAATTCTGCTTCTGGCATTTATTAATTAGCCATGTAGCCTGTACAAGCCCCATAGCTTATCTGACTCAGTTTTCTCCTCTGTAAAATGGGAATGATCACACCTTAAAAGTAAGTACCTCCTTGAGACCAGGGACTGTATTTTTGCCTCTCTTTGTATCCCAGCTCTCAGCACAGTGCTGGCGTATATAGTTAGTAAGTGCCTAATAAATGCTTGTTGACTATCTGACTGATGTTATTACCTGTTACATCTTCTTCATAGGGTTGTTGTGAAGTCACAATGGGATCATGCATGTAAAGTACTTAGCAAATTTCAAAGCATTATAAATGTAAGCTTAAGGCAGTGTGGTGCAGTGGATAGAGACACAGCGTTGGAAACAAGATAGCCAGGGCTTAAGCCCCTCATCTGTCTCGTGCTCAGCCTGTGGGACCCTGAGCTAATCACTGAACTGTCCAGGGCCTCTCCAAGAACAGAACAAGAATAGAAAGCCCTTTATTAAGGAGATTTGTTATGTGAAGTTTGGGTTCAGTCATAGGTTCCCCATCCCTGGAATAGAAGTTGCAGAGGTGGTGCCAAAGGGCATTGATAGAGGGAGTTTCTTCATCTAGAAATTCCAGAGACCCAGACATCATAGACCTAGTCCCTGTCATCTCTCATAATTATCCTCAGCCCTGGCAGCAGGGAGAAGGGGTGGGGCAGGACATCTCAGGCAAAGGAAAGGCTTGTGCATCTAGTTTCTTGCTCCTGCATTTGGCAGTAGCAAATTAACCAGGTAAGAGTAACAGGTGGAACAGAGGGAGGGGAGGAATGTGAAATCAGCTGGGAGAGGTTGGTTGGAGCCAGACTGAAGACCTCTAAGTGCCATGGAGAGGAGGCATCTGTATGGTAACCTACAGGCAATAGGGAGCTACTGAAGATGTTTGAGTGGGAGAGTGATACAGTCAGACCTGTTCTTTAGGAATATGAATTTGGCAGCTGCTAGAGAATAGGACAGAGGGAGAGACAGAGACAGAGAGAGACAAGAGAGATGGAGACAATGAGAAAGAGAGACTAGAGGTAGGACCAGTGAGGAGGCCATTACTAGCCCAGCTGAGAGGCATTAAGGCTCATACTAAGATGAGTGGCTTGACTTCATGAGTGGAAAGATGGGGCTGGATGGGGGTGTTCTGGAGACAGGACTGCTCAGACTTGGTAACCAGATGCTGTGGTGGCTGATGGAGAGTGAAGAGTCCAAAAGTACTTGTATAACAAGACGCACCATAATGCCCTCAACAGCAGTGGGAAGTGTGGAGGAGCATAAGGTACGGCAGGTTAGAGAAGGAAGGGGGTGATTTTGTGATGGACTCGATGACTTCCATTGAAGTGCCAGGTGGAGATCCAGGGCTATGCTGGAAAGCCAATTGTTAAATTTGCAGGTAGCCTTTCACACCTCAGAAATCGGCAAATGCTACAAACCAGGGCCTGATTTACAGCTTTGTTGATTGTCTAGACCTAAGGAAGCGGTGGAGTTAGAAGGTTAATAATGCAGATTAAATGTAAAAGTGTGTGTGTGTGTGAGAGAGAGAGAGAGAGAAGATGTGTGTAAGTATATGTATATGTGAGTGTGTGTGTGAGAGAGTGTGTGTGTGTGTGCATGTGTTGTGTGTGTGTGTGTGTGAGTGTGTGTTTTCATAGTCCTTGTTCAGTCATTTTGGGGTTTTCTTGGCAGAGATACCAGAGTGCTTTGCCATTTCCTTCTCCAGCTCATTTGACAGATGAGGAGACCGAGGTGAATAGAGGTTAGGTGACTTGCCCAGGGTCACACAGTAAGTCTCTGAGGCTAGATTTGAATACAGGTCTTCCTGACTCAAGGCCTGTCACTCTATCCACTATGCCACCCAGTGTCCCTTTTTTTTCAGAGAGTTAATTGTTAAAACATTTGCCAACTTGCCTCTGTGAATCTCATGTTTGTTCTCTTGATTACAACTTCACACTGTTGACCCAGTTCACTCTAACCCCCAGATCTTTGTCAAACAAACAGCTCTCTGGCCTAGGTGAGGAGGGCCTGACCTTGGACAGTGGCCCCTTGAGTGTAGATAGAGGGACACACATGAACCATATTGTTGAGCAGAGTGTACTAACAATCAAGTCCTTCTCGGCCCACATCTGTGCCCTGTGTTCTCCACACCCAGGAATGGGTATAGAGACTCTAGTGTTAATGCGAGGTATCTTTAGCTATGTGGGATAGCTGTGCAGATGTTGGACTGGGTAGGGATGGCTGGGGATAGCTGGGGATGACTGCAGCCACTTGCGGCATCCTGTATCCATCAGCAAGAAAATTGGCATGAGAATCCCTCATGTGCTCACCTAAAAATGCCAAATGACAAACTCCATTATAGGTTGGAGAAGAACGGGGCACGTACACATGTGTGCATTCAGTTATTTGCCTTTGGACCATCAGGGAGGCCAGCTTGGCTAAAGAGAAATGGGTTTTAGTGTGATTGATGGTGGGAGAACTTTATCTTCTAAGTGTCAAGGATGGTTATCCCTTTTTCTAAAAGTGTAAACCTTTGACAAATGGATCTTTTAGACTCTTAAAGTCAGTGTGGTGAAGAGAATGGAGAGTGGGCCTCAGAACCTGGGAGATCTGGGTTCAAATCTTCTCTGATATTTTTCTGGCTAACCCGTGGACTCTCTAGGCAGTGCTCTGAGACTGTAAAAGTTACAGAGAAGGTACCAACCTGCACTAGTAGAGAGTTTCCTCATCTATCAACAAAATCACAAGTCAAGTTCTTATTTCTATCACTACCATTACGACTACTGAGAGTAGTTTTGCAAAGCACTTTCTAGATGTAATCACATTTTATCTTCACAATAACACTGTGGTAATAATATTACAGAAGAGGAAATTAAGGCTGAGGTGATGTGACTTGCCCAGGGTCACACAGCTAGTAAGTGTTCAAGGCCAGATTTGAACTCAAGTCTTCCTGACCCCAAGTTCAGTGCTTTATCCACTGGGCCACCTAGCTGCCTCTATTACTATGGACCAGAGCAAGAATGATAGACCTACACAGGGCGGGACTTGGCATCTTTTCCAGTTGAGATGATAAATCATTTATTTCTGTCTAGAATACACACTATAAAAAGTCCCTTCTAGAATCCCAAGGCAGATTCGTCTAGCCACTTAGTGGGTGCTTACTAAATGTGGTGTGATTGATCGACCAGACTCCCCAAGACCTAAGACAATGAGCTAGCGGTGTGTGGATGTCTGTATCCCCAATGAGCTGTGGAGCCAGCAAAGGAATGAAGAGAAAAGAAAGGAAGAAGAGAGAAATGAATCCAGCAAAACTGAAATACCAGTTGGAAAAAAAAAACCCGATTCTATTTGTAGTTTTCTGCGCCTGCCATTTCTCTGGGGCCAAGCACGTTCTTTCTTATTTCAAAATATCCATCTTCATTTGGTTTGTCATTGTTCTTTCTGTTTCCATTGTTGTACTTACCGCGCACGTCGTTTTGTTGGCTGTGCTTACATCACTTTGCATCAGTTCATGTAAGTCTTTCCATGTTTCTCCATGTTCATCATTTCTTAACAATCCCGTAATCTTCCATTATGTTTCCATACCACAGTTTCTTTAACTATTCCTCGATCACTGGACGTCTACTTTGTTTCTAGTTCTTAGCTACTACAAAAAATGAGACTATGCATACTGTGATATGTACAGAGCCTTTCTTTTTATCAATGATTTCCTTGGGATAAGTAACTGGTAGTAGAATTTCTTGGTCAAAGGGTATAAACATTTTAGTTACTTTATTTGCATAATTTGAAATTGTTTTCCAGAATGGGAAGGAAGCATTTCACAGCTTTACCAATGACACATTCATTAGAGCGTCTGTCTTTGCCTAATGCCTCCAACGTTGGTCATTCTTATCTTTATTTGCCTGGTAGGGGGCAAAACCTTGGGGCTGTTTTTGCTTACATTTCTCTTCTTTTAGTAATGCCAGGCAGAGCAGTGTATATTACATCCTAAAGGTGATAATGGTCACTGGAGTAGATTGGGGTGAGGGTAGGCATTGACGTGATCAGTCCTGGATTTTAGGAAAATCACTGTGGCAGCTTGTGAAGGACAGATGGAAGGGGGAAGAATTGAGGCAAGAGATTAAATAGGAGACAACTATGCTAATATAGGCAATAGATGATAAAGGCCTGAACTGCTTTTAAGAGTCAATGTGAAAAGAGAGATGTGGACACAGAAATGGCAAGATTTGGCAATTGATTATATAGACATAGGTGATATATAAAATATAATATATGTAAATGATGTGTGTATGTGTAGATAATAGATGGAGAGAGAGACTGATTGATTGGTTGATTGATTGATTTCAGATACGTGAGAGTAAGGAGTCAAGGATGTCACCAAGGTTTCAAACTTAGGTGACTATGAGGATAGTGGTGCCCTCAATGGTAATAGGTAAACTCTGAAAACATTGGCTTTGGTGACAGAAGATGAGTGGGGTGGAAAATAATGAGTCCTGTTTTATGTATGTCGAGATTGAGATGACTCTGAGATGGAACTGTCCAACAGGTAGTTGGTAATTTGGGACGGAAGCTGAGGGGGACACTGGGGATAGATAGATCTGGAAATCACTGGTAAAATTATGAAAACTGAACTCATGGGAACTGATGAGAGAGAGAAGAGTGCCTAGAACAGAGTCTTGGAAGGCATCTATGGAGGGGCTGAGCCTTGAGAGTGTAGCCAGAGTGGCAGAGTAATGGTCTGGAAAAATATTGGAACAAAGGGATAGGAAATGATCTTCAGGTTGAATAATAGGTGTAAGGATGGGTAGAGCATAGGAAGAGATGGAATGGTAGCAAATGATGAACAGGCAAAGGTGCAATGACCTGGAGCTCCTAGGCCCTGGGTTATTTTCTGCCCCATTAGATAGAATCAGCAAATGGCCTGGTTGATGACCCAGTAACAGCCCAACCACACCTTAGTATTAGGAAGCCATTCATCCTATGGAGGGCTTAGGGGGAAATGTGGGCAAGAATAGCACTGGGTTAAAAGGCAAGAAACAGAAGTAGGAGAGAGTGAGAAGAGATAGGAAGAATATATGGCAGAACTAAACAAGAAAAATCTTAACATTACCAATCGCCATCATGGTGTGGCTGGTGGTCTAGAGTCAGACACCCTGGAGAATGAAGTCACGTGGACCTTCAAAAGCATGGCTAACAATAAGGCTATTGTTGGTGATAGAATTCCAACTAAGCTATTTAAAACCTCCAAAGATAAGGCTGTTAAAGTTCTGCAGTCAGTATGCTGGCAAATTTGGAAAAGCCAACAGTGACTCCCGGATTGGAAAAGATCAGCTTACATCCCAATCCTAAAGGAGGACAAAGGCGAGGGACGTTCAAATTACTAAACATTTGTGCTCCTTTCGCTCCCCAGCAAGGTGATGCTTCAGATTCTGTAACCGGGTCTTCAGCGATGTGCGAATCAAGAATTACCAGGAGTGTCAGAGGAAATAGAGACCAATTTATCAATGTTCACTGGACTGTGGAGAAAGCAAGGGAGCTCCAGAAAAAAAAAAAATCTACTTTTGCTTCATTGGCTGCACAAAAGTCTCTGACTGTGTGAGTCACAACAAAATGTGGCAAGTCCTCGAAGAGAGGGGAGGAGCAGATCATCTTATTGTCCCCTGAGAAACCTGTACGTGGGTAGAGAAGCAACAGTCAGAACTGACCGTGGAACAACTAATTGGTTTAAAATTGGAAGAGGAGGATGACAAAGCTGTATATGGTCATTTATTTAGCTTATATGAAGTGTAGGTTGTGCAAAATGCCAACCTAGACAAATGCAAAGTCAGAATTGAGGCTGCTCATAGAAATAGCAACAACCTAAGAGGTACAGGCGATGCCATTCTGATGGCAGAAAGTGAAGAAGCATTAAGAAGCTTCTTAATGAGGGTGAAAGAGAGAAGTGTAAAAGCTGGCTTGAAGCTTAACATAAAAAAGCAAAGATTTTGGCAACTGGTCCCATCACCTCCTTTCCAATAGGAGAAAAAAAGGGAAGCAGCGTCAGATTGTACATTCTTGTGTCTAAGATCACTGCAGACAGTGACAACAGCCATGAAATTAAAGGATGCTTGCTCCTTAGAAGGAAAGCTATGGCAAACCTGGACAGCATACTAAAAAGAAGAGACAGCACCTTGCTGACAAAGGTCTGTATAGTCAGAGCTAAGGTTTTTACAGTAGAAATGTGTGGTGGTGAGAGTTGGACTATAAGGAAAACTGAGCACTGCAGAATCAATGCTTTTAAATGTGGTGCTAGAGAAGACTTTGGAGAGCCTCTTGGACAGCAAGGAGGTCACATCAACCCATGCTTAAAGAAATTAATTCTGATTGTTCATTGGAAGGTCAAATACTGAAGTTGAAGCTTAAATATTTTAGCCATAAAATAAGAAGACAGGACTCATTGGAAAAGACTCTAATGTCAGGAAAGATTGAAGGCAAAAGGAAAAGGGGACATCAGAGGATGAGATGGATATTTAGTGTCATGGAAAAAACAAATATGAACTTGGACCAACTTCAGGAGATAGTGAAGGGTAGAAGGGCTTGGCATGCTACGGTCCATGGAGTCACAAAGAGTCAGACAAGACTAATGACTGAATAACAATAACAGAAGGCAAGAGGGGTTTCCATGGGCATTAGTGAAAATTGTGCCCGTATGGCTCTTTCACAGTCTCCAAGTATCAGATCTCAGGTCCATTTAGGAGGAAGTCACAGCTCATTTTCCTCTGTTGTCAGTGACATAGAGATGGAGGAAGTAGGAATCAGATCACAAAGAGAGGCAATGGAAGTCAATAGGGGAGGCAGATCAGTGGGCTTGTCAATTAGGGCCCAGGTTGCCTTTCTTTTTATCCCTGGTTTTAGCAATAGTGGGCACTTAATAAATTCCTTTCAATTACTTGCCTTGATCTGAAGGTGAGAGCCCAGTAGTGACCACTAGGCATGAAGCTGTGTGGGGAGAGGGAGAGATTCTGATACTTTTGCCTTGCCAAGGTTTAGGTAAAAAACTTAGCTGTCCTGTCCTTCCTGGAAGAAAAATAAAATAAACCAAACAAACAAAAACCCCAAATCTCAGAATCAAATTCAGGCCCAATCAGATTGAAATAAAGGTAGGGGAAGAAATCATTGCTGACGTAATTTTTTGCAAATGTATCTTTTCCCCAAAACAATTTTTAGAAGCCACACCATACACTAGAAAATATTGTCTGCCAAGGAAAATCAGAATTCTTATCCTATTGCTGAGGACCATGGGAGCTCGAGTGGCTCACCTAAGCTGTTTGCCTCAGTTGCCCTTTGTGTAATCATAGCACTATCCTCCCAGGGTTGTGGTGAGAATCAAATGATATAATATTTATTAGCATAAAGCCTGGTATTAAGTGCTATGTAAATGCTCCTTCACTTCCTTCCCTTCCCACCTATGTTAAGGAAGTTCTGCTTTCTCAAAATAGAGACAAAAATTCAGCTATTACCTAATTGCTATAGGGACCAAAGGAAATAATATGTGCAAAATGTTTCATGTAATATTTTCTGGGAATCAGAGGAGGAGGGGGAGGAAGAGCAATACAAAATGGATGTTTCTAAAGCACTTTCAGGTTCACAAAGCACTTTATACATGTTGTCTCATTTGATCCTCACGGCTATTCTGGGAGGTAGGTGCTATTATTATTCCCATTTTATAGATGAGGAAGCTGATTCTGAGAGAGAATGACTTACCTAGGCTCACACAGTACTAAGTGCTTGGGACATGATTTGAACTCAAGTCTTGATGGTGAAATGGATAGAACACTGGTTTTAGAATCAGAAACACTCATCCTTTTGAGTTCAAATATGGCTTCAGGCCTGAGCAAATCACTTAACCCAGTTTGCCTCAGTTTCTTTATCTGTAAAATGGACCAAAGAAGGAAATTGCAAACCACTACAGTACCCTTGCCAAGAAGACTCCAAATGGGGGAGAGGGGAGGGCAAAGCCAAGATGGCGGAATGGGAGCAGGAATTTTTCTAAGCTCCTCCATGAATTCCACCACTAAACTTTAAAAAGTGAATCTGAATGGATTTTAGAGTGACAGAATCCATTGGGAGATGGAGCATGGCAGATTCCCAGCCCAAGAAATTGCCCATGTAGGTCTGGGCAGCGGGAGTGTGGAGCATATGGGGGCTGCACCAAAGCAGACAGGAGAACAGACTACAGTGGAGTGAGAAGGAGCCCCAGCCCCAGGTGACTTACATACCCTAAGGGCTATTTACAGCCATCTCACCACAGGACATGGTGGATTGATCAGAACTGGATAGAGAAAGCACAGGGCTCACAGCAGCAACAGCAGCTTCTCCTGGGGCTATCAGCCCACAGCCTGGAAGTTTAAAAATCACCCACCTGAACTTCCAGAAGCCAAGATGACAGAGTATACCCTAGCTGCTCTGATTCCCCCTCCCTGACCCAGAAAACCCAGAGATAAATGTCCCACCCAGAATAAAATCCTGAAATAGTAGAAATAGCCTCAGGCTTAGGAGTCACCAAGAAAGGTGTAACTGAGTCACTAAGGAGTCTGAAGTGAAGGGCTGGAGGGGTCCCAACAACCCCGCCTTAGCTGACCAGCAGGAGCTCCCAAAGCCCAGGGTGGTGGAGCACTAATGACAGAAGCCCAAGGGGGCCTTAGCTCCACCAGGGGAATCTGCAGACACCAGCTCTGCTGGCCACCAGCTGCTAAACCTGCCTAATCTGTAGCCCAAGGGCACAGAGGCAGAAACCTGAAGCAGCCAGACCACCCCTGCCAAACAGGTTACTCAGGTTAACTCAGGGAAAACACTGAGAGCCCTGGCCTTGGCCTCAGTCTGGACACCCAGAGGCTATAGCACACAAAGTCAACAACCAGACCCTTAGCTCCCAACTTGAGAAGCCTAGTAAGGAAATAGGCAATCACAATGGGAAAGAAGGAAGCTGAGAAAGCAAAAGTAAGAAAATCAATCCAATCTTATTGTAGTGAGCAAGAACAACCAAATACAGAGGACAACACGGACTCCATGCTCACACCTGAGACCACAGAAAGAAATATGAGCATTCTTGGAGGAGCTCAAGAAAGATTTTAAAAGCCAAATTAGAGAGGTAGAAGATAAATTTAAATCTACAGTGACCAAATTAGAAAAATTCTCACTGAAGAAAACAAATCTGTAAAAAGTAAAATTTGTGAACTGGGACAGGAGGTTCAAAATCTAACTGGAGAAAATATCTCCCTAAAAATGAAAACTAAACATATGGAAAAGAAGCTTCAAAAGCTAACCTAGTAAAATAATTCACTAAAAATTAGAATCAGTCAAATTGAAGCTAAGGGCTCTATGATGCATCAAGAGTCAGTCAAATAAAACATTAAGGTTGAAAAATTAGAAGGAAGTGTAAAATATCTCACTGGAAAAACAACTGACCTGGAGAACAGATCCAGGAGAGAGAACCTAAGAATTATTGGTCTATGGAGAGCCATGATAAAACATGGACAAAATCTTCCAAGAGATTATCAAAGAAAACTGTCCTGAAGTCCTAGAATCAGAAGGTAAAATAGTTATTGAAAGAATTCACCAGACTCTTCCTGAAAGAAATCCCAAATTGAAAACTCCAAGAAATATAGTAGCCAAATTCCAGAATTACCAGATCAAGGAGAAAATACTGCAAGCAGACAAAAAGAAACAAGTCAAATATTGTGGAACTACAGTCAGGATTACACAGGACCTACCAGCTGCTACATTAGAAGATCAGAGGGATTGGGATTTGATATTTCATAAGGCAAAAAGGCTAGGACTGCAACCAAGGATCAACTACCCAGTAAAACTGAGCATAATCTTTCAGGCAAAGAGATGGTCATTTAATGAAATAAAGGACTTCCAGACTTTTCCTGATGAAAAAGCCATAGCTCAATGGAAAATTTGATCTCCAATTACAAGACTCAAGAAAGACATAAAAAGGTAAACAAGGAAAACACACACACGCGCACACACATACCCATACACACATAACTTGGGATTCAATAAGAACAAACTGTTTACATCCCTATATGAGAGGCTGATGCCTGTCAATATTGAAAGTTACATAATTATCAGAACATTTAAAAGGGATATACATAGATAGATGGTGTGGGTATAAATGAACTAATCTGATGATAAAAAAAACTTATTAAGGGGTTCAAAGGGACTGTAATGAGAGAAAAAGAAGAATGGAAAAGAACGAGGGAGAAAAAGGTAAATTATGCCACACAATGAGGCATAAAAACATACTATAGTAGAGGGGAAGGAGGGAGGGAGATGAACATCATATGAACTTTATTCTCATTGGTTCTGGTTCAAAGAGGGATCAACATAATCAGTTAAGTTTAAGATTATAATGGGAAAAGACACAAAAACTCATTATAATAGAGGGAAAGGAGGGATGGAGAGGAGCACTGTGTGAAATTTACTCTCATTGTTTTGGGTTCAAAGAGGAAATAACATACTCTGTTAAGTATAAAAATCCATTGTGCCCTACAGGCAGTAGGATGGGTAAGGGGGATACAAAAAGTGGGGGATAGAAGGGAGGGAAATAATAGTAAGAGGAAAGGATAGGTAAAGGGGGGGGTCACAGGTAGGGAATACTGAGGGAGTCAGTGCTCAGAAGGAAAACTCTTGAGGGGAAAGGAGGAGGAAGAAACAAAAACATAAACAGGGGAGGGAATAGGATGGAGGGAAAGTCACAGATAGTAATCATAACTGTGAATGTGAATGGGATGAACTCTTCCATAAAACAAAGGTGGATAGCAGAATGGATTAAAAAACATAATCCTACAATATACTGTCTACAAGAAACACATTTGAAGTGGGGATACACACAGTAAAAGTAAAAAGCTAGAGTAGAATATATTATGCTTCAGCTAAAGTAAAAAAAAGCAGAGGTAGCAATCCTTATCTCAGATGAAGCAAAAGCAAAAATAGATGTAATTAAAAGAAATAAAGAAGGAAACTATATCCTGCTAAAAGACAACATTGAGAATGAAGCAATATCATTACTTAACATATATGCACCAAGCGGTATAACAACCAGATTCCTAGAGGAGAAGTTAAGGGAATTAGAGGAAGAAATAGATAGCAAAACTATACTAGTGGGGGACCTCAATGCCCCCTCTCTGAACTTGTTAAATCTAACCTCAAAATAAACAAGAAAGAAGTTAAGGAGGTGAATAGAATTTTAGAGAGGGTAGATATGATAGATCTCTAGAGAAAACTGAATAGGTATAAAAAGGAATATACCTTCTTCTCAGTGGTACATGGCACATACACAAAAATTGACCATGTACTTGGACATTAAAACCTCACAATTCAGTGCAAAAGGGCAGAAATATTAAATGCATCATGATGCAATAAAAATCATGTGCAATAAAGGGCCATGGAAAGATAGACAAAAAACTAATTAGAAACTAAATAATTTAATCCTAAAGAATAAGTGGGTTGAAAAAGAAATCATAGAAACAATCAGTAACTTCATTCAAGAGAATGATAATAATGAGACAACACACCAAAACTTGTGGGATGGAGCAAAGGCAGTTCTTAGGGGAAATTTTATATCCCTGAATGCATACATGAATAAATTAGAGAAAATGGAGGTCAATGAATTGAGCATGCGATTGAAAAGGCTAGAAAAAAAACAAATTGAAAATCCCCACTTCAATACTGAATTAGAAATAAAGAAAACCAAAGGAGAGATTAATAATATTGAAATTAAGAAAACTATTGAATTAATAAATAAAAGTAAGAGCTGGTTTTATGAAAGAAACAATAAAATTGATAGACCTTTAGTGAATATGATAAAAAAAAAAGAAAGAAGAAAACCAAATTACGAATATCCCAAAGGAAAAGGGTGAATCTGCCTCCAATGAAGAGGAAATTAAAACAATAACTAGGAATTATTTTGCCCAATTATATGCACATAAATTTTACAATCTTACTGAAATGGATGAATATTTACAAACATATAAATAGCCCAGATTAACTGAAGAGGAAGTAAATTACTTAAATAACCCCATCTCAGAAAAAGAAATTGAACAAGACATCAGCGAACTCCCTAGGAAAAAATCTCCAGGGCCAGATGGATTTACTAGTGAATTCTATCAAACATTTAAAGAAGAATTGATTTCAATACTCTACAAACTATTTGGGAAATTTGGTGAAGGAGTCCTACCAAATTCTTTTTATGACACAAATATGGTACTGATACCTAAATCAGGAAGAGATGAAATGGAGAAAGAAAATTATAGACCAATTTCCCTCATGAATATAGATGCAAAAATTTTAAATAAAATATTAGCAAAAAGACTACAGCAACTTATCAGAAGAATAATACACTTTGATCAGGTAGGATTTATTGCAGGAATGCAAGGATGGTTCAATATTAGGAAAACCATCATTATAATTGATCATATCAACAATAAAACTAGTAGAAATCATATGATTATCTCAATAGATGCAGAAAAGGCTTTTGACAAAATA
>CM053583.1:201714909-201744854 GCA_028627135.1 Pseudochirops cupreus
CATCTATTCCTATTAAAAACACTAGAAAGTATAGGAATAAAATGGAGTCTTCCTTAAAATAATAGGTAGCATCTATTTAAAGCCATCAGCAAGTATTATATGTAATGGTGATAAGCTAGAAGCATTTCCAATAAGATCAGGGGTGAAATAAGGATGTCCACTATCACCCTTCTTATTCAATCTGGTACTAGAAATGCTATCAGTAGCAATTAGAGAAGAAAAAGAAATCAAAGGAATCAAATTAGGCAAAGAAGAAACTAAGCTATCACTCTTTGCAGACGGTATGATGATATACTTGGAAAATCCTAGAGAATCAAGTAAAAAACTACTTGAGACAATAAATTTGGCAAAGTTGTAGGATATAAAATTAACCCACATAAATCCTCGGCATTCCTATATATTTCTAACAAAATCCTTCAGCAAGAGATAGAAAGAGAAACACCATTTAAAGTTACTGTAGACATTATAAAATAGATGGGAACCTACCTGCCAAAACAAACCCAACACAATTACAAAACACTTTTCACACAAATAAAGTCAGATCTAACTAATTGGAAAAACATAAGCTGCCCATGGCTGGGTTGAGCTAATATAATAAAAATGACAATTTTACCCAAACTAATCATGTATTTAGTGCCATACAAATAAATCTACCAAAAAATTACTTTATAGAGCTAGAAAAAAATAGTGACAAAATTCATTTGGAAGAACAAAAGATCCAGAATATCCAGGGAATTAATGGAAAAAAAAATGCTAGGGAAGGTGGCCTAGCCATACCAGATTTTAATCTGTATTATGAAGTAGTAGTCATCAGAACTACTTGGTATTGGCTGAGGAATAGAGTAGTGGATCAATGGAATAGACTGAGTACACGAGACTCAGCAGTCAATGACTATAGTAATATACTCTTTGATACACCCAAAGACCCCAGTTTTGGGGATAAGAACTCACTGTTTGACAAAAACTGCTGGGAAAACTGGAATATAGTATGGCAGAAACTGGGCATAGATCGTTATCTAACACTGTACACCAAAATCAAGTCTAAATGGGTGTGTGATCAAGGTGTAAAATCTGATACTGTAAGCAATCTGGGAAAGCAAGGAATAGTTTACCTGTCAGATTTATGGAGAAGGGAAGACTTTATCACCAAACAAGAATTAGACAGCATTATAAAATTCAAAATGGATAATTTTGATTGTATTAAGTTGAAAAGTTTCTGTACAAACAAAGCCAATGTAACCAAGATTAAGAGGGAAGTAGAAAATGGGGAAAGAATTTTTACAACCAGTGTCTCTGATAAAGGCTTCATTTCTAAAATATACAGAGAATTGAGTCAAATCTGTAGGAATACAAGTCATTCCCCAATTGGTAAATGGTCAAAGTATATGAACAGGCAGTTTTAAGAGGAAGAAATTAAAGATATCTTTAAGCATATGAAAAAAAAATGCTCTAAATCACTATTGATTGGAGAAATCCAAATCAAAACAATTCTGAGGTACCAGATCTCACCAGTCAGATTGGCTAAGATGACAAAACAGGAAAATGACAAATGCTGGAGAGGATGTGGAAAAATTGGAATACTAATGCATTGTTGGTGGAGTTGTAAACTGATTCAGCCATTCTGGAGGGCAATTTGGAACTATGCCCAAAAGGCTATAGATAATTGCATACCCTTTGACCCAGTAATACCACTTCTGGGGTTGTATCCCAAAGAGATCATAGAAGTGGGATGAAGACCTATATGTACAAAAATATTTATAGCAGCTCTTTTTGTGGTGGCAAAGAACTGTAAATTAAGGAGATGCCCATCAGTTGGGGAATGGCTAAATAAGTTGTGGAATATGAATGTAATGGAATACTATTGTGCTATAAGAAATGAGGAGCAGATGGTCTTTATGTTTACCTCTAGAGGCTTATACAGAAGTGAGTGAGAAGAGCAGAACCAGGAGAAATGTGTACACAATGACAGACACAATGTATGTGTGATGACCAACTGTGATCATCAATGCAAGGTTATAAGACAACTCCAAAAGACTCATGATGGAAAGGAGATGTCCACATCCAGAGAAAGAACTAGAACAGACAGAGTTTGAATGCAGATTGAAGCAAACTACCTGCTCTCATTCTTTTTCTTATTTGGTTTTATTTCCTCTTTCCCATTGTTCATTCCATCTGTTACAATCCTTCTTTATAACCTGACTAATGTCTAATGTAAAAGAATTTGCAGATGCTATACTTGACTGCATGCTTCCATGGAAGGGGGGGCAGGAGGGGAGAAAAATTTGAAACTCAAGGAATTCTGGGACTGAAACTAAAAGTAAACTAAAAGTAAACAAACAAATTAATAAAGACAAAAAAGTATATTTAAAAAAAGAAAACCCCAAACGGGGTCCCGAAGAGTCAAACACAACTCAATAACAACAAAAACAATTTCCTGACTCCAGATCCGGCGCTCAAGCCTCCGCTAATAATGCTCCTAATAATTAAAATATGGCTGAGAGACGGTACTATGGGAGGTTTCTTGTTTGCTGCCCCCACTGCTCTTCTTTCTCTAGACATTAAGGATGTGTTGCATGACTTCATATACCTAGCGGCTATATGTTGTATTTCTTGCCTTCCCAGTGGGAGGGAGAAGGGGTAGATAATTTGGGACTGAACATAAACATTTAAAAAATAAAAACAATTTTAAAAAAAGACAATAAGAAATGTCTGTAATGCAGTCTAGATGGAACTTCTCCCTGGTGTAGCCAAGAGCCAGATGTTAACTTTTGCTTCATTTTCTATTAAGGACAGTTCAATCCCTTTTAATGCTGTCCTTAAAACCCAACATGAAATGTCCATTTTATCTCTTGTGTAGCTCTCTTTTTTAATATAGGCAAAAAATCATCCATTTGTCCTTTTGACTCATTGTTAAGAAAAGCGCTTTCAGTTGGCATTGGACTGCTTAACTTCTCTTCTTTGGATTCTACCCTTCAGTCACCTGTCATAATGTGGAGGGACCTTAATGCTGTTGAAGACCATTGCCAGCAGTATGAACCAATAGGAGCTTAGGCTGAGCCTGCCAAATTAGTCATTGCAGCCAAGACAATCAAGGACAAATGTAGCTGAGGTCAGAAAGGCTCAGCACCAGGAGGCTGACTCCAGGGGGATTTTTTGTGAAGTGGAGAGAGTTCGGTGTTAGTATCTCAGAAGGACCAACTGGCAGTCTGGTAATAGCTGATGCTGCTACTTTATGTGTTGACCATGGGAGTGCAAATACCAAAGAAAACACAGACCTTTTGATGTCATGAAATCAAGAGATTTGTAATCGCAGGAAAGGAGATGTATTCTATCTAGACCTCAAGGTTTAGGATCAAAATTTAGAGGAATAATTCTGAATTTAAATGTTGCAAGAAAAACTCTAAGAAGTTAATTCAAAAGTTATTGTAAAAAGAAGAGCCAAAAAAAGCACTCATCACTGACTCCTCTGGCTAATGTTTGAAAGGTGAGATTAGATGACTGAGAAAAGTGGCAATTATATCTTTTCTTTTCTTACATCAGGTTGTTGGTGTGGCCCAGGCCATCAACAAGAAATCTGAAAATGGTGGCACATTCACGGAAAAAGATGAAAAGGTATCACTATGAACGGTGTAGTTGTTTTCCAGTCATTTATGGATGAGCTTTCTTCTCATTGGAGGCATCAGATAGATGCTAGAGTCAGTGCTAGGCCTGGAATTGATGGGGCCAGAGGGAAGGGGTCAAAGTTGATGGATGGTTTGCCTTTCTTTGGGTTGTGAACATAAGAAGACTTGAATGGACTGTATCTGTGTTATTGCTTGGGCACTGGTACACTATTAGGATTATAAAAAGTTCCTTATTTGAGGTCACATGTCACTTTCAAGACTATCAAAATGGCAGCCCCCATAAGTGCTAAGGCTACACAAAGGTCTGCTTATGGTCTTTTAACGATGTTATTTAGCTTTCATCACTGGTAAAAAGAAATTAGGTCCCTGAATAAAAATCCCTGTAAGACCCACTCCAAATTTAGGACTCTGGGAAGAAAATTTGGAATTGCCTCAATGGTGAAGCAACTTTAAGACTGTTTTATAAACTCTTTACACAGACATCGGGGCGCCAAGGTGTGAATCCAGGCTCAGTGCTTGGAATGTAGTGTTGGAAAGAACAGCAGTCAAGTTCTTTTTTAATGGCTCATTTCCTCCAAATGGAGAATCAGTTCAGAACACCCTTTCTGCCTATCTGAGAACACACACCAAAAATCCTTCTGAGTCATAGTAATGGCCCAGTTAACCTCAAACTTTGTCTAACAATGAGCCACAGGGTGTTTTGTCAAAGTACGTCTTGGCTGCTATCCATGATGTCACTCTTGGAAGATTAAAGTGGCCCAGAACATAAGCTGGTCTTCCCTGGGTCTGTATGGTATCCAATAGTTTATCTGTGAACAGAGATAGAGACAGAAATTGTGATTTCATTGGTATTAGGAACTCCTGGAGGAGAAAACTCCCCCTTCCTATGCTGGGCAGTACCTTCTATACCTCTCAGAGCATTGTCTGGGGGCCCTCAGAAGTAAAATGACTTGACCAGAGTCACATCACAACTTTGTATCAGAGATGGGACTCAAAGTCAAGTCTTTCTGGCTTTGAGACCAGCTCTGTCTCCATTATGTCATGATTATCTCTCCATTTCTCTGATATCCTAAAACCTGTGTACATATTTTTTGCCTATTCCAGCTCTGATGATGAGTCTGTTCTCCCTTATGCAAAATCCTATATCCCTTTTCACTTGATCAGTAAAAAAATGTATTAACAAAGATGGTACCTTCACCATGGTATCCAAATGGCATTAGTAAAGTCATGTAAGTACTTAGGTCTTCAAATGAGTACTTTGTATAATTCTGTGGATTTTTTGTTGAAGAAATCCATAGGCTCAAACAAGTGTGGGGATATCCTGTGTATCCTTAAGCACTTAATGGTGCTGTTTGATTCCCCTTGGGATAATGTTTTATTTTGCTTGTGTTTGTAACAGGAAGGGATTGAAAGCAAACTCCTATGCCTAATGGCTTTATGTTGCTCAAAAGTGATGAAAGAATTTGGTGGCTATTTCAGTATCTTTTTGTCATTATCTTCTGTCTCTCCAGGATTTTGCTGCTTACCTGGCATTCTGTGGGATTGTTCTCCACAATGCCCAATTGTATGAGACTTCACTTCTGGAGAACAAACGGAACCAGGTAAAACCAGCATGCCTAATTAAAAGATTGTGGGAATGTAAAGTTTAGATGGGATTATGGAATGTGACATGTTGGCTAATTCAGCATTCTGGTTACTAGCTACTGAATTTAGGCACACAGATTACCTTTAGAGAAGCAGTGTGGTATAGTGGATATATCACCAGACTTAGTGTCTGGAAGACCTGAGTTCAAATCCTGCCTCTGACCTTTGTTAGCTGTGTGTCCCTGGGCCACTCACTTAACCTCTCTGTACCTCAATTTCCTCAATGATAGAATAAAGAGTTTGGACCAGATGACCAATGAGAGCCCTTCTAGCTATCAATATATAATACAACCAGTAATGTCTAGCACAGCTGGAAGTGAGCCCATTTTTCCACAACCTTTCCAACATTAGATTGGAGCCAGGTTGGGTAGGATTTTTAAAACTAAACAGAAGAGTTTATATTTTATGCTAGAGGAAATGGGAGGAAGGTGGACTTGGTTTGGAAGAATGACAGTCAGTTCTGAGCCTATGGAAAATCACTTTGGCAGTCGCCTGAAGGGGATGAGAGGGTGAGAGAAGAGACAGGGAGACTAATTAGGGGTGATGAGGTCTTGAAATAATATGAGAGTTATGTGAAGGCAGAGAAGGAATTAGAAGGGAGAGGTGTTATAAATTAGAAACAGCAAAATTTGCCAACTTATTGAATATATGGGATAAGGGAGTGGGAGAGTGAAGAGTTAAGAATAATGCCAGGGTTACGAACCCAGCAGACTAGAAGGATGGCTGGTCCCTTTAACAGAAATAGGGAAGTTTGGAAGAGAAGAGGATGTGGAGGGGGAAGATAATGAGTTCAGTTTTGGACATGTTGGATTTAAGATGTCCATAGGATGTCCACTTTGAAATGTCCCAATAGGCAATTGATAATGTAGGACTGATGCTCAGGGAAATGACTGAGGAGATAGATTAGATGATAGATAGATAGATAGATAGATGGATGGATGACTTAGAGATTTGTGAATCATCTAAATAGAGAGCATAAATAGACAGCATCTAATGAGATTACAAAGAGGAAAAAGAGAAGAAAGTCTAGAACAGAACCTTGGAGAACACCCACAGCTAGGAAGCATGATAAATGATGATCCAGCAGAGACTAAGAAAGCATGGTCAGATAGGTAGGAGGAGAATCCAGAGAGAGAAGTATCATGAAAACTGAGAAGAGAGAATATCCAGGGAAGAGAAGGGTGATCAAGAGTATCTAGTGCAATATCAAGAAGGATGTGCCCTTTCTTTGGATAATTGACTGGGTGGCATATGTTTTCTGAGGCATCTCTGGGTCAAAGAATATGGACATTTTGGTTGCTTTGCTCTCTAGAATTAGTTGACCCACCCACAATTCCTACAATGCATTAGTGTGCCTGTCTTTCCACAACTTTTTCAATCCCTTGTTACCATTGATCTCTTAATTGATAAATACATTGACCTTCATAAAGTTTCATTCTCCTTGACCTCTCTTGTGCTTTTTTAACAATGTTGCCTACCCTGTCCTCCCTGATAGTCTCTTTTCCGTCGATACAGACCTCTTCCCTAACTTTGAATTTGCCGTTTGGTTTCTCATTTTCCTTTCTTGGATCCTTATTACCCCCTCCCAGTAATATGGAGTCCCCAAGACTCTGTTCTGGTCTCAATAATTCTATTCTCTCTCCCTCTCTCCCTCCCTCTCTCTCTCTCTCTCTCTCTCTCTCTCTCTCTCTCTCTCTCTCTCTCTCTCCCTCTCCCTCCCTCCCTCCCTTTCTTTCTCTCTCATTTTTCCTTCCTGTTTGTGATCCATTCTTTTGGTTTCAATTACCCTATGGACATAACTTCCAAATGCAGTAGTCCTCTCTCTCTTGAATTCCAGTCCTTCATCATACACTCCCAGATGGTCATTTCCTGTCAGATTCCCTTTCCACATCTCAAATACAGGATGTGAAATATGAAACCTATTTTGTACGTTCCTTAACCCATCCCTCCTTTGAACTTTTATATTTCTGAATTTTTATATTTCTTTTGAATTTTAATATTTCTGTTAAAGGCAGTACCACAGCTCAAAATGCATACTCCTCTTGACTATCCAATATGTCCATTACTGTTCTTGGTTTTCCAGGATACAGCCCCTCCCCTATCCCCAACCTGATCCCCATTAGATTATAAGCTCCCTGAGGGCAGAGACTGTGTTTTCTATCACCAGTGCTTAATAAAGCTCATGACAATAGTGGGAGCTTAATAAATGTGTTTTGAATGAATGAGCATGATCCCCTGAATATCCAGCTATGCTCTAAACCAGGAGCTCTCCTTCCCTGTTAAGAGAACATTTATGTGCAATCAGAATCCTGGTTAGAATGAAGATTAACACCCAATTGATGTTTTATCCTTAATGTAACCCAAAGGATTGAAAGAGAATTAATGGGTAAATTTTATAAAGAGTTAAGTTGCTATACAATATATTTACTGTTGGGATCAAATGAAGGATTTTTGTATTCACAGAAATCCAACCTGGCCTAGCAGATAGAGCCAGCCCTGGAGTAAGGAAGATATGAATTCAAATCCCATCTCTGGCAATTACTAATTGTGTGACCCTGGGTCAGTCACTTAATCTCCCTAGGTCTCACTACCTTTAAAATCTGTAAAATGGAGATTGGAATTTCTGTGGCCCTTAACTCATACAGTTTCTGTGAGGATCAAGTGAACCAGTCTATCTGAAACACTTCGTCAGATTGAAGAACTAGAAAGAAGCCAGTGAATGATGACACGGTCCTCTAGTGTTTCTGAAGATGAATACTGAGCAGCCATCTTTTATGAGACAGGGTGATTCATTTGAGGTATTTGTTCATTTCCTCCCATGAGGATGAGAGGGAAAAAAGGAGCCCTAGGAGAACCTGGAGCAGGAGATCCTTTTGGTCAGATCTGTCCTTTGGAAGTATCGAGCTGGAGTCAGCACCGTGAAGGCAATAATATGACCACAGCAATGGAAATAGGGAGAAAACCTGAATGTAGACAATCCACACCAAGTGTCACCAAATGAGAATGGCCGAGCTTGGCCCCAGAAAGGGGGATGGGATAGCCCTCCCTGCTCCTACGCAGGCGTGGAGCTCTAGACAGAAGGTCGAACTCAGTCAGCCTCTGGGTTTTGCAGTTTTTCTTGCTTCTTTCTCTTTTTTATTTGTTATTATAAATGATGACTCGTTGGGAAGGAGGAAGCATCTGGGGAAATATAGATGCTGTAAAAAAAAAAGATAATCAAAATCCATAAAAAAAAGTATACTGAGAATGCCAACCAAGTGGGCAGCAGACGTGCTATAGAGGCAGGGAGGCCACTTAGGAGTCATTGTCTCCAGGCAGGAAATGATGATGGAATGCTCATGGCATTTGGAGAGAAGACAGATGCTAAATATGTCATGGAAGTACCACTGACCACATAACAACTGATTAGGTGGGACAAATGAAGGAGAACAAAGCCCTGGCCTGAGTAACTGGAAGCATCACAAGGTGACAAAAATCAGGAAATGTAGAAAGAAGGGCAGGTTTGGCAGGGAAGATAATGGGTTCTACTTTGGACCTAGTGAGTGTGGAACATCTATAAGACATCCAATTTGAAATAGCACAAAGACAGTGGCTGATGTGTGGTCTGGAGCTCAAGAGAGAGGCTAAGGCTAATTGTGTGGACATTGGCCTCTTCCACGGAGAGATGGTAATTGAACCCAGGAGAGGTGATGAGGGAAGAGAGACTTTAGAGAAAGAAGAGAAGCAGATCCTGGGCAAATCACTGAGAGTGTACCCACCCTTGGTGGCAGTTGGAGTATTTCTTAAGCATTTACTCTGGGTCAGGTACTGTGCTAAACTCTAGACACACATATGCAAGTGAGCAAGATAGACTCTGCCCTCAAAGGCTGAAGACAGCACATAAAGGGAAGCTCAAAAAGGGGAGAAGCACACACAATGTGGATGGAAAATAACATGGAGCCCTGGCTCCAAGCAAGATAAGGCCCAAACTCACCTAACAGGGCTAGACAAGCCAAGGGCAGAGTACTTCCATTGGAGGTGAGGGAATGAAGGTGCTGGCTGGAGTGTATACAGCATGTTCAGGAATGTCCAGGAAGTCACCTGGAGGTCTGATTCTGGGCAGGATAAAAGCTCACCAGTCAGAGCCCCAGGGATTCAAGGACAGAGATGAGGATAATATCCAGAGTATAGGCAACATACTGAGGAAATGAATGTGAAAGTTAAAGATAATGATGATGATCCTGCAAGGGAGACCAAAGAAGAGTGATCAGACAGATAGGAGGAAAACCAGAAAACAACAGTGTCATGAAAACCAAGGGAGGAGAAGGGAGATAGCCAGTAGTATCACATAATACATAGGGTTTAAGGGATGGATGGATGGATGGATGGATGGATGGATTTAAAGCTTACCATTGGCCAAGTACTGTGCTAATCCCTGCAGATATAAACACCAGCAATCAAGATAATTCTTGCTCCCAAAGAGCTTACATTCTAATGGGAGAAAATAATATATATAGGGGAATGGTAGCCAGGGGGGAGTATTGATTGATGGGCATAGCTTTTCTAATTTCTTACAGCTCTAAATCTATAATCCTGCAATCTTCTGATAGTCAGCTGGGTGACACAATGGATAGAGCACTGGTCTTGGAATCAGGAAGACTTGTCTTCATGAGTTTGAATCTGTCCTCAGACATTTACTAGCTATGTGACCCTGTTTACCCCAATTCCTCATCTGTATAGGCTGGAGAAACAAATGCCAAACCATTCCAGTACCTTTGCCAAGAAAACCCCAAATGGGATCATGAAGAGTTAGAAACAATTGAAATTACTTAATAACAAAAAAATCTTCTGATAGGCCAGTAAACTCAAAGGTAGAGTACAGTATGACATTGAACTGGTTCACTATCGGATTGAGATTTGAAGGAAGGAAAATCAGATAAGAGCAGAGGTAATGTTCTAGGAAAGCAAAGAGGGAGGGAATGATTGGAGATCCTGGTGACTAAGTCTTAGAAGGATGAGACAAAAGGAGAGAGAAGAAAGAAATTATGGCCAGATGAAGAAATATCCTACTATGTGTCCTGTTTTATTACCAAGAACAGTAATCTCTATAGAGTAAATCATAGTCTCAAAGACTTTCCCCTGACAAGAAGTCTCTAATGCATACTGTAAGATCATAAAAAATTCTTTCTGAATTCAACCACAGAACACATTTCTTTAACTACTTTTTGATAGTTAAAGTCAGTTGAAAAAGAAAACAAGAGATATATCCTTGGGAAGAAATTGACCACTGTTATGTAGGATGTCCTATACAAAATACAGAGGTAAAAGGGATTTCCCCCAAAAGGAGAAGTCTTGGAAATGCTTCTGTTGCCATATGGCATGGTGCTAACTTAATTTCATGAAGTTCCAGAACATTTTAAATCTTCTTTGGTGAGATCTGGAATTGCTCAAAAGAGATTGACCTAACTATCCGTAATAAAAAAAAAAAATTAAAAAAATTAAAAAAAACACACAAATGGATGTTGCATATTGTCCAGACTTTGACATGCAGTAGCTGACCAATCTACATTGGTTAGTGTAAAAGTATGTGAAGTCAGGACTGGTCTTTTCAGTAGATGTTAAACTATATGCAGAATCAAAAAGGAAAGGGATTAGACTGAATTATATTTAGGAAACATTTCAGTGCTTTCAGTAATTCCAACCTCATTCCTGAAACAAAACCCCTTTTTAATATCAATGTTTTCCTAATGATGTTGTCTGATTATAGACTTTGGGAAATCATGGTCTCTAAAGTTGCAAGTGACTCAAAGGGCAAAGGAGAGACTGTTAGTAGGTATAAGTAGCTTACAGTATAGCTCCAATGATGACCTACATGTCAAAAAATGCCATAAAGGTTATCAGCCATGAAATATGTATTTGGAAAAGGACTGCTGATTTCTGTGAGATGTTCTCCTGGTTCTGTGAGATTTTGTCCTCATTCTGTGAGATGTTCTCCTGCTTCTGCTCACTTCACTCCACATTAGTTTGTGTAAATCTTTCCAGATTTTTTTTTCCTGAACTCTACCTGCTCATCGCATAAACAATATTTTAAAAGGGGAACGTTTGCAAGATAATTGATTCTGCCTTTGTTTCAGATAAATAAGTCTTTGTTTTATGAAAAACCTGCTAAACACCTTTGACTTCCACCTGGAAATAAGTTCTCCCTCCTCCACATTCCTAGGGCACTCTAATTTAGACTTAACCCTGATCTACTTTTACTTTCTATCATAGTTTGCAGCTATACTTATGCATGCATGTATGTATGTAGTGTGTATGTATATTTTCTCTCCTCTAAGAGACTGAAAGTGCTCCATGAAAGTAGAGGTTTTGTCTAGTCCTTTTTTGTCCTTTACTGTAGAAAGTAAGTGCTCATTAAATATTTTTTTACTTAATACAAGAATATGGAGTCTAGAAACATTTTTTTGTTTCCTAGCTTGTCTCTCCTAATACTCCTAAGCAGATATCTTGAGTGTGTCCTTATTGAGTTACCTTGAAAGGAATGAATAGGTTCTTTGGCCTGGGTTATCCTGTCATGTCTAGCAACGTTGAGCCCTCTTGACCTATCACAATTAGGTTTATATTAACTAGATTCTTGAATTGGGAAGGAAAACACAAAATGACCTTTTGAAAGTTGTCGATTGCTGAGAAGCCCCAGGAAAGTTATAGGCTGTAGAGCTAGAAAGCCCTTAGTGCCACCTAGTACAAGTCCCTCATCCCCCAGCAGGGGAAGCTGAGACCCAGAGAAGGGAAAGATCTTGTCCAAGGCTATGCAGCATGTAGGTATTAAAAGAGGAACTCTAAGGAAGGCTTGAAATCCTGTGCTTGACACATAGTAAGGCCTTACTAAATGCTGCTTAACTGACTTCTTGCTTCACGACATTGACTAGCAATGAAATAATTTTATTTGAATGATGATGCCCAACATTTCCAAATATCCAGCAGTGCCTCTACCAGTTGGCAAACATACTACTGCCATTGTCTTTTGGGGGAATAGGGATTGAGACCAAATCTGTGATTTCATTGGTATTGGGAGAGTTCTATCAATGCAGGTCAACACCTTCTCTGCCACTTATCATCTGAAGGTTTTGCCCTGAGCACAAACAGATTAAGTGACTTGTCTAGGGTTACAGAGTCAGTATGTATCAGAGACAGGACTTGAACTCAGCTCTTCCCAGCCCCAAGAGCAGTTCTTCATCCACTGTACCATGCTATTTCTCCACTGTCTTCCTCCCACCCCCATTTCAAATATCTCTATAGCATTTGCAGACACAACCCTTGCTGAGGGTTGTGATGTAACCCTATGGTCATCCTCAGTACAGGGTGCAGTGCTCGTGCCGGCCTGTGGGGGTGCTGTGGTCATCCTCTGATCCCAGGGCTTTGCCTGATCTCTGCCCAGGTGCTGCTGGACCTTGCAAGCTTGATCTTTGAAGAGCAGCAGTCCTTGGAAGTGATTCTAAAGAAGATCGCAGCTACCATCATCACCTTCATGCAGGTGCAGAAATGCACCATCTTTATAGTGGATGAAGACTGTTCAGTAAGTACCAATGCTGGCTTTCTTTTTGTTCTTCCTCCCTACCTTCCCCATCCCCAAATCACCCCCTTGCAATACACTCTAATGTGGAATGCATATGGCAGTGACATGGTGAGCTGGCGTGAGATCAAGGACTTGACTATCTTGGCAAGTAAAAGTGGAATCTTTAATGTAAACTCTGTGGTAGGGGGAGAAGGAGAAAGAAGAAGAGAAAGAAAAAGAGAAGGAGAGAGAGAGAAGGAGAGACGAAAAGAGAGGAGAGGGAGAGAGACAGAGACTGAGAGAGAGGAGAGAGGGAGAGAAACAGAGAGGAGAGAGAGACAGAGACTGAGAGAGGAGAGAGAGAGAAACAGAGAGGAGAGAGAGACAGAGAAAAAAGAGAGAAGGAGAGAAAGGGGGGAGACAGAGACAGAGAGAAGGGGAGAGAGATCCTAGAGAAGAAACCCTCAAAAATCCCAGACAGCCTGTGTGCCAAAAAAAATTGGTTTAGCATCTTAGTTCTCTTGTAAATCACTTGTTTGGAACCAAACAAACATTTTCCTATAGAAACAATGACAATGGCAATTTGATTGCCAGACCAGGCTGTAAAAGTCTATTGAACTCCTGATGGATAGTCTGGTATAGTCAGGAAAAAAGGAGAAGAAAGAAGAAGAGTTTCCTATCCCTCTCTTGAATACTCAGCAAAATTTCCAACTGGTCAAAGGTGGTTTGGGGCATCTTCCCACCATCCTTTTGCTGGCCTTGCCCTGGGCTATCACTACCCTCCTGTTCCCATAAGCTCCTAACATAGAACCTTGCTGACTCCTAGATTCCCAGAGTCCAGGAATGTTATATTTGGAAGCTTTGCTAAGTACTGGAGTCTGATCCCTTCATTTTATAGCAAAGGAAACTGAAACCCAGGGAGAGAAAGGGAAGACTTTGAGATTTCCCAGATAATTAGTGCCCCATCTTCTACTCTCAGTACAGTGCCCTAAGAGCTGGTCTAAAACCAGGAAAACATGCAAAGAAGGAAAAACAGGACCATAGTGTTTGCTCTCTCCTTTGAATATTGATAAAATTATTTAGTAATTTATATTTGAAAATAGATAATAGCTATACCTTGGGAGTGGCTCCATGTTCTAAAATTACCCCCAATAACCAAAATTCCCATTCCCTAGAAAGTGATTGGTGGCAGCTGATTTACACTGGTGCCTAAGATGCCTGTCATAGCTTCTTGCCTGTCTCCAGAAGGTCTACAATTTTTTTTGGAGGGTAGTTGGGGTTAAGTGACTTGCCCAAGGTCACGTGGCTAGTAAGTGTTAAGTGTGTGAGGTCAGATTTGAACTCAGGTCCTCCTGACTTCAGGGCCGGTGCTCTATTCACTGCTCCACCTACCTGCCCCATAGGTCTACATTTTTTAAGGGAGAATACTTGTTAATACTAACGTAACAATAACTCATGATCTCTTGAGTTTTGTTACAGACTAAAGAAAAGCTTTGGGTTTTTAGGGGGCAAGATATTTGGGTCCATTACATAGAACCACAGATGCAGAGTAGTCTGCATTATAGAAGAAGGATGGAGAAGGCAGTGAACCTGGAATCTGGAGACTCTTCATGACCCAATTTGGGGTTTTTTGGCAGAGATCCTGGAGTGGTTTGCCATTTCCTTCTCCAGTTCATTTGACAGATGAGGAAACTGAGGCAAACAGAGTTAAGTGACCTCTTCAAGGTGACACAGCTAATAAGTGGCTAAGACCAGACTTGAACTCAAGACGACTCATCTTCCTGATTACAGGCCCAGTGTTCTTTTCACCACACTACCTAGCTTCCTGGAATCAGGCAGACTTGAATTAAGATCCGGCCTCAAATACTTACTAGCTGCATGACCATGGGCAAGTCACTGCCCCTCCCTGTTTCCTAATGTGTAAAATTAAGGAATCAGACTCAGTGACCTCTAAGGTCCCTTCCACCTCTAAATCTCAGATCCCTGCCTAGACATCTGCTTTCAGAGTCTGTTCCTCCACATTGTCCCAATTCCCATCTTGTTCCCTTGTCCTGTTTCTGAACCTATCGTTTCTCTAACATCTCTGGGTATTTTCCACAGTAGAGGGGTAAGGAGGGGAAGGGGAACAGGGAATGATCATTTTGAATTCCTTCACCTGCCATTTGTCACCTGAGAGTTTTTATAAATTGAGGACTATTTATATGGGGATTATTTCTATGATTAGAGTATAAGAAAAAGTTGTTCTTAAACTGTGTTTAGTGTAAATTTCACATTTTCTTTGATGATTCAGAAGGTATCATCATGAAATTAAATGAAGAAAAACAGTATCACCCTGCCTCAGAATTATCATCAGGGACTTGTGTTTACTTTGTGAGAGGCAGTGTTACATGGTGGCTAGAGAACTGGCCTTGTAATCAGGAAGCCCTGAATTCAGGCACCCGTGTCTTGATACATGCTGCCTGCATGACCCCAAGAAAGTCCCTGAACCTTTCAGTGATCGACGGAACTCTCTAGGACATAAAGTTTCAGAGACATCAACCTGCATTGTTTGAGGAAGTTTCCTCATCCAGGAATTCCCTAATACTAGTGAAATCAGGTCATAGGGATGTCAGAGATAGCTCTCATCCTCTGTTGAAAATGAAAGAATTGTTATTGCTGGAATGAAGCCTATGTTCATCACATGAGATTATACAAGAAAACTTAGGCATACCACTCTTCTGATGAAATCATTTTCTATTTTCCATCGGTTTTGAAACTCTCTGTATGCTTGAATGAGACATGATTATAGTGCTGTATGCTTCCAAAGCTTCAATCAGAATCCACTAACGGCCTATGGCCAACCTTTAATGAATGAATCACTCTCTCCTCAGCATCCATCCTTATCACGCTTGGGCTCACACTTTTAGAATATCTCAATATCATGTTAGTCTACCTTAATGATTCCTTGATTCACTGGACCAGGGGATTCTGTCAAAAGGCCACACTTGAGGACCTAGAGGTCCCCACCCCTGTGACTGATCCCTATCATGGTAGCACATCCTTGTCTAAGGTCTCTTGGGGAGATACTGTTTGAATGTTCTCTTCATCATATATTTTTTACATCTTACTTCATTTTGCTTGGTTTTGAAGAGTGAGGCCTAGTACCATGATCAGCCATGAAATTGTAGTTGGAACCATGTCCCATTTCTGAAGTGACAAAAAAATGGCAAAATGAACAGCTGAAGCTTTGGAAACAAGATTCTGGGAGGAGATCATCCCAAATAAGCATATACTGGATCTACTGAGAGACAACAAAAAACTTCCCATTGCTTTGGCAGAGGAGGGGGGCAAGATTAATGAATGCTGAAAGTGGAATTCTAAAGAGGGAAGTATTGGATAATAATGGTAGAAATCTCAAGAGGAGAATTACATATGGAGTGATCTATTTACTCTTCTGGGTGGGTACTAATTGGCTTTTACCTTCATAGGTACATGCCCTTAGTTATAGTTGTGCTCAATAAATGTCATTTAAATGACTGAGAAAAAACCAAGAAATCTCCGACTCTCTGCTCTGCCTCTTTGGCCAGTGTTGTCCATATGGACTCCAGCCTTCAGCCATGGGAGGTAAACCAGGGATGGGACAGTGAGGAGAACGCCCACTCAGATTAGTCTAAAAAGAAAGGAAAGTTCGGTGATTGCCTGTGATGGATTCTAAGGCAGAAATGACCTGTGTATTTTACCAATTTGGTTTTCATCACAGTAGAGGATACGCCACACCAGCCATGATGCCATTATTGTGTTTTCAGGATTCGTTTTCTAGGGTGTTTCACATGGAGTTTGAGGATTTGGAAAAACCAGTGGATGCTGTAACAAGGTAAAAAAATTCTGAATTTCTTTTGATCGTGTGCAAAAATGCTGGTTAAGAAGTACATTTGTTTATTTTGTGAACAATTTTATTTTAAGAACCATCTCTGTATGAAGTGCTATACCCCACTCTTCTCCTTTGGTCCCACACTGGAATCTTTCAGGTAACTGGTTTTAAGCCCATTGTGGTGTAAGGCTGGGGACCAAAAGATCAAGAAGGAGCATGGAGTGTCTGATGAACTTGGAAGCAGGAAAACCTGGGTTTGGATTCCACTGCACACACTTAAAAACGATTTGACCCTGGGCAAATCACTCTCCCTTCTGAAGCCTCTGTTTCCTCATCTATAAAATGGAGATGATCATGGCATAGACCCTGTTCCATAGGGGCATTATTAGACTTCAATGAGATACTGTATATAAAATGTTAAACTTGTAAATACCAGATCATAGGGACAAAAGAAGTGTTGAAAAAGAATGGGACTAATGACTGAGTCATGTGGATTTCTTTGTGGAAATGGAGAGGCTCATGACAGGAATTTAGAACCAGGTCCTTACCACTAGAAATTGCAGAGTGCTTACCCTGAAGGAGGCTTATGATGACCAATGAAAATGACATGAGGAAACTGTAGCACCTGCTCACTGCCCCACTGCCCCAATGGCTCCTGCCATTGGAATAGAACTCACTCCTATCTCCCAAGTGTTCAGCACGCTGTCTGGCAGGTGCTAGTAGGTGTTTGATAAGTGCTTATTGATTGATTGATGATAAAAATGTCTTGTTGTTCAGTTGTTTTTAGTCATATCTGATTCTCTGTGACCCCATTTGGGCTTTTCTTGGTAGAAATACTGGCATGGTTTGCCATTTCCTTCTCCAACCCATTTTACAGATGAGGAAACTGAGGCAAACAGAATTAAGTGACTTGCCCAGGGTCATACATGCCACCTAGATGCTACAAAAATTTAGAAGCTACTAAATACCAGCAAGTCATAACATGGGCTGACAGATGATGTCTTCCTTCAGATACAGACATCACAATATCCTAGATTTGTCAACCAGCTCAGTTATCATAGATTGGACAGTACAACAGGGCTACAGACACAACATTAGTTCATGAAAATTTGAGAATTCTTAACTAGATGTCACTGTCTCCAATACTCATGATCTCCTACTGATGTGGCGTTAAAAGGTAGTCAGCTAGACAAGACCAAGGAGAAGAAATCAAAACCTCTAGGCAAAGTATGTAGACGTTCCTATAAACTTGTCCACTACTCTCGCTGTACCAAGGATGCTTTTCGTGAGCCTACAGAAAATGAGATTGCATCTTTTTTTTAGTATTTTATTTTTCCTCAATTCCATGTAAAAACAATTTTTAACATTTATTTTTAAAACTTTGAGTTCCAAATTCCCTCCCTTTCTCTCTCCCCACCCCTGTCATTGAGAAGGCAAGCAATTCAATATAGATTAGACATATGCAGTCATGGAAAACATATCTTCATGTTAGTTATGTTGTAAAAGAAACATAAACCAAAAAACCTCAAGAAAAATAAAGTAAAATAAAAAGTCTGCTTTGATCCGTATTCGGGCACCATCAGATCTTTCTCTGGCCATGGCTAGCAAGTTTTCATCTGAAGTCCTTCAGCTAAGTCATTCACAGCTGATCATCTTACAATATGGCCGTTACTTTGTACACAGTACATGTCACTTGGCATCAGAATCTGGAAGTCTTTCCAAGCTTTTCCAAGAGCATCCTGCTCAACATTTCTTATGGCACAATATTCTTCCGTCAGAATCACATAGCACAACTTGTTCAGCCATTCCCTAATTGATGGGCAGCCCCTCAGTTTCCATTTCTTTGCCACCAGAAAAGAGCTGCTATAAACATTTTTGTACATATGGGTCCTTTTCCTTTTTTATCTCTCTTTGGATACAGACCTAGTAGTGGTATTGCTGGGTCAAAGGATATCTATCTATCTATCTATCTATCTATCTATCTATCTATATGTGTATGTATGTATGTATATGTATATGTATATATGGGCATATATATATATACATATATACATATATATATGTGTGTGTATATATATATATATATATATATATATATATAGTTTTATGGTCCTTTGGGCATAGTTCCAAATTAAATGAGCTTACATCTTAATGCATTTATTCACTTGCAAAAAAATCGTTTTATGCACCTTGCATAAGTATTATGCACCTTATATTAAGTATTAAAGAAAAGAGAGGAAAACTATTTGTCCCAGGATCTTCTCTTGGAAAACATAAGAACAGGAGGATAGTCATTTAAAATCAGTACAACAAAGAACAAATTGGGTCAAACCCAAAACAGCAAGCCCTGTGGCCCATGAATATAATGAATGACATGGGGAAATGGTAGGGAGAGCTGAAACTCTGCTCTGAAAAAATTGGAAAGCAGCAAATGTGGAGAAAACCTGTAATTACTGGTTCTAGCTCCTCCCAGAAGTGATTACCAGCAAAACACTTGGCCAGCTTCTGAGCTTATTCTTTTCAACAGAAGGCATCATATCTTTATTGCCAAAAGATTAGGACACCAGGGACCCCTCCAAGTACAGGCTTGTATTGCTCCAATTCTGTATTTGTGTACTTAATTGCAAAGCATTCTCAACTTGTATTGTTCAAAAGAAAGATCTATAAACACAAAAAAATTCTATTGAACGAGGAGCAAAAAAAAGTGTACCCCAAAGCCCTAGGGGTATAAAAAGCAAATTATCATCACTCATGATTATTGACAAAAGCACCCCAAAGGGCTGTCACACTTATGTCACCTTATTATCATACAGTCTTTGACTTCGTTCCCCATTCATGCCTCAGTCCCATACTGCAGATGTGTTCAACAGATCCAAGAATAGGAAGGACATGAGAGTGTTTGGTGCCCATGGGGACTATACTGCTTTTTCTATTTAAGATATACTGTCAGCACATTGAGGCAAAGAACAATGAAGGCTGTGGTGATTCTGCCTGTCACAAAATCCATTATTATCCGTTTCAAATAGAACTGAGTATGCCTTTCAAGTCTGAGAAGGAAGTATGCCAAAACACTGTATTCCTCATGTAATGTATATGAATGACATCAAGTTATAGGGTTCCTCTGAAAAGCATATTGAAAGACCTATTTTATCTGATAGAAGTTTGAGAGGGAAGAGGAGAGGAAAGGAAAGGAGAGGAGAGGGAAGGGGAGGGCAGAAAGAAAGAGAAAGAGAAAAAGATTGGGTTGGATTTACAAATGTTGGCATTACCGGCATAGAGGTGAGACAACCAGGAGGCACAGAGGATAGAGTCCTAGACTTGGAGTCAGGTCTCAAGTTCAAAGCTGGCCTCAGATGCTTATGTTTTGATATTACAATATAATCTGGATTCCTTAATTGTGAAGTTCTAAATGCTGGCCAAGAAAACATAGAAATTGAAGACTTTGAAGATCAATTTGAAACAGTAGATAAAAGGGATACCTATGGAAAACTTGGTCTTTTCCATTCAAGACACACTGATCATAAGCCTATCATGGAGGAACCCAAGACTGATTGACAAACTGACACCCTAAAACCAAAGCTTAATGGAAGCAGCACATTTAGAGCAATGAATACTTCTGCAGCATGTGTCTTAATACATACTTTTGCATGATATAATGGACAGCAGTAGATCTGTAGGTGTCTAGCCAATTAAACCAGGCACTGAGCTAAACACCAGAGAAACAGAAACGGCCAAAAACAAAACCAAAAACCCCAGCCCCTACTGTCATGGAAAACATCTTCTAATTGGGGAGATAACATGTAAGTAACTATGAACATATGGAATGTATACAGAACAGATGAGAAATAACCCTCATGGGATAGGCACCAGCAGTGAGGAAGACCAGGAAATGGCTTCTGCAAAAAGTGGGATTTGAGCCAAATCTTGAAAAAAGCCACAGATATGAAAAGGAAGGGCCGAGCATGCCAGGCATGAGGGACAAATAGTGCAAAGGCACAGAGGTGGGGGAGAGGGTCATGAGGAACAGCAAGTTAGCTATTTTGGCTGGACCATTGAGTGAATCAAAGGAAGAAAGTCTAAGATGATTGGAAAAACAAGAATGGGCTGGGTTTCATAGAACTTTAGCTGCCAAACAGAGAAATTTCCATTTGATCTTGGTGTCCCTGGAGCTCACTGAGTAGATGGGTCTAGAATTAACCAGGAGGAGGACAGTGGGCTGGTCAGATGTCTGCCTTGGAAAAAATCACCTTCCCATCTGAGTGGAGGATGAGTTGGAGTGTGGCAAGACATGCACTAGAAAGACCATTTCCAAGGTCGTATTGAAGTAGTCTAGGTTAAGAGGTGATGGGGCCTGTGCTAGGCTATAGGACTGGGGAGTCACAGATGTCTAAAAGAGATTTTGTGAAAAAAGAAGGTAGAAAAAAGGTTTCACACCAAATTGGCTATGGGGTATGAATGAGAAGGAGGAGCCAAGAATGACGCCCAAGCTGTGGACAGGTGTAACTGGGAGGAGGCTGGTGGTGCTGGCCTCAACTGTAATCAGAAAATTCAGAGGAGGGAGAGGGGAAAGGACTGAGTAATACGTTCATTGTCATAATGGATGATTATCCTGATATCATTATGGATATGTTGAGATTGAAAGGCCTATGGAGCATTGAGTTAAATGCCTTCCAAAAAGACAGTTGATCATACGTGACTAGCTCTCAGGAGAGAGACCGAGGATGAATAAATAAACATGGGGATTGTCTATTAGAGATGGTAGTTTGAACCCTTGGAAGCTGATGAGATCATCAAACAAAAAACTAGTATAATGTGAATGTAACAAAGGGCTCACCACTCCAACACAGCTATGAAAAGATGGACATTTCCTCCTCACGAAGGAGGAAGAGGATTGAGGGATGATGTGAGAGCATAAGATAATCAGGTAAAATATTTACAGAAATGCCCTTGGAGCCAAGAGACCTCTCCCTAGAAATCAATAGTAGAGGCAGACAACAGGTGTGTGGCACCAAATTTGGCCAATGGGGCCTAAAGTCATTTGATCTCTGGGTAGGGCCTGCTCAACGGCTGAGATACAAGGCTGGAATCACAACCTTCCCACATCAGTGCTACCAGGTTGTGACAAACACAGGTTGAGTTATTAAAATCTATTTGTAAAACAGAGGGGTTTATGATGATAATTCAAGATCTGGTTATTGCCCCTAGAAGTTACAGAAAGATTATCTTTAAAGAACTTCCGCTAATTGATGTTGCAGGTTATACATTACAGCAATAGAAGTCATCTGATATATTACTGCCAAGTGCAAATATTTAGCATCCACTAGGGACCTAGAAAGACTCAATTGGGTGGTGAGAATCACTGGCTGGAACTCACTATCCTCCATAAACTGACAGAGAACCAGTTCCTGTGCTGCCGATACAGGATGAGATCAGAAACAAAGCCCGAAATGTCACAGGTTACCTTATGCCTCAGCTCCTGCTGACAAAGCTCATATGCTCAAGATTTGAAGCTACTCTGTGATCTCTTAGGAAGTACCTACTGAGTGTCTTGTGTGGTGATTTTTACTAAACGTCATAAAATGAATTTCTTTTCCCTCTCTCAAAACATCTAAGAAGACAGCTATTCAGTATCCAAGCCAAAGTCAATATATATTAAAGGCCTCATTGGATAAGCAGTGTGGATTAGAGGCTAGAGTTCTAAGCTTGAGAGTCATGAAGATCTGGGTTCAGATCCTGCCTTAGACACTTACCAGCTGTGTGGCCCTTGTCTAATCATTTAAATTTCCTCAGCCACATTGTGCTCATACACAAAAAGGGGATGGTTGTATGAGATTATCATATAAAGAGTTTTGTAAACCTGTTTTTATTATTTTCTTATTAATTCAGACAGTAAAGTATCTACCTGGGGAGTAGAAAGTCTCTAAATTAAGCATATTTGAATTAGTCAGTATTTGGGTAGATAAGAATAGTGGATGTTTATGAAGAGACATGCAATTTGCCAAGGTATTTTCCACATCATCTCTGAATCTCACAACACTCCTGTGAAATGGGCAGTTATAATTATTGCTGCTATTCCCATTGTACAGATGGGGCAGCAGTGACCCAGAGAAGGAAAGGATTTAGTCAGGGTCACACAGCTAATAAATGTGAGAGCCAAGCCTCACACTGCTGACTCCCATTTAAGGCTTCTCTTCCTAACCACCTGTACCTTCCACCTACTGCTTTGTAATTGGATCTGTGGGCTGTTGTCCAAGCACAAAGCTGCAAAATTACCCCCAGGTATTTAACTATTCTTTTGATGTTCTGAGCTACTCTTTCAGATAACTGATGTTTTTCTGACCATCTGGTTCAGCACCATGGATAGAGCAATGGGCTTGAAGCCAGAAAGAGCTGAGTTCAAGTCTCACCTTTGACACAACCTGGTTGTGTGATCTGGGGACAGGTCACCTGACCTCTTGGTGTCTCAGTAACTTTCTGTCTATAAATTGGAGAAAGTTGGAGGAGGGAGATTTTTAACATTAGCAGTTCCCTGTACTTATAAATTCTTAGGCCAGACCTCTCATGTGTCAGGGATAGAACATATCTTTTGAAGTCTGGGCTAATCCTTTGAGGGGGCTGGAAGACCACCAAGAGAAACCCATCCTCGCTGAGGCTGAGGGCGGGGGAGACAACCACTTCTTTGGATCTCAGGTGTGGTGGTTGATAAGAGAGATGGGTAATGTGAGTTTGGGTGTTAGTACCCGTGTGGGTGTTTATGGCAGCTTCTAAATGGATTATTGTGAATAAATCTCACAAAGAAAATCCCTTGCAGGAATCTGAACCAATCTGTCTAGTTAATATAAAAGAATAACAGGTCCTAGGGATGAGAGGTGGGCATGAAGATATTTCCTCTCTGGTTTAGAAGTTGGTGCCTCCTACTGCTTACGGTTTTTTTGGTAAATCCTTTGTAAAATTTTGTAAAATCCTTTGTTCTGTGAAGTTTGGATTCAGTCAGAGGGCTGTACTTGAGGACCTAGAGAGCCACATGTAGCCTCAAGGTCACAGATCCCCACCTCTGCTGAATGTCCAAGCACTGTGTGTGATCTAAATTTGGTATTTTCCCAGTACCTAGCTCAGACTTTGAACAAGGTTCTTAGCAAATGGTGGTGGTTAGACTACATTAACACTAACCAGAAAAGCAAATCATATGCGTATCTGTGGAAACACAGAATGATTGAACCTGTGCCTCTGATATCAGAGAGCCATGTTTTATGTGTTAGTATCTTGTGTTGGCACTGGCATGTAGGGCTAGGACCCAGGTCTTAGAGTGACCACATAAAGACCACAAGGCTCTGTATAACAGTGCCCTCTTCTGGCAAAGATTCATCTTGGAAAAAATTCAGTTCAGAGGCACAGACATTTATTAAGTGCCTACTGTGTGCAAAGCACTGGAGATAGAAGACATTTTAAAATGAAAAATTCTGTTTGCTTAAAGGACTTATACTCAACTGGGGGGATGGGGGTCAGTAAAGGGTAGCATCTAGAGAGAAAAGTAATTATGAAGTAATTTTAAGTGGGTAAGGCACCTGCGTAGTGTTTTGAAGGGAGCTAGGGATTTCAAGAGAGGCAGATGAAGAGGAGGTGCATTCCTGGCATGGGGAAAGGCCTATGCAAAGAACTGGAAGTGAGAGATGTACATGGGGGCCACTATCAAAAGAACCCAAAGTCAAATCTCATAAGAAATCATCATAATGATGATGGTGGTGATCTCAGCAGCTCCCATTTCTCCCATATTTTATGGGTCACAAATGCTTTTCTGCTATAATGCCATTGACCTTTGCCAGATCTCCCTGGGTTGGCAGCTGTGGCCTTGGCAAAAAAAAAAATAGAGTCATTGCTTCTTCACTATGGACAAGCCCAAAGCATCTTTTCTTTCATTGGTTGGTTCTGTCACAAGAGACGTAGTGGTATGTAAGTGTAAAAGAAACTGACTAGATAAATGAAGAACATGACCATCCTTCACTGGGCCAATGAAGAGATGTCAGCTTTTTAACCCTACTAATGGAATTCAGAACTCACTTGTATAAAATCAGAACAAAAAGTTGGGTTCAAATTCCTGATTGGATAATTACTGTGACTAAGACAATCCTTTTTTGTTTCCCCAAATGATCTTGTCTCCACTTCCCACAGGAACATTTTCTCCCCTCTCCTCTGGTCAAGGCTCCCATACCTTTACCTCCCTTCCTAGCTCAGGAAGTGGGGTCATATTTTATGCTCCCTTCTCCCTTTTTCCATCTACATCACCTTGTTCTCATCATCCACTCTCCCTTCTGCTCCTCCTGACTCTGAGAGTAAGGTGGCCTTTCTTGCCAAGGTCAGTCCCTTCTGCCTATTCCCTTGATTCCATTCCCTCTTGGCTTTTCCAGTAGATTTTCCTGCTAAATATCTCCTCCTCTTTAATCTAATCTACACTGGTTCCTTACCCACTGCCTTCAAACATGCTAAGCCTCCTCCATCCATTAAAAAAGTCCCTCACTAGACCCTATCATGCCCTCAAACTTTCATCATCCTATAGTTCTCTTCCATTTGTCAGCCAGACTTCTAGAAAAAGCTGCCTATTCTCACTTCCCACCATTCCTCTCCCCTCCCTCAAACCTTGGCAGCCTGGGTCCCAGGACATAATCCCACTAGGCCTTGCTCGAATTGTGCTATGAAGCCAAACTTCTGGATATTCCTGAGACACAGGAATACCGCCTGTTACAAGTTTGGAAAATGTTGAAGCCTGGCCTGGGAACTCAAGGTCTTGGGCCCAGTGGAAAACTTCAACCTTCTGATCATCTCTGTTCATCCTTGGTCCTCCTTCCATTCACTGGACACCTTCCTTAATACTTCAAATACTCCCATTCCTTCCAGCTCTCCTCACTAAAGTGACCCAGAGCCCCCAATTAAAGAACACATCTCCCTTCCCAACCCACTATCCATTCTTTCATTCCTGCCCACCTCAACCCCACCTCTCCACCAGATAGTCTTTGCACCTCTTCTCTTGTGCCGTCTGACACTCAGGCTAGAATTAACCAATGTGTTGTCACTTTAGTCATCTTCCTCTTCTGCTCCTTCCATTTCCTGGCTCTTGCTGCATCCTCACAGGGCACCATGTCCCACTTCACTTTTCCAAGGCTAATTATACTTTCTCTAATATTTCTCAACAAATGCAAGAATTCTCCTAGCATCCCATGGACATTTTCAGATTCTGCTCTACCACCATCATAGCTAGGTGACTCAGTAGTTAGAGTACTGGCTCTGGAGACAGGCAGACTCAAATTCACATTTGGCCTCAGACATTTACTAGCTGTGTGACCCTGGGCAAGTCATTTCACCCCATTTGCCTTAGTTTGCTCATCTGTAAAATGAAGGTAACAACAACCTTTCTTCACAGGGTTGTCATAAGGATCAAATAAGATAACACTTGTGAAGTGTTTAGCACAGCTGCCTGGCACATAGTAGGCTTTATATAAATGGTAGCCATTACCATTGTCATTATCCTCAATCAGCAATAACACCTAATAATGGTAATATATACACATAATATATGCACATACATTAATAGTTCAAAGTCTGAAAAGTGCTTAATATCTGATCCTCAAAACAACCCTGTGGGGTAGGTTCTAATATTCTCCTTTTACAGATTTACAGGAAACTAGACTAAAAGACATTGATTGACTTGCTCAGTTCACGCAGCTAGCGGATTCTGAGGCAGAATTTGAACTCAGGTCTTTTGACACTAAGCCTAGCACTCTCTATACTATACCATCCAGCTGTCTCTCCTCTTTTGAAGCTTCCTCTCTGCAGATCACTCTGCCTGGATCCTGGTAGTCATTGTCTGCTGGTCCATAACCCTCCTGTCTCAATGAATTCTGGTCCTGGCTCCCTCTCCACCCCAATTCTTGCCCTCATGCTCATAGACTTTAATACCTGATGTTTCCTCAAAGACTCTAATATTTGAGTTATTCTGCCCCTATTATCTACCCCTTCACCTCACCTCAGCCCTGGATAGAGACATTCATACCCCTGACCTTCTCACCACTCGGAAATGTCCCCCTCCAGTGATCAGGAACTTGGGCATGCCTTTGTCTGATCATAACCTCCCCTCCTGTCTTTTTCCTGCAAGTTACTCACTCTTCCTGAACCTATTCTTCTTCTCCACCATGGCCTGCATTCTCTCTGTCAGTCAGCACTTTCCCAAGCCATCACTCCTACCCTGACTCTACTCTCCTCCCTTCTCTTAGTTTCCCATTTCAGCTCCACACCAGCCTTTACTCTCAAACTGTTTCTCCTGTGCCCCGAGCCTGATCATACCTTGCCAGAACCCAACCCTGGATTACTCTTATGACCCACCTACTCCATTCCTACCCATGAGCAGCTAAACAGAGCTAGAGGATGTCACTCAACTGTGCTCACTGGATCCAGTACAAGTTTATGTTATCTAATTTCACCTGGGTTCTCACTGCAGCAAGGCGATTCATTTATGCTACCTAATAAATTCTCTAATCATTCAAGTAGTGCTTTTAGCAACTGTGTGAAATACTTCAGCGTCCTCACATGTAAAATTAAGAGGTTGCACTCGATGTTATTTGACTTGCTCCAGCCCCTATAGTCCTTCCATTTCTAAATCTGTGACCTTGTTGACTATAAAATACAGTCCAAAAATGTATGATTGTAATGACCAGTATTGGCCCCAGAGAAGCAATGAGGGCATTCATTTCCCAGCTTTTGTTAGAGAGGTAGATGGCTGTAGCTATGAAACGTTATTCACTGTCAGACACAGTTGTCATTTCAATTGACTTTGTTACTGGTTTTTTTTTGTTTGTTGTTGTTGTTGTTAGAAGTAATGCTTGTGAAAGAAAGGTAGACCTGGAATAATTTAACAGAAAAAATAAATTAGAGATTCCCCTTAAATGCAATGGGGTGTCTTTGCTCAGAGAGTGAGTTCACTATTGCTGGTGGCCTTCGAAAGGATGTTAGGCGACTTCTTGTCAGTACCCCTAGGGAAGAGATTTCAGCTTAAAGGTTGTACCAGTTTATCTCTGGGGTCTGTTCCGGCTCTCTAATTCCATAAATTATGTTACTTCATCCTCACCACAAACACAGGGAAGAGTCCAAGTAGATCTTACTCCCATTTCACAGCTGAATAAACTGTGGCTCAGACTGTGGATAAGTTTGCAGCCCAACTCACTTGGCTGCAAGTGATCCGAGTGATGACTAGAACCCAGTTTTTTTACTTCTAATCCAGTATTCTCACCATGACACCACATTACCTCATGACGTCTGATTAGTAAGATGTTTTGGTTTTGTTTTTGTTTTTTTTCCTGTGAGGTTCATTGTACTCACTCACTATCTCATCATACTGGTCATATAATACATTCTTGATGAACTCAAGCCCACTTGGGCCAAAATGTACTCATTGGAAGATCCAGGGAGAACAGAGCAGGGAAGATATAAATGAGCCCTGGCCACATTTGGAAACAGAGGTAGAAGCAGACTGAGTATAGCAAGTTGTTGGCCAACTATGTATATGTGGAAATTCATTTATTTACTTTTAAAATTTCCTTACTGCTGGTTCTCATGCCTTGAGAGCCAGCATTTCCCAAGGTTTAGCCATCACAGCTGTCCTTTCCCTTTCCCAGTCATGTTTGTAAAGTCTGTGTAACTTTCCATGAGTAGATCCGGATCTGGGTCAATCACTCTCCTCACTTCAGCCCTGGCCATCACCAGGGAACACTGGATCTTTTCGTTCAGAAGGCCTGCGTCCCATTCTGTTCCCCTTTAGGCTAAAGCTTAAGAGTTGGCTGACATCAGATTATGAAATAAAGAGTTTGCCGACAACAGATTATGAGTAAAGCAATGAAAAAGACTGAAATGTTAAAGATTTTTTCATCTAAGCTTAAGATGAAAGCTAAATTAATTTTAAAAAATTTCTAAGCAATATATCCCAGTCGCTGTTATCCAATTGTGTCTAACTTTTCATGACCCCATTGGGGTTTTCTTGGCAGAGAAACTAAAGTTTGCCATTTCCTTCAGTTCATTTTACAGATGCTGAAACTGAGGTGAAGAATGTTAAGTTGACTTTCCCACAGTCACACAGCTAATAAGTGTCTGGGTCCAGATTTTGGACTCAGGTCTTCTTAGCTCCAGGTCTGATGCTTTATCCACTGAGTCACCTAGCTGCCCCCAAAGACAAAAATCAGAAGTCAGAGAGAAAACAAGATATCTAAGGCGTGAAGAGGGACAAGCAGACCTTACTGGAGAAGGGAAGAGCTTCAGTACTGGTTAGAATATTTCTAGCTGTCCTCTCTGACTTTTCCCCAGTTTTCAAGTAGAAAAACTGATTTCAATTTTTGGAATTCAGAGAGAATTCATGTAATCTGAGGGATGGCCCTTGGTAAGCCCTGTATCTGATTTAAAAAACAGTTGAAATATTAAGTCTTGAACTAAAAGGGACCTCAGGGGTCATCTAATCCAACCCTATTTTTACAGTTGAGGAAACTGAAGCCCAGCATAGCTAAATGGTCCAAGATCACACAGCTAATAAGTCTCAGAAATGGAAAGTTAAGTGGAAGAGTACATAAGATATCAAACTAGGGGTCAAGAATGAGTTCCCATCGGGGGCGGAGCCAAGATGGCGGCATAGCAGCAGCAACATATCGCAGCTCTCACATAGCCACCCCAAAATACCCATAAAACAGGACTCTAAACCAATCCCAGAACTCCAAAACGCACACAAAGATACTTCCCACTAAAGTCAGCTCAGCTACAAGGAACCATATCAGCACTGTGAACCGAAACCAGCCTGCACTGAAGCTGCGGCTGTGCCCCGGGGGCAACTGGACAGGAGGAGTGGAGGAGCCTCTCAGGTGAGCAGATAAGCAGCAGCTGCGAGTGGAGATTGCGAAAGGGGGAGATAAGCAGTGTGGCGAAAGGCCTCCAGAGCAGAAAAGCGAAAGGCAGAGGTTTTGCACCCGCCTCCCCATTGTAGCTTCCCGCCTGGGGCCTGCAGACAGCAGGGGGACTTAGCGATTGTTTTCAGGCCAGTGCTCTCACGTTGAGCAGCCTGGATCCGGATCACCGTCTTGGGCCTCCATCTTGGAGTCTTTATTATCCAGTCTGCCTGAAGTATTTAGGAAGACTCCCAGCATCTTCCTGAGAGCTACAGCAGCCAGGAGGACCCCAGCAATTTGTGACAGAGCTTTCCCTTCTGGAAGCAGAGCCCCACAGAGATTTAAAAAAAAAAATCACGGTCTGAAGAACCATGAGTAAGAAT
>CM053583.1:201745354-201784544 GCA_028627135.1 Pseudochirops cupreus
ATAGGAGAGAATAGACTGGGGGAGGGGGGGACATACTGGGATGGCTGTTTTGGGGTGGTAGGCGGGGGAAAGACGGGGAGAAAATATGTAACTCAAAATCTTGTGGAAATGAATGATGCAAACTATAATAAAATTAAAAAAAAAAAAGAATGAGTTCCCATCCCCCTCACCTTCTAGGCCCTATTTTCTTTAACTATAAAAGAAAGGGCTTAGAAACATGGACCCTAGAAATTCACCTGATAGTTCTTAGTCCACATATTGCTGATCTAAGGACCCTACCAGCTCTGAATCTAGGACTTGTGATCCTCTGAGCCCAAGTATTCTGGCTCCAAAGCTAGCACTTCTTCCAGCACATCCATCAGCACACAGAAAAAGAAAAACTGTCCATAAAGATGGTACGTGAAAAGGTATGGGAGACAACTTGGTGCCCTTAGCAAGAATGCAGGATTGTCTCCAACATTCTGAACCCAGAGGACCTGGCTTCAGATCCTGGCTCTGCCTCTCACTTTCTGAATGCCCTTGGGCAATCAGGTAACCTCTCTAGGTCTCTCTAGTTTACTCACCTGTAAAATTCAGGAGCTGGATTATGTGACTTTTAAGGTTCCTCCCTGCTCTAAGTCTATGACCCTGAACTAGCACATAATTGTGACTGTGAAATTATTCATATTTTAAGAGATTTTTTACATGAAATATAGTATTTTGCCAAATTTGTAAGACATACAATTAAGAATACAGTTATTCTGAGTGTGAACATGGTACACCAAGTCATTGATGTATAACTTTTCCAGGGCCAAGAAAATGGCTTAATTTCTTAAAATACATTTTTATTAGTAACTTTTGCCTTCCCAATATATTTCCCACTATACTCCTTCCTCTCCCACATCCTACAGAGCTCTCATCCATAACAAAGAACAAAAAAGAGAAGAAAAAGATACAATTCAACAAAACCACCTAATTGAGCATATCTGACATTAGAGACAGCTTTCCACACCCTCTGCAAAATGGCTGGGGGGTAGGAGGCTGCTTCTCATACCTCTTCTTTGGGGCCAATTTATTCATTATAATTTCAGAGCTTTTGGTTTGAGTTGTTTGGTTGTTGTTGTTTTTTAGTGTTTCCATTCACATTGTTTTCATTACACCTGTTGTTTTCCTGGGTTTACTTACTACACTTTGCATCAATTCATATAAAGCTTCCCATGCTTTCTCTTCATTATTTCTTACAGCCCAGTTATAAGCCATTACATTCATGTAACACAGTTTCTTTAGCCATTCCCTAGTCCATGGGTATCTGTATTATTTCCAATTCTTTGCTACCACAAAAGTACTGCTTGGGGTAGATTGGCATGTGCCAATCAATCAACAAGGAGTGATTAAGTGCCTGCTGTTTGCCAGGAACCCTCAGGAATGCAAAGGCTACAAGTACAGAGAACGAAACCATCCTCTCTCCCAAAGAACTTACATTCTAATGGCAGAAAAAGAATTAGATAGATAGATATAGATAGATAGACAGACATACAGACAGGCAGAAGTATATACAGCAGAAGTGTAAAGTGAATCAATGAAAATATATACAAAACAGATAAATGCATGGTAATTTGGGAGGGTGGGGATCAGGAAAGGATCCCTACAGGAGCTGATACCTTAACTTCCTCTTCAAGGAAGAGAAGAACTCTGCGAGGCAAAGGTCAAGAGGGGGTACATTCTAGGCACATGGGCAAAGGCATGGAAATGGAGGTGAGAGTAACATATGAGGAATAGAGAGAAGACAAGTCTGACTAGGACAAAAGGCAATATCCATTGAGATTAGGTCCAAGTTACAAAGGACTTTACATGCTAAACAGAAGAACTTTTATTTTATCCTCTGGCAATTGGAGGCTAATGAGTAGGGGAGTCATGTGCTGAGATCTTCACTAGAGTTTGGAAGTTGAACTAGAGTGGTGATAGACTGGAGACAAAGAGCCCCATTGGGCCAACATAACAATCTAGGCAAAAAGCAATGAGGGCTCAAACTATGGTGATAGTTATATGCATGTAGAGAAGGGGTTGGATGTCAGAGATATATTAATTGTGAAGATAGAAATAGCTGGATTTGGCGACTGGTAGGATCTGTGGGGCAAGGGAGAGTGGGATATTTGGGGTAATATTGAAGTTAGGACTTTAAGGATTTGAGGAGGATAGTGGTGATTTTGACAGAAATAAGGGAGTTCAGAAGAGGAGAGGGTTCATGGGGAAAGATAATGAGTTCCATTTTAGATGTATTGAGTTTAAATACCTCGGGGACATCCAGTTTGAAATGTCAAATAGGCAATTGGTAATACAGGACTAAAGTTCAAGGGGAAGACTGGGGGCTGAGTATTGAAATCCAAGTCACTCACATAGAAATAATAGTTAAACCCATATGAGCTGACCAAGTAATGAAGACAGAGTGTAGAGGGGGAAGAGGACCTAAAAGAATCCTAGGGAATACTCACAATTAGGGAGTGTGAGGGATGATGCACCAGCAAAGGAGGCTGACTGATAAGGAGGTGTCCAACAGGTCGTAGGTAAATGAGGAAAGATTCACTTCAGGAAAACCCAAAGAGAGTGGTCAACAGGGTTCAGTACAGCAGAGATGTCAAAGAATGGGCTTTTCTTTAGATTCTGGACCACCTTGTGGTATATTCCTCGAAGAAACTTCAAGTAGTCAAAGAATCTATGCATTTTAGTCATTTGGTTCTCTAGAATAGTTGGACCAATTTACTGCTTCCCCCACAGTGTCTCAGTGCCTGTCTTCGCACAGTCCCTCCAGCACTGATTATTTCCATTCTTGGTTATCTTGGTCCACTTGCTCAGCGAGAGGGAAGAGCTTGGGAGTGTTTTAATGTGTGTTTATATTATTATCACTGTCTTGGAGTATTCTTTGATATGGTTATTACCTTTTGACTGGCAGTGCTTTAACTATGTCTTTCCAACATTTCATCATGGTAAAGCACAATTTTTGTCTCTCAGTAGGGATGGAGACATGAATAAAATCAATTACATGTATGCTCGCTATGTCAGAGATACCATGGAACCTCTTAATATCCCCGATGTCTATAAGGACAAGAGATTCCCCTGGACAGTAAGTAAATGGAATTTAGTCTTGAAGTAAGATGAGAATGTTTCCTACACAGTCTGTATTTCTGTGCTTATTGTTGTATCGAACTGGCTGCCACAGAAAGATTCGAAGGTGAGGCATGTGGTCAGTGGATTCCCTGCCCCAAGCAAGGAGGGTAATGCTCCCCTGCCTAGAACACGTTGGCCGATTTTAGGGTACCCCCAACCCAGTGGCCAGTGCTTATAGGGCAGAAATCTCAAGGAAGTAGAAATAAGGGGAAACATGAGAAAAACCTTCAGAAGCAAAGGAAATAAGTATTATAAAACATCTGTCATCTACCGGGTACTGTATGAAGCAGTTTATAACTGACCATTACAACAGGCCTGTGAGGTAGGCCCTCTTTATTGTTCCTGTTTTAAACTTGAGGAAACAAAGCCAGACAGAGGTGAAATGACTTGCCCAAGGTCACACAGCTAGTAATTGTCTGAAGCTAGATTTGAACTCCAGTCTTCCTGGCTCTTGGCCCAGTGCTCTATCTGCTAGCTGCCACTGTTTAGATTTCTACACCAGGGCACAAATTGTGATTCAAAAAATAATTTGTTGGATATTTTTCTCACCTTAGCACCATGCCAACCATCCTACTTTGGGTATATCTGTGCATATCTTGACAAATGTTAAAGACCAAGTTCATTATATTAGACCCTGTAGTAAGAATACACCCCAGTAGAGCCTGGGAACTTGCATTATCCACCAGCTAGGAACCATGGATATTTGTTCCATTGAGAACAGAAATGGATTGACTTCTGCTTTAGCAAGTCAGGGCAACTGCCGTGGTCTAGGCCAGCTATATCATCTGTAAACCAGGTGAATCTTAAAGAAAATATGTGGTGTGGCCAGATAATGGAATGCAGGCTTCCCTGGGCTTCCTTCTCTGGCAGTTTTTGCCCCACTGCATAATGTCTCCAAGCACCATTCATGGGGCTAAGCCAGTAGTAAATAGTGCACATGGGTCGGTGTTATTAACAATCAGAACTGGTTTAAAATGAAACAATAAAATAGACCAACAGATGTACATTGTGCTATAAAAGCTCAATGTGATATGATTTCTCAATACATACTCATCAATGGGCTGTTCAGTCATTTGTACATTCTCTATGTTCAGTCATTTGTACATTCTCTATGTCCTGATGTGAGCCCGAGGTGACAAAAGAGGAAAATGTTGGGGAACATAATCTCTTTTACAGACACTAATTATTGCCTTGATTTCTCTGGTCTGTTGCCATCTTGTCTGTGTATGTGTGTGTATGTGTGTGTGTTTTTTCAATAGAATGAAAACACAGACAACTTTCACCAGCCCATTAGAAGTTTGCTTTGCACACCTATAAAAAATGGAAAGAAGAACAAAGTGATAGGTAATGCCTTTTGTTCTCACCTTCAGTCCTTCCCTTACAGCATCATCCTTGCTTGTTCCAATCCTGCCAGACTCCGCTGACAACCCCCCTCCCAGTCATGCCATGTAGGTGAGCCTGGCTTCTCCAGGCTCTGGCCGGTGACCACCACCCGAGGGTCTCAGCTCAGAGGCGTTCCTTCCTCACCATGCTGCTCTCCCAGCAGGGAATTTTTCAGCCACATTGACTCAGAGTTGGCCCGTGGGAGGGAGGAGCAGTCCCATCTCCCAGACCTCACGTGGCTTCTTGAAAGAGTGAGGTGCTGGTCCCAGGAAAAGCTGCTTTCCTGCATCTTAGCACATCCCACCACGAGCTGGTGCTGACTGTCTGTTTAATGTCTGATGTTACAAGCAGTACAGCTTAGTGGATGGAGGGTGGATATAGAGTGCAAAAATCTGGGTTCGAATCCCTACTCCCATGAGTGGATAAGCATCTAAGTGTTTACTATGTAAAAAAAAAAAACAGTCTTTGCCCTCAATGAACTTATATTCTAATAAAGGGGACGTAGAACTGGGGTGAGGGAAGGGGGGAGGGAGAGAAAGAGAAGGAGAAACAGAGAGACAAAGACAGAGCGGGGAGTGGAAATGACTGGAAAGTAATGTAGTAACCTGGTTCCTTTCATATAACCTTCATCTCTACATTTATCCCTACACAGTGAGCCATCATATATAACCTAAAATTAAAAAATGGACAACAAAAAGAGAATTCAGCAAAAGCAAGTGGCCTAGTCACTGAGTCTGCCACTGGGCCCCCAATCTGCCAGCGATCCTCTAGTCTGCTGGCGGCCCCCCGGTCTGCTAGCCTCTACCAAGAAGGGAGGGAGATGGATTTTCTTGTCTCTTCTTGGAGTCTTCTGAGAAGTTTCCAGAAGGTGCTGCCTGTTTTCTGGCCTTTTTCTCCCACCCTGTCCCTGCCCCCAGAACTCAGACTCTGCCCCTGGGGTCTATCTCCTCCCAGAATTGCTGAATTCTTTTTTTTTCTTTGCTTCTTTTGGTTATGTGTAATAGTTCACTGGATAGGGATAATTGCAGAAATGAAGGTTTTATAAAAATGAAAATATATTTTAAAATGTATAAAAAATTGAAAAGATACCTACTAAGGTATAGATGGGTTGTGGATTAGTTCTGGTGTCCAGACTGAATATCAGAGGGCGAGAAAGCCTAGGAACACTTTTTTGCTCTCTCTTCCATAGTAACTCTGTTAGTGCCTCCTCTGTTACTTCTGTCAGTTTCTCTGAGTTCTTGTCCTCTGGGACCAAAGGGAGAAGTTCTGCCTAGAGCTCATTGAGATGATGAGCACAACCCAGCCCCATTTACCAAGTAGAGAAGCCGAGTCCAGTGTGAGTTATGTAACGCTGGGAATCCCTAGCCTCTCTGGGCCTCAGTCTTTTCTGTGAAGTGAGTAGGACCACATGGCCCTTCCAGTTCTAAACCAATGGTTCTGTGTGTTGGGTCTTCTGGCGTCTCACTCCTATGCTTTCAGCATTGGAAAGATTTGCGGAACTCTCCTGCCTGAAGAAATGCCCTCTATGAACACTGGTCGGCATTTTCTCTGCAAGCCTTTTTTTTTTTTTAACAAAGAGACTAAAAGTCAGTGAAAATAGGGAATTGAAGGCTATATTAGCCTCATGGCCCAGTCTTCCTGTGGGGAGAGGGGACAGAAGACAAGGCCTAGAACTGCCCTGGTGAGGACACTCACCTTGCCTCTGCAGCTCAGCGCTGTCTCTGCCAATTCAGAATTAGCTGGAGCACCTGGTGGTCAAGTGACTTACCCAGGATCACATGCCCAGTACTTGTCAGAGGAAGGGCCAGAACTTAGGTCTTCCTGGTTACAGAGCTAGCCCTCTACTGCAACTGCATCACCTCTCCAGCCCTTTTGGGCTTTCATGATTAAATTACTAGGGATTTTTAAACTTTTAAGAAAAAAAATGCGGTATAAAAATGTCCCTTGAATATAGACTTTGTTGTTCAGTAGTTTTGGTTATGCCTGATTCTTTTTGACCCCAGATGGTAGTTTTCTTGGCAAAGATACTGGAGGGATTTGCCATTTCCTTCTCCAACTCATTTTACAGAAGAGGAAAATGAGGCAAACAGGCTTAAGTGGCTTGCCCAGGGTCACAACAGCTGCTGAGTGCCTGAGACCAGATTTGAACTCAAGAAGATGAGTCCCCCAGAGTCCAGGCCCAGTGCTCTATCACCTGTGCCATGTAGCTGTCCTCAATCTAGACTATTACTTCTAATTTGCTGGTTGGTCGTCTTCCAAAAGAAAGTTTGGGGTCATTTTAAAAGCATTCATTCCATATGAGTCTCATGCTAATTCACTTAAGGAAGCCTCTTGCCTGAAAGCATATAGTCCCAGAGAGAAACCACTGCCAATTAGTGAGCAAATCATTCCTGCTTCACCTCAGTCTCTTTTCCATTTGCACACAGTAAATGTCAGAGGCAGGGGTCAAACGATGTCCTCCTGATTCCACATCCTGCACTTGGCCCACTACTTGATGGTCCCTCTCGGCGTGTGCCAGTGGACATCGGCGTTTAGTTCTAGCATCAGTTCTCCATGGAATTGCTGGCAGAAAGACTGGCTGCCAGGGCTTTTCTGTACTTCCCTCTCTTCCCCTGGTACCTTTCACACTGCCTACAGACATAACAACAACATCAATCTGGTGTTTAGGTAGAGCTTGAAGATTTGCAAAGTGCTTTAGAAATATGATTGCATTTTATCCTTATAATAACCCCAGGGGGGGCAGTGGCTATTATGATCCCCATTTTACAGTTCAAGAAATTGAGTCAAACAGAAGTCAAGTGGGCCCTACAGTCAATGAGTGTCTGAGACTAGATTTGAACCCACATCTCCCTGACTCTAGGTCCAGCTCTCTGTGGAATGATAGTGAAGGCACCCATCAGGTGAGCTGGTTCATACTCTCAGGTGTGGTTCATTGTCACTGTAATTGACCTCCTCCTCTATCAGTCAATCCAAGGACATTTATTCGGTTCCTACTGTGTGTGTCACACCAGGTATTGAGAATCTGAGTGTGCAGGGTTCTCACCTCGTACCATGAAATCTCTGTCCTGATTCACATTCACTTCTGTTTGTCTCATCCTCTGTCTTCTCTGCCTCCTTGCCTTCTTCTCTCCATTTCCTAAATGCTACTTTTCTCTGTGTGGTAGTTACAAAATTTGAAGATAAGAGAAAACAGTTCCAATTAGCTCACTTCCATGTCGGCCCCAAGTCACGTTGTTCTGGTCCTCATTCCCTGTCCTTCCAGAGATGCCTGGTCCAAAAATCCAGTACTCTACAGTTAATGCCTGAGAACGTGGACCCTTTCATCATGTGCCTGTAGGAATAAGTCCAGTTTGCATTCAGTGCTGTGCCTAGAATTTAGTTCAATTGAGGAGCAGGTCAGTGTTGACAGGACATTTAAAGATGGGAGAGATGAAGCAAGAAGTCATATCATCTAGAGAAGGGAGGTGACTTGTCTAAGGACACATAGCAGAGAGCAGAGCCATATGCAGTATTTAAACCAAAGTCCTCTGACTCCACATCTCATGTTCTTTTACGTGACCCTTTGCTGCCTATTCCAAAACAGAGCACAACGAGCTTATAATCCAGCTGCCATTCCTCAATTCTGGCTCAGAGCTGGGTTCTTGTCTCCCTGTTTTCCCATTATACATCAGGAATGTTTGCGTTCCATTTTATACCTTCTTATCTCATACAAATGTTAATTGCTTCCTTCTGGTAACTTGGTTCTGTTGTGCCCCATTCTTCCTGACCCCTGGACCATGGCAACATTAACCACTGCTTATTAAATGTCAGCTCCACAGGAAATCACACTAGGTGTTAGTGGTGTGGGATGGGAATAAAAGCACTGAGCATTAGGGTCACAGAGATGGAAAGGACCTAAGAGGCTGTATCCACCAAACAGCCCATCTTATAGTTGCCACTACACCCAATAAGAGTGATTACTCTGCCTCAGCTGGCCAACCTCCAAGGCTGGAGAATACACCATCTCTTCAGAAAATCCATTGCAGTTGAGGACAGCTCTGTTATGGAAGGTTTTTCAAGTGGAACTCCACCTATTGGTGCTGGTTCTGCCCTCACAAGCCAGTCAGAACCAGGCTAATTCTTCTTTCACATAACAATACTCTTCAAGTATTTGAAAAGAATTCTCCTCTGCACCTGGTTTAACAACCCTTTCCTTCAACTGAGTCTCTTATGGTAAGAACTTGGGGCCATTCACCATCCTGATTCCCTCCCGCTGATTCTATCCAGCTTCCCAACATTAGGAAGTGTTTCCTAATTGTTAGGAAGCTTTCTCTTTACCCTAAGCTGATACCTTCCTCTCTAAAAGACCCATTGCTTCCAGCTTCATCCTTAGGGACCTAAGGGAAAATGAGATATTACCACTTCTGGCATTTCTTAGTGAGCACCACATCTCTCTCAGGAGACCAAAGGCCCAGCTCTTTAAAAACTGTCCTATCATTTCCTCTCATTTCTGGTCAGATTCACATTCTGTTTATTTCCTATGACGGGCTAAAGTGCATGAATGTCCAATGGACATTATAAAAATTATGCAACAGGAAAAGGAACTGACCTCATTGCAATTAAAGGTGAAAAAAAGCCAAATGATGCCACAAAATTCCGGAGCTAGAGGTGACCCAAGGCAACCGAATATTTTACCACCAAATTGTTGCTATTATGATTGTTTTAAAATGGAGGATTCCACAGAACTGAATCCCCTTGGCCCCGGAGAATCTCTCTCCCCATCTGACCTTGAGCCATCACATTCAGCAAAGGAGGCTCCAAGCAGTCTTACAATGAGCTGAAAAAGACTTCTCAGGGAAAAAAAGAGCAGACATGTTGCATCTGGTGGTGGTTTGGAAGCTCTGGACTGTTGTTCTGAATATCCAACCCAGAAAACTGAGGATTCTCTGAGTTTTTAGTTCCTCCTAAGTGATATAGCCCAACCTGCTGAGCTCAGTACACACACGAGCAAACTTCATTAAAGTGGCTTTAGGAGGAGAGCTGGCACTGCCCTAGGGTGTGACGTGAGGCATTTGAGCCACTGCACGGCCCCTGGGGAAGGATGATGGATAGATGGATTCCACTCCCAGCTGCTAAGTTAAAGAATGCTGAATTTCCATCACATTTCACTCCATGTGATGACATTGAGTTGTTTAATTTTAGAGGTGGAAAGATGCTGAGGAATTCTCTTGTGCACCCTATCCATTTCAATCTATGCTCCATAGAGAGTAAGTGACATTTTCAAAGTGACAGGGATTCTGGTTAGTCATTTTTTTCATTTGTTTGTTTGTGACCCCATTTGGGGTTTTCTTGGCAAAGATAATGGAGTAGTTTTCCATTTCCTTCTTCAGCTCAATTTTACAGATGAGGAAACTGAGGCAAACAGGGGTAAATGACTTGCCTAGGGACACACAGCTAGTAAGTATCTAAGGTCAGATTTGAACTCAGGAAAATGAGTCTTTCTGTGCCCTCTGGTGGCACCAAGACACCCAACAAGGGATAATAGATAAGAAGGCTTAGAACTCTAATACCCTACCTCTAACTTTGCTGTTCTATCCAGTGCCACTTTCTTACCCCTGTGATTAAAGTGTAATTGCATTAAGCCAGACCACAGTGACTCAAGAGTTTTATTTATGTCTCTTTTGCATCACCTAGATTTCCCACTGTGTCTGTCTCCCTCCACTCTCTCCCAGAGAGCCATTCCTTAAAATAAAGAATAAAAATGAGTGAGGAGGGGGGCCCAGAAGTTCAGCAAAAGTAACAGATTGAAAGGTCTGACATCATGCCCAATGTTCCGCACTCCCATCTCTGCAGAGAAGCCGAGGGCTTGGGGAGGGGAAGTCACGGGATCTCCACGCTTCTTACCATTATATTTGCCTTCCATTTACTCTCTTATAGTCAATGTTAAAAATTCACTTCCTGAGCCTAGTTGTGAAAGTTTTATCATCTACCTCTCTTCCAGTCTGTCTGATCTGTCATATTCAAGTCACATATCCATTTTGGATTATGGTGGTATATAGTGTAACATGTCTCACTTCTACCAGTATTCCTAGGGATTCTTGTCAGGAAGGGAATTCTTGCATAAGTAATGTATAGCTAGATTGTTGAGTTCAATTGTTTCTGGTTTTCCTTGTGTAGTCTTCCCCAATAATTGACTCTTTTTTTTTGCATTTTTTTTTGGAGGAGAAAAGACAAGGCAATTGGTGTTACATGACTTGCCCAAGGTCACATGGCTAGTAAGTGTTAAGTGTCTGAGGCTGGATTTGAACTCAGGTCCTCCTGACTCCAGGGTCGGTGATCTATTTACTGTACCACCTAGTCGCCCACAATAATTGACTCTTTTCCTCTGTTTAACCAATAACAAAGTTTGCTGATTACTACTTTATTATATAGTTCAAAGTTTAGATTACTATCCCCCTTTAAATCCTGCATTTATTACATTATTTTGCTTTAATATTCCAGATCTTATTTTCCCCCAAGTGGATTTTATGTTAAGATTTTGTCTCAAATTGTTAAATATTCCTTTGCTACCTTCACTTGAGTAGCTCTAAATCTGCCTGGAAGAGTGGAATAGACTATGTTAGAGGGGGTGGGGAGATTCAAGTGAAAGCTGGACGATCCTTTATCAGGACTGAAGTAGAAGGGAGCGTGTTCAGGTACCAGCTGGCCTTGATGACTTCTTAAGTCTCCAGCAGCTCGGACCTTCTGGGCTCATGGGAAAAAGATGGGAGTGTATATAGTTATCTTAAAAATGCGGACAGTCCCAGAGGACTTTGGTGGCTCGGTGTTTAATACCCTTGGACTCTTGTATTCTTTTTTCATAAATAAGGAAATTTAGACTATTCTCTCAGAAGATCCTCTCCATGATCCTGGGTTATTGTACAGCCCTTAATCCCTGGGAAATTTTAACTGGGAATGGATAAGCATTCTTCTTTCTTTGTAGTGACTTGTGTTTGCACTGTAGCTTCTTTCTAGACCAGAGCTATCACTTAAACTATCTTCAATGTTTGTTGTTGTTCGGTCATTTCCAACTCTTCATGACCCCATCTGGGATATTCTTGGCAAACATACTGTAGTGGTTTTCCATGTCCTTCTTCAGTCCATTTTACACATGAGCAAACTGAGGCAAACAGGGCTAAGTGACTTACCCAGGGTCACACAGCTAGTAAGTATTTGAGGCCAAATTTGAACTCAAGAAGATGAGTCTTCTTGACCCCAGGTCCAGCACTCTATCCACTCTACCACCAAGTTGCCCTATGTTCAGTGTTACACATTGGTAATAACAAAAATTGTGTGTACTTGGCATATTTCTGTGGAACCCTGAGGTCTAGCTTTGAACGATGAGGTTGGCTACATGAAGAATGCCGTACTAGTCTGCTGTGTGTGTGATTTTCCCTTTAACATAAGCTCTGAATTGGGAAAGACAAACGTCATGTCCCTGTCTTCTGACATGCTTCAGATTCTTCCCCTGGAAAATAGACAAAAATTTAATTAGCCTTGAAAGGATAAATTATCTTTGGGGACTAGTGGTCTAGAATTTATTTCTACGTCAAGGGGAAAAGTGTATTCTAGGATTTTCCTGAGCATTACATAGCAGTAATTTAGGGCTAGGTGAAAGCAGTTATGTTCTAAATTCTCTTCTGTGATTCTGTTTATTTTTGTACAGTATATCCCTGGGTTCTTTAGTTGCTTGTTAAGAGACTTCGTCTTCATAAGGCAAAAATGTAGGACTGCCTGATATCGATAATAGTTAACAGCCTGTATTAGAGCAGCAAGGGCCTGACTTGGGCTGTGTTTGAACTCCCCGAGTGAAAACTACCTCCATTTATCAAAGAAAGAGGAAATGGACCCATGTGTACAAAAATATTTATAGCAGTTCCTTTTGTGGTAGCAAAGAATTGGAAACAGAAGGGTGCCCATCAATTCTGGGATGGCTAAACTGGGGAATGGTATATGAATGTAATGGAATACTATTGTACTGTAAGACATGATGAAGGAGATGACTTCAAAGAAACCTGGGAAGATTTGTATGAGCTGATGCAGAGAGAAATGAATGGATCCAGGAGAACAATCTGTACAGTAATAGCAATATTGTAAAGATAGACAACCTTGAAAGACTTATGAATTCTGTTCAGCAAAATGACCAACCACTATTTCAAAGGTTTCATGATGAAACATGCTATTCACTGCTAGATAAAAAGGTGAAAGACTCAGATGGCAGATTGAGGCATCTTTTCTCTCCTCTCTTCTCCTGTCCTCCCCTTTCTCTTCCCAATCTCTCTTCCTTCTTTCCTTCCTTCCTCTCTTCTTCTCTTCACCTCTCTCTCTCCTCTCTCTCTCTCTCTGTCTCTCTCTCTCTCTGTGTCTCTCTGTCTCTGTCTCTTTTTCTCTCTGTCCCTCCTTCCGTCTCTCTCCCTCCTTCCCTCCCTCCCTCTCTCTCTCTGTCTCTATCTCTCTCTTTGTGTGTCTCTCTGTGTCTCTCTCTGTTTCTCTGTCTCTCTCTGTGTCTCTCTCTGTCTCCCTCCCTCCCTTCCCTCTTTTCTTTCTCTCTTCTCTGTCTTTCTGTCACCATCTCTCTTTGTCTCTCTTGTAGTATTTTGTTTTACTTGACCATATACATAATTGGCTTTGTTTTTCTTGCCTCCTCAATGGGGAGTAAAAGGAAGGTAGAAGGGAGATAATGTAGAACTGAAAATCAAATAAAACTGAATTTACAAAAACCTACCTGTACCTGCTCAGATCACAGCCCATTAGTAACTTATCATCTTCAAGGGCTTCGTGAAGCTCAGAAATGTTAAGTGACTTGCCCATGGTCATACAGCTAGGAAGTCTCCAAGGCAAGGTCTGAACCTCCATCTTCCTGAAGTCAAATCTAACACTCCCTCCACTATTCAATGCTGCCTCTTATTAACCAGCTTAATAGTAACAGCAACACTGACCTGATTTCTCTAACTCTTGTAGGGGTTTGCCAGCTTGTTAATAAGATGGAAGAGAATTCGAGCAAATTCAAACCTTTCAACCGAAATGATGAGCAGTTTCTGGAAGCTTTTGTCATCTTTTGTGGATTGGGAATCCAGAACACCCAGATGTATGAAGCAGTGGAGAGAGCCATGGCTAAGCAGATGGTAACTCTAGAGGTGAGCCTGCAAATGGCGGGACTCGGTCATCTCATCTGTGGATGGTCTGGTCGGGCTTCTCAGGGTTGCATTGGTAGGACTTAGAATATTTGAAGAGCTGCTGATTTTGTCAGCAAGGGACACTCCCTTGATAGGAAGCCCTTCTACTGATGCAAATAGTGAACCATCTATGACTGAGGAGATAAGACTTGGGGAGTTCACTGCCCCCTGAAACATGCAGAGATTAAATGACTTGGCCAAGGTCTAGCCTTTAGCCATTGCAACTTCAGTACTAATACTACTAACACGTTACTAATGGAATTTTGTGTGACTTCAGTATGTCCTCATGATACGTGGGCCAGAGAGGTCAGACCCAGTTCATCCTTGAGGATCATAGGACTTAGAGCTGGAAGGGGCTTTAGAGATCATTAGGTTCTGATCCCTTATTTACAGAGGAGGAAACTGAGATCCCCTGAGTAGAAGTGATTTGCTAAAACCAGTGGAAGAGTACAGAGCAGAGCCTCTGGTTCCAACTCTAGAACTCTTTCCACCATGGCACACCACCTTACCAAGGGACACAGACAGGTTCAGTGCTGAACTTCTAGGATGCCATCTCTGTGGGCCAGTGGAGCTTGGTCCTAGCCATCAGTTCATTTGAGTCCCAAGTCAATCTCATGAGGTAGGCAGGATTCTTAATGCTTATTTTACAGATTAGAAAAACTGAAACCCATCGAGAGAGAGTATCTTGTTTTGGCAGAGCTGGGATTTGAACCCAAGTATTCTGACTCCAGACTCTGTTCTCCTCCTAGCTACCCCTCCTTCATAAGGCATGAAAAGAGGAGTTGTCAAAGATTTAAAAAATAGCAGGATGGAAATAAATCCTTATTAATTAAGAAAAGTCCTAATGCCAGTTTTTTTTTTCCTCTTGGACAATAACATCCCTTGATGCATTGCTGAACAAGCATGCCTTCATGCTCTGTTATGCATGTAAGTGTGGGTCCAGATTTACCACACTGTGAAGGCAGCAGTTTTTTTCAGTCATGTCAGACTCTTCATGACCACTGGAGTGGTTGACCATTTCCTTCTCCACCTCATTTGACAGATGAGGAAATGGAGGCAAACAAAGTTCAGAGACTTGCCCAGGATCACACAACTAGTTAAGTGTCTGAGGCCATATTTGAGCTCAGGTCCTCCTGACTCCAGGCCAGTGCTCTATCCACTGTGCCACCTAGCTGCTGGATATGAGGACAACTTCTAATGTTACAGGATCATGGCTTTAGAGCTGTAAAGACCTTAGAGGTTGACTAATCCAACCATCTCCCTTGTACAGATGAGGACCTTGGGGCCCAGTGAGGGAAAATGATTGGTCATACAAGGTTTAATTGGCAAAGGCAGACAATAGGAACCTAGGTCTTCCTGACTTCATAGCAAGGACTCTATCTTTTACCCTACAGCCACTAAGTAAATCCCAAGGATTCCAGATTCCACAACCAGGAAGAGCTAGTAACAGTGTTTGTTTTCTTGTATTCAGTTGTTTCAGTAATATCTAACTTTTTGTGACTCTGAAGTTTTCTTGCTGGAGATCCTGGAGTGTTTTGCCATTTCCTTCTCTAGCTCGTTTTACAAGTGAGGAAACTAAGGCAACCCTGGTGAGGTGACTTGCCTAGGGTCACACAGCTAGTAAGTGTCTGAGGCTGGGTTTGAACTCAGAAAGAGGAGTCTTCCTAATGCCAGACCTGGCACTCTGTTCACTGTGCCATCCAGCTGCCCCCATTTGCTCTGCATCGACTGTTCAATTGCCCCTCATCTAGTAAGAGACATTCTGAATATATAACCTGAAAGTGGTTGTTCTCTTTTTAAAATGAGTCTTAATTAAGAATCTAATCCAACGGAGGTATTTCTATTGACACCAACTTCTTGGTAACTAGAAGATCTCAGTTTTTTCTGATGTCTATTATCACATCCATAGATCTGCAGTTTTTAAAGGACCTACAGAATGAGGTGGGTATGACACCAAAAGCCCTCAGCTGCCACCCTGGCTGAGCACTGGGCTGGTTTGCTCTCCCGATATGGAAAGTTGCAGTGAGTATTGCTTAGTGTGATGGTAATTTTACTAGTCCTTGACGAGACAGTCTTTGCTGAGGGCCTGATGTTGTAATAGAGCATCAAGCCCAGAGCGAGAAAAGTAAATATCTTGTTGGGGAGACAGACCATCAAGGGCAGTTGTCTTGACAGCAGGATAGGGTTGACATTGAAAAGGTTTTGTTCTTCCTCAGCATGTCATTGGAAAAGAGTCAAGACTCAAAGTTTTTCTAGTTGGCATTGAGAACTTTAATCATACAAATACCGTTTCAGTTTTATTTTAGGGGTTGAGATAAGATCTTTGATTTTGTTAGTGTGGGGGACTCTCAGACAAGGCAAGTCCATTTCCCCAGGCAGGTCACACTTTCTGTCTTGAGAGTTGCCTAGAGCCTGAGAATTCAAGTGACTTCCCTAGGATCACACAACCAGTTAGAGTCAGAGGTGTGACCTGAACACAGGCCTCCTTCCTGATCTCAAGACCAGCTCTCTACCCTTTGGGCATCACTGCCTTTTGATTTTATTCATATTTTCATTGTTCAGTAGCTGCCCCTTTGGAGCATAATTTTTTTAGGGCTAGAAGGGAACACTCACACAGTTAAATTGCATTAGGAGAGGTGCGGGGTCTAGACCACCAAAGAGTGAGCATCCTGCTGTCCTCTTCCTTGGTCTGAACATTGCTAGATTTTGTTCTGGGCACCACACTTTAGGAAATCACATCAACAAGCATTTCTTAAATATCTCCTCTGTGCCAGGCTAGGAATACAAAGAAAAGCAAATAGTCTATGTCCTCAAGGAGCCCACACTCCAAAAGGGGAGATGACATGGAAAATGATATTTACCTACAAGATATATACAGGGGAAACTGGAAGGAACCTGAGAAGGAAGACACTAGCCTTAAGGACAGCCAGGAAAGGCATCTTGCAGAAGGTGGAACTTAGCTGAGACTTGAAGGAACCTAGGAAAACCAGGAGGGAGAGAGGAGAGAGGGAGAGAGAACTTCCAGGAATGGGGGCCAGCCCTGAAAATGCCTGGGGTCAGGAAATGAAATGTCTTGTATTATAATAGATCCCCAAGTGTGTGAAGGGGAGCAAGGTGCAAGAAGCCTGGAAAGGCAGGCGAGGGCTAGGTCATGAAGGCACTTTAATGCCAAACAAACAGAGAAAGATGCATTTGGTCCAGAGATAATAGAAAGCCACTGGAGTTTATTGAATGGGGGGAACAAAGGTATCATGATATGGTCAGACCAGAGCTTTACAAAGATCATTTCCGTAGCTCAGGAGAGGACAGGCTAGAAAGAAGAGAGACTTGAGATGTAGAGACCAATCCGAAGGCTAGTGCAATGGTTCAGGCAGGTGGTAATGAGGGTAGTAATGAGGGCCTGAACTCAGGGATCTGCTGTGTCAGAGGAGAGAAGGAAGCATAGACAAGGGATATCAGAAAGGTGGAAACTCTAGGACTTGGCAATTGATCAGATATTAGGGATGGAAACAAATGATAAGATGGATAACACTTGGGTTGCCAGATAGATGAATGGGAGGATGGTAATAGGGAAGAGAGGAAGAAGGGAGATTTATGGTGACAGATGGATTCTGGTTTAGACATGTCCAAGAGATTCCTGTGAGATGGCCAGTCTTAGAGGTCCAAAAGGCGCCTGATGGAGAGTTGAGAGTGGGGGTTGGGAGAAAGGTTAGCCATGCTTAAGTAGATCTGAGAATATGCATAGACATGATCTTTAAATCCATGGGAGCTGATGTGATCACCAAGTGAAGTAGTTTCAAGGGAGAAGAGAATACCACCCAAGAGGGCCTTGGGGAATATCCATGGTTATTGGGCATGATCAGGATGAACATCCCAGATGGGACAGATAAGGAGCAGTCAGACACGTAGGAGGAGAACCAGGAGAGAAGAATATGAAGGAGAAGAGGCTGCAGAAGGGTCAAGAAGGAGAGGCCTTTAGAAAATGACATTTGATTTGGCGGTTAAGAGATCATTAGTAACTTTGGAGACAGCAATTGAGGTTGAATGATAAGGTTGGAAGCTGGATTGCAAAGGGCTTATGAGAGTAAGAGGAGAGGAAGTGCAAACACCAGCCATAGGTCCCTTTTCAATGAGTTTAGTCAGAAAAGAAGAAGAGATGTGGAAAGATAACTCACGGGGTTGACTGGATTAGGGGAGAATTTTTTGAGGGTGGCAGAGACACAGATAAGTTTATAAGAAGTAAGGAAGCAGCCAGTAGACAGGGAAAGGTCCAAGAATAGTGAGAGAGTGTGAATGATGGAAGGGGCAGTCTGCTAGAGAAGACTATATGTAATGGGCTCATCCATGCATATTTGCCCTGGCATGGAAAAGGGCCACTTTCAGCATGTGAGACATGGGTGAAAGATGTGGTGGGGGAAAATATCTGAGGGATATAAAATGAAGAAGAGACAAAGGAGCTCTCAGTGAATGGCCTCCATTTTTTTTCAGTGATATATGGCAAAGTTCTCAATTGAGAGGGTGGGCAAAAGGGAACCATGAGAGAATTGAGAGGGGATGAAAAGTTTAGAAAAACCACAGTGATGTTCAGGATAGCCACCTGCTTAGCGAGGTGTAAAGGCAAAAGCCTTGCTGCAATGACAGCCCACTTTAAATTACGTAGCACAGATTTACAGTAAACTCAGGCAGCATGGTTTCATGCTTTGGACAAGCTTTGTTTAGCAGCACATGAGTGGAAGCAAGGAGTTGTCCAAGGCTGAGGGTTAGCAGGATGAGCCTGGGAATGGGATAAAGGGCAGGGCAGAACTGAACTGGTTTACCAGGAGGTCAAGATGGGGGAGAGGAGGATGGCTTGGGAAAGAACAGAGGGGCAGAACTGAGGAGCAGAAGGGTTAGAGGTAACACTGAGAACAGGTTTAGGAGCCTGCAGGTGTCAGGCAGAAGGAAATATGGAATTACAAAAGATTATGATCAGATAGAGGAGTTTCTGAACATGGAGGGAGACATGTAGGGTAAGGAACAGCAATATTCAAGGTACAACCATCCCTGTGAGGGACTGGGAAGTTAGGGGTTTTGAGGAGTGTCAGTATATATGGCAGACCCCCTTGCATGAGGAGAGAAGGACTGTGTGCCACATCCTGGATTCATTGAGGAAGAAAAGAGAGTATGTTGGGGCTTGGTAGATAACAACTACCAGAATCTTGATGGAATGATAAATATGAATTGACTGAATCTCCAAGGAGTAGAGGTTACTGGCTGGTGGTAGAGGGAGAGTCTGGAATTGGCAGTGGGAAGCAAGGAGTATTCCAGTTTCCCCACTACATTGAGGGGGAAAGTCCTGATTTAAAGTGGAACCAGTGCTGGAAGCAGCCAAGGAAGTTGTGTGATGATGAGGGAGCCAGAAGATGGACAGAGTGAGAAAGGAGACTTAAAGGAAATCTTAAAATTAAAGCAAGATTAACTTTGAAGTAGGAATTTCAGGGAACACAATGGAAGAATAGGTAGAACAGACTGGGACATTGGGGCCAAGGGTAGTTGAAGCTGCAGGCTTTGGAGGACAAGGGTTTTTGCAGGCACAGATGGGGGCTCAGAGCCGCTGGGGTGGAGAAACATAATGAGGTGGGAGCGCCTTACCGATGAAGGAATGAGTTTGGGCAGATTGTTGTCCTCAGGGGATCAGGCAGCCAAGTGTGGAAGAGGAGCACACTGGGCAATGAGCTGATACTGGAAAGTGAGCTGTGGAACTGGGCCTTCTTCCAATAGAGGTTCTAGGTCAGGACTCACCAGTCATTGGTCAGACTCATTGTGAGTATGCCCTGGGGAGGGCAGGTGGCCAAGTCTGGAGGTGGTTGGAAGAGCCTTAACTTGCTCCAGTGTGCCCAAAAGAAAGCCACCAAGATAGTGAGATGACTGGACACCATGTTGTAAAGGAAACTGTTGAAGAAACCAGTGATGTTTGACCCAAAAAAGCCTTGGGGGAGAGAAGACATGATAACTGTCTTCAAGTATTGAAGCCATTAGACTTGCTGTTTGGCCCTACCAGACAGGACCAAGGAGCAGTTAGGGAAGGTGGAGAAAAGCAGATTTAGGCTTGAGGTCAGAAGAACTTCTCTATGATGAGAGAGGTCCCTGAGAGCCTTGGGATGCTGGAAGGAGCCATGGGCTCTCCCTCCCAGGGAGTATTCAGGCAGACAGCTCTGAATCAGCTGCCAGGCATGGAGTTGAGAAGATTTCTATTTTAGGTACTGTTCACTAGATTACCTCTGAGTTCCCTTGGACTTTAGAAAATCTGGGATTCGGATCCTGCCATAGATACTTCAATTCCTTTGAACTTTTTTTTTCAGTGAACAATTTTTTTTTCTCCCTCTGACCTTGCCCCCAAGAGAAAACAAAACAAAACTCTAGTAACAAAAATGCCTAGCCAAACCAACCAAATTTCCCCATTGGCCATATCCAAAAATGTGTGTCTTCTTCTGTACCTTGAACCTCTCCACTGGGAGGGATGCAGCAGGTTCCTTTATGAATCCTTTGGGATTGGGATTGGGATTGATCTGAGTTCTTAAGTTTTTCAAAATTGTTTGTCTTTCAACCTTTTCACATCCCAAGTTGCGTGATAAAGCAGATAGCGAGCTAGACTCAAAGACCTGGGTTACAATTCTACCTCTGACCATCATAGCCATGTAACCTGGAACAAGCCATTTAACCTCACTGGGCCTCAGTTTCCTCATCTGTAAAGTGAAAATGATTAATAGTAGTAAGGTAACCCTTTCACTTGGATGTTGTGAGGCTCAAAGGAGATACTGTGGTAAGATGCCCTGAAACCCCTAAGGTGTTTGCTATCATCACCAGAGATAAAGGGTCTGAATCATTCAGCAAAAATTTAATGAGTGTTTACTCTGTGCAGGCTGTTAGGCTAGAGGCTGAGCAGAGAATTAGGTGCCGTGTGATCCCTGCCCTCTTAATACTTGGTCTAATAGGAATGTGAACACAAACACATATATTTAGAAAACACTACAGAACAGTATGGGAAGCTAGGTGGAGCAGTGGATAGAACGCAGGAAGACTCATCTACATGAGATCAAATCCAGTCTCAGACACTTCATAGCTGTATGACCTTGGGCAAGTCACTTAACTCTGTTTGCTGCCTCAGTTTCCCCATCTATAAAATGAGCTGGAGAAGGAACTTGCAGACTGCAAGAAAACCCCAAATGAGTCTGCAAACAGTCAGACGTGCCCAAAACACTCAACAAAGCCCAGTATTTGGTGATTAGTACTCTTAGGTAGGGGAGAGCCATGCCTTGTGAGCTTCCATGTTACCTGTGTCCTGATGAGAGGTCCAGAGACGATTCATGCTGAAGGCAGCGTTTGGGCCTGACTTTAGAGGATGCGTAAGGATCCCGCCAGGCCTGGCCAGTGGGAGAACGCAAGGCCTCTGGTTTGTTGTTGAATGCAGTCATTATTAGTTCACATTGAAATGAACAGCAAAGCCAATCCCTTTTCTTTCTGAACTTGCCCAGGGGATGATGATGGTTACACAGGATTGTCCTTTTTATCCCTCTTTACATTGGAAGGAGAGGCAGTGGATACTTGGTGAATCCACATAGTGGAGGAATGCTGGCCCTGGAGCCAGGAAGACCTAAGTTCGAGTCCTCCCTCAGACTGGCCGGGTGCCCCCAGACAAGTCACATGCCTCCTAAGATTTGAAGTTGCAAGATTGGTGTTGCCCTAAGCTGACAGAGGACGTTTTCCCAAACAGGGTTTCCCTTTATCAATGAAATCACAGGTCTCACCAGCTTTTGAGACCCCTGTGTCATCCCCACTCTCCAATGAGATAGATACCTCCACCTTCACTAATGGAGGACTGAAGCCCCTGACAACTCCCAAGGTCTGTTGAAAAAATTACCTAGCATTTATGTCTATTATATATGGGGGCAGCAAGATGGTACAGTAGATAGAATGCCAGGCCTGGCGTCAGGAGGACCCGAGTTCAAATGTGGCCCCAGACACTTACTAGATATGTGACCCTGGGTAAATCACTTAACCTCTGTTCGCCTCTGTTTCTTCATCTATAAAATGGGGATAATAATAGAACCCACCTCCCAGGGCTGTTGAGAGGCTCAAGTGCTTAGCACAATGCCCAGCACCTATTAAACACTATATAAATGTTAAGTATCTTAACATACCCCTTTAAAGTCCACAAAGCTCTTTACAAATGTTATCTCGTTTTCTCTTCATGACGACTTTGGGGAGGAGGTACTATTATCATATCTACTTTACAGATGAGGAAATTGAGGCAGACAGAGGCTAAGTGGCATGCCCAGAGTCCCACAGTGTATCTGAGGCAGGATGTGACTTTAGGTCTTCCTGATTCCAGCCACAACAGTCTATCCACTGCACCTCCTAGCCACCCATGATAAAGAACTTGAGACCACTACATTTTGTCTGATAAACACCAGGGTGCGCCATAACTTAGAGAAGTCTCTGAATTCATGAAATAAACATGAAAGAAAGTTCTGGGTTTCCACAAAAGCCCTTTTCGCAGTTCAGAGGTTCACATATCAGAGATTTCGAGCTAGGAGGGATGCAAGAGGACATCTGGTCTGACCTTTTCATTTTACAGGCCTAAGGAGATGAATAAACAGAAAAGAATGGACTAAACAGAGCAGGAGGAGGTGTGCACAGAAATAGCTCTTATCTAATAAAAAATAAAGCCAACAATTTCCCCCTTTTCTGTTTTTCTTACAATTTCTAGTTAAAAGTGACTAAGGAATGGATCCATGCATGTTTAGGTTTTGTGCTTTGTATTGGAAAAAGGGACAAAAAACTTGGCCACGTTTCAGCCAATGGACACTTTCTTCTTGTCTCATGTCTAAACACGGCAGCTCTTATGTCAACAGTATCAAAACTGGAAGTTTCAGGGAGACTTTTCTTTAAACATGAAAGGAATAAACTTTTCCATTTCTGGGAGAAATGGAATTTAATGGCTGGGACTCTTTTCTTACCTGAAGAAGGGAGGAAACTTATGTACACATGGCAAAGTGGGACTGCCAGGTTAACTGGCCAGTAACATTGGGTGGAGTACATGTTTAGAACAAGAATTTACAATCTGTAAACACGTAAGCATCTATCTCACTTACAAAGTATGTACGTTTACCTTTATTTTTTCTAACACTGTATAGGTTCTATCATATCACGCTTCCGCAGCAGAAGAGGAAACCAGAGAGCTTCAGTCACTAACAGTAAGTTAACTGCAAAATGCTGAGACTGACACTGCAAGATGTAAAGTAATATATTGATCTAAATACACAGGCTCCAAGGCAATAGGCCCCTCCCCATCAAGATAGAGCAGGTTTAAAAAAGATTTAGGTAGTGGGCTAGTAAGGAAAATTAATCAAAGGCACAGGGGTATCCACAATTCTCTTGTTGGTTTTGAAATGCATTAAGTGGAAAGAGGGCCAAAGGTCGAATCAGTCATTCATTCTGCCCACAAGCATCTTTTCAGTACTCACCATGTGTCAGCCTCTGTGCTAAGCACTGAAAAAACCATCTCTGCCCTGGAAGAACTGAATGAGAGCTAATAGTAACAGCTAAGGTTTAGATAGCACTTTGGGTGTGTAAAGCTGTGTGTGTGTGTCTGTCTGTCTGTCTGTCTGTGTCTGTCTGTCTGTGTGTCTGTCCGTCTGTGTCTGTCTGTCTGTGTGTCTGTCTGTGTCTATCTGTGCCTGTCTGTCTGTCTGTGTCTGTCTATCTGTGCCTGTCTGTCTGTGTGTCTGTCTGTCTGTGTCTGTCTGTCTGTCTGTGTGTCTGTCCATCTGTGTCTGTCTATGTCTGTCTGTCCGTGTCTGTGTGTCTGTCTGTGTCTGTGTGTCTATCTGTATGTGTGTCTGTCTGTGTGTGTCTGTCTGTCAGTGTGTCTGTCTGTCTGTCTGTCTTTTTCGATATATGAATGTGTGTGTAAAATCTCATTTGATTCTCAAAACCCAGAGCCTGGGAGATAGGTGTTATTATTATTCCCATTTTATAGATGATGAAACTGAACTTGAGAGAGTTTAAGTCAATTACCCAGAATCACACACCTAATAAGTATCTGAGGCTGGATTTGAACTCCGGTCTTCATGATTCCAAGCCCAGCATTCTAACTACTGTGATTCCTGGCTTTTATTCTAATGGGGAAGACAACACTCAAATAATTGGGTACCTACAAGAGACAAAGGGAGTAAATGAGTTGTTGCTCAGTCATTTCAGTTGTGTCCAACTATTTGTGACCCCATTTGGGTTTTTTGCTTGTTTTGTTTTGTTTTTGGCAAAGATGCTGGAGTGCTTTGCCATTTTCTTCTCCAGTTCATTTTATGGATGAGGAAAATGAGGCAAACAGGGTTAAGTACACAGGGTCACCACAGCCAGTAAGTTTCTGAGGCCAGATTTGAACTCAAGAAGCTGAGTCTTCCTGACTCCAGAACTGCCCCTCTATCCACTGTGCCATTTAGCCACCCACAGAGAAAATGGGAGGTAATCTTAAAGATGAAGGCATTGGCAGCTAGGTAGACTTGGAAAGATCTCTTACAGAAGATGGGATTGAAACTGAGACTTGAAAGAAGTCATGGAAGAGAAGAAGCAGAGAGAAGGGGGGAGAGTATTCCAGGTTTGGGAGAGAGTCCATGCAAATGCATGGAACCTGGAGATGAGCTGGTGTGTGTATGTGTGTGTGTGTGTGTGTGTGTGTGTGTGCATGTGTGCGTGCGTGTGTGTGTGTGTGTGTGTGTGTAAGAAACATCAAGCAAGACAGTGTAGCTGGCTTGTAAGATGTATGGAGGGGAGTAACGTATATGAGGATTGGAAAGGTAGGAAGCTGATGGGGTATGAAGAGCCTTAGTGCCAAACAGAGGAGGAGATATTTGATCTTTGGGATAATAGGAAGCCACTGGAGTTTATTGAGTAAGAGGGTGACATGGTCAGACCTATGCTGTAGAAAACTGGCTTTGTGTAGTGAGTAGAATATGAATCTAAATTGGAGTGATGACAGAGAGAAAGATACACAGAGAGGCAGAGACAGAGATAAAGACCCATAGACAGAGAGACACTGACTTGAAGCAAAGTGAGACCAGCTTGAAATCAGAGGGCTGACTTTGAGTCCTGCTTTTCCTATTTACTACCTGTGGAAGTCACTCATTGGGTCACAGCTTCTGCTATTAAATGAGAGAGGACCCAGTCTTCTTTGATCATCTCAGAAATAGCAACAAATAAGACAAAGAAAATAACCCAGAAAAATCTCTTGGAAAACAAAAATCACTTTTAAAAAATGACTTTCAAAATGGGCAGAGAACAAAAGGCTCCAATGTTGTTGATCATTATGAAGTGTAAAAAGTGAAGAGGAGGTAAGGAAGGGGAAAACATATATAAGGAAATAACATTATCAAGGACTCTGGGAAGGAAAATGTATTCACTCCATTTCAGCTCTAGCAATGAGCCACTGAAGGAATTAAAGGAGCTTTGGAATCTGTGGAGATGAAATCTGTAAGGGACAAACCCAAAAGGACACCAGGGAGTCTGAGCAGCTGGAATTGTTTGTCAGCAGATCATAGGAAAGGGGCTAAGTCTCTGAGGAATGGATTTGTGTTCATGGAGGCCAAAAAGACAGGTAGCAACAGAACAATAAGTTCACATTTTACCTTAGTTCAACGAGTGCAGAAATAAAGAAAATAAAGACTTTACTTTAGGTAGGAAACCTGAAGATTATTTTGCTCTAGAAAATTCTGAAGGAAAAATACTCTGGTTTACTTATTTCCGAGAACCAGACATGAAGATTTCTCCAAAGTATTCAGAACATATCGTATGGTACAAATCCAGGCAATTCCCCGGCTGCCAACAGAGACAAATCCCGACTTTAACTCACACAGTTATGCTGTTATTTAACTCCAAAATATTAGCAACAGAGAGAGGATATTGCAAGCAGCCAGCAAGAAAGATGCAATGTTTAAAAAAAAAAAAACTCAACAACTAGAAATCCCACATGATTTCTTACCCAAGACAACAAAAAATAGAAGAACCAATAATATTATATACTAAGGAATCTAGGGAAAACAATTTCAAAATTACCCATCCAGTAAAACTAAACATATTTTTCTGAGAGAAATCATTTTATTTAACTGAATAATTCCAGGAATTCCTACAAGAGAGAAGACTAGAACTAGTCTATGGTAGACAAATTAACCACAAAGCAAAAGCAACTTTAAAATAACGAATGTATAGCCAGTTTTAGTCATGACTACCCCAAGTATAGCTGTGTATGTATTATGGGAGTAACTAAACTCCCGTCCCTCAGCCTGCTGCTTGATTCATTGCCTTACTGATGTTTACTCTAAGGTTTTAAGACAATCAAGAGGTATGTTCTGCTAATTTCTCATAGATTAGTAGAAAGTCACAAACTTTCCCACCCAGGTTTAAAAAATAAAATGGGAAATACTCTTTTCCCATAAGCTTTTTCTCTTTTTACTTTCTCAACATCCATTGTCTAACAGGTTTAAACATCAACATTGACTATACAATTTATTAAAATTGTAAAAAAAAAAACTATCCCTTTTATTAAGTTGTAACAAACTATACAAAGTATTTGCACAATATGTTACAATGAAAAACAGTCAGAGTCACTGATAACCATCGGTTACAGCTTTTGACTCCTCAACTCTGGAAAAAACACACATTCTCTAATATTCCTCAAAGATAGATTAACTTTCTCACTCTCCAGAAAGTTTTGTTACTTTTTTATCTTTGTGTCTTTGTCACACAATCTTTCTCCAGCAAGATAAGTTAACATTCCAGAGGACAATTAAATTGTTTCTTTCTCAAGGTTCTATTCTCTCTTAAAGCTTCGGTAACAGTATCCATAGTCCATAGGAGGGGCTATAAATCTCAGGTTAAAAAGGAATGTCTCGAACTATTACAGACAGAGGTGATTGTTTCTTTGGTATCAAATTTTTCAGAATCCAGTGGAAAAATTAGTGTAAGTTGCACAACATATGCCTCAGATTTTCCTATAAAGAGAAACAATGAAATGTAATCTCAAGGGCAGAAAGAGAGTAGATTACCTTAAGGATGAGCTTCATAGATGAAGAACAAGCAAAAGTGAGAGGAAGGTCTTGGAAACAGTGGAGTGTGAATCCTCAAAATGCCATTCCTGTCTGGGGCTTTGAAAATCTCATAGCATTAAAAGTAGGAAATGGAGAAGTTCTGTTTATTGTTAGTAGAGTATATATACATTGTTCCTGATGCCCTCTCCCCCTAGCACCTCAGCAGTGCCCCTCCTATGTTTCTATGTTAAGACCTGGCACTGTTTTAGAGACTTATCAGAACCCCCCTAATTTCCATCTCCCAGTATTTCATTGGGCCAATGCAGCTTCCTTGAGCTAATAGGGTGGAGTTAATGTGGTTAGCTGGAGATGCTTCCCAGAATATCATAGGTAATGGACTGGTCCTGGGGAAATCATTTGCCTTAAAAGACACAGTTTTACTGTCCCCATTACATAGAATCACAATATCTCAGAGTTCTTTAACTGATTTGGCTACATTTGAAATGACAATAAATAAAATTAGTCTAGTTTCTGTGGTTAGTTTTAGAGGTTTGAATTTAAAAATTAATGTTTTCCACTTCATTCTTTGGGGAAAAAAATTAATGCCTTCTAAGTATAAAACTCTCAAGTGCCCCCTGGTGGTTTGGAGGAGTTTTCAAAGACGTTTCTGAAGATGTTTGGGTAAATCTCCCCATTCTGGAAAGGCTACAGTTATGGGCCTAATGATGACCTTTGTGTCTGTGACCCAAAGACCAGGTTGGTGTGCTTGACACGGCTCATTCTTAGGGCAATGGCCACCTGGTGATGGATCATTTTCTCCGTATAACTCATTATGGTTTCTTAAAGCATGATGGCATTGAGATCTGCCTTGGCAAAGCCCTGACCTCCCTAGCAGTATCCTAGTTCTCTTGCTGTTTGTGCAACAGGCCATGCTAGGGGATGGCTAGGTGGTGCAGTGAATAGAGCACCAGCCCGGGAGTCAGGTGGACCTGAGTTCAAATACAGCCTCAGACACTTAACACAAAACTAGCTATGTGACTTTGGGCAAGTCACTTAACCCCAACTGCCCTACCTTCCCCCCTCCAAAAAGCAAAAAAACAAAGAAACAAAAGTTTATGCTAGGCCAAGTGAGGCCAGAGGGGTTTAGTCATTCATTTTTGTCTCAAGGAAAGCTGGATGACAACTTTTCCATGATTCTGGAGTGGGCATTCCCATTCAGATGTGGGTTGGGCTGTGTGGCCCCTGAGCTCCTTCCCCTCACATCCTGATGGAGACAGACTGTGGACCCTGTTTGGGCATACTTCCCTCCTCCAGCTATCATTAAGCATGTAGAAGCTCATGGAGAGGGGTCTGTACTGCCTTTGGTACTACCAATGCTTATTGACTCAAGCTGACTGCCAGCAATGGCCAAAGAAGCACAGGGACTATAACAATCCCCATATCATTCACCCTGCTACCATCCTGGTCCTTGCAACCATCATCCAGGGCAGCAGTCCTTGCAGAGCTGCCAGCAACAACCACATTCACAGGTGCTTTCGTCTCTGCCTGCTCAGCCTCTGTAGTTCTCACCACCAAAGTCATCAGCATTGTCAAATAGCTTAACATTCACAACACAACAGTTTAGTGCATGGAAATGACACCAACAAAGATGATTGCTTTACTGGGGCCCTTTGGGGGCCACTGGGTCTTCCCAAGTGACTTGCAACTAAAACCTCCTGTGTGTGCTGTCTGCCCCTGTTAGAGTGGGTTCTCCTTGAGGCACAGAAGGATCTCTCTTGCTTTTGTGTTTCTATCTCCAGATCTTAGCTCACTGCTTGGCATTAATAAGTATTTAAGAGATGCTTTTATATTCCTTCACCCACTCTGGTGCAAGGCTTACCTTTGTGTCAATGGAATCTGTGGCTAACATTAGGACGATAGTTCATAGAACCATAGATTTAAAGCTGTAAGGGACCTCAGAAGTCAAGCACCACTCAAGTGCTTCATTTTACAGAGAAGGAAGGGAGACTCAGAGAGTTTAAGTGACTTGCCCAGGGTCACGCAGCTATTAAATATCTGAGGTGGGATTGGAATGCAAGGTTGCCTGGTGCCAGTCCCACCACTCTGCATTTATAGTGAGTAAGGGATTGAAATCCCCGCTTGGAAGGCATACTTACCCCATGGCAATCCCCACTTGGAACACATTCATACCTCAAGGAGAGATGCATCGGAAGCATTCAGGAATGCTGTGTGCTTTTTAGCTTTCTGCCGGTGTAAGAGTGAGGCTAAAGACTGTTTCATGTTCTTTTAAGGCAATCACAACTAATAAGCAGAATGAATTGTACTTGCAAGAGCTCACTTAAACTGTTATGGCATGTTCATTTGGAAGTAGGAAAGTCCTTCTTTAAAAAATCTGAAGATTAGCCTTTCATTCCTCCTTGTAATTTTTAACAAGAAGGGAAAAAAGGATGCTAGCAGTATTCCCTTTTGGAGCCTCAGTTTTCCCATTGTTAAATGGGGGGGGGGGGGGAGGTGATAATTCTATTACTATTTACCTCAAAGAGTTTGGGGGAATAAAGGACTTTGGAAAATGGGCTTTGTTAAATGCAGGCTTTCCCAAAAGGCTTAAGAGCAGTTAAAAGCTATTACCACTAAGACCTTTGGGACACCCTGTGTAAAGGCAAACTCTTGCTTCTGCTGTTATTGAGAAAGCTAGCAGACATGATGGAGAGAGGGCTGGGACTGGATACAGAAAGGTCAGGGTTCATGTCCTACCTCTAACCACAAGCAAGAGCCAGGTGACCATGGGGAAGTCAACATCCAGTAACATCACATGCCATAAAAGACCTTTGAATTGCATTTCAGCTCATCAAGGATATGGGATCTCACTGACCACATCTTCTCAGAAATTCCAACTATCATCAGTCAGTCAATAAGCATGCATTCAATTAGGCACCCACTATGTGTCAGGAGCCATATAAGTGCTGGAAATACAAGGGGGAAAGTCCCTTCTCTCAAAGAGTTCTCAGTCTAATAGGGGAAATGTCCATCATTTGATGCTAAGGAAAGAACACTGGCTGTAGAGACAGGAACTGGGTTCAAATCTTGCCTTTATGTTTACTATGCATATGACCTTGGTCAAATCACTTAACTTTTAGGGGCCTCAGTTTCCTTATCTGTAAAATGAGCAAATTAAATCAAATCTGGTTCTATGATCATCTGAACCCAAGGTCTATTGTCTTCTGGGGGTGAGGGATGTCATACGCTTTTTTAAAGACTTGCTTTGCCCTGCTCCTGAATATTGATATTCTTATTATTTTAATGACTTTGATGATTGACTAATCAAAAAACCTGTAAAGCAACTTGAAGACTAAAGAAATAGAAGACAGAATCATTAAGATGCCAAGTCTCTTGAAATATGGTTTTCCTTTTCATGTCTGCATCAGCTGGGCACCAAGCATTGGTATAATGTGCTCCCTTATAAAATGCCAGTGGACGAGTGGAAGAATTTGACATTTCACACAGGACAAAGTTCAGGAGCTGCCCTTCTTTATTAATTCAATTTACTTGCCTGGATAACTTTGTGAGTCAGGGGCCTTCTCCTAATCACATTTCTTGGGGCCCTTGGGGAGTTGCTTCCAGGTTTCCATAGCCTTTGTTATGGTTGCTGGGACTCTAGCCACCAGGCTGAAGGCAAAACTAAGCCCCAGTGTTAACAAGATGGATTTTGCTTGTATAAAGATTGGAGGGTTGGACCAATGGAATAACCCTGTAGTCACATTTCTCTATTTCCTCCTGAGATTACCAGAGATCAGCTACTAAATATAGACTTTATGTGAACCACACACCCAAAACAAGAGACTCGGGAATTTTAAATGACCAAATGGAATGAGGCTCTTTCTTTTATTTACCTAACCACAGCGTTGCATTATTTTCCATTAATGTCAGGCCTTCTAAGGCCTCTTGCAATTCTTGGAGACCATGAGCATGGAAGGGATACTATTTTCTGCAAGATGATTCTGCATCATTAGCAAACCTCCCCTTGTATTTATGGGAAATAGAAAATAAATGGAGAGAATCACCATGATTCTGTGGAAAAACTCATGGGCCTGAAGTCAAAGGATCTGGATTCAAATCCTGGCCCATAAGACTTTCAGCTAGGCCCCTGTTTCTTTCATGTTACAATGAGGGAGTTGACTTTGATGACCTCGGAGAGCCCTTTCAGCTCTAAATCCATGTTCCTCCGAGGGAATAAGAAGTCATTAGAAGGCAGACCAACAATATTTGTCGTGATAGGAAGCAGAGGAATTGCTGGAGCTCAGTAAAGATTTGATGGGGTCCCAGGAAGATGAGTAACTAACTAGCTAAGGCTGCTTTCACCATCTCCCCCAGCACCTTCCTGACAAGGAGTAAGTCTAGGTACCACTTAGGGCATGGGGAGGTTGTCCATAGGTGACAAGGCAGAGAAAGGAGGAAGACACAGGCCACGTGTGCCTCCACTAGAATTAGAAAAAAGCTTTATACATCATCTGAGCTGAAGTGTATAGAAGTTAAGCACTTGACTGAAGTTACAGACAGTGAACAAGCCAATGATTTGAATCCAAGTTTCTCGTCATAGAATCTGAAGGTCTGGGTTCAAATCCTTACTCTAAGGGTTACTGCCTGTATCTGGAATATTTCCTCTCCATTTCTTTGTCTTTTAAATGACTAGATAACCTCCAAGTTCCCTTCCTGACAGCTGGGTGACCATGGAGAGAAGGCTTGACTAGGAATCAGGCAGATCTGAGTTTGAATCCTGATTCAGACTCTTTCCAACTGTGTAGCCCTGTTTGAGTCACCTAATCTGTATCTGCTTCCATTTCCTCATCAGTAAAATAAAGACATAATAGCGCTTACCTCCTAGGATTTTGAGGGTCTAATGAGATACCGTATTAAAGCATTATGCAAATGCAAACTTTGAGGTTTGCTGTATAAATGCTAGAAATTAGTATTATTTGAATCTGTGACCCCATGACTGCCACTGTCACCCTGCCTCTCTTCCCCTACAAGCATTTCTACTCATGCTCACTTCCCTGACTCAGCCCCAAGTGTGGGGGATGACCCAGGTCTTGGCCATTTTCTTCTTGGCCAAATACAGGTTAAGCCTGGATGATGCCCTGACTCCCCAGAAAGTACCAGTCTTCACTAATGCCTCTGGAATTTGAACCTGTGTCCTCAGGAAAGACAAGAACTATGTAGGAGCTTTGGACTATAGATTTCACTCCCAAAGATATCTGCAGATTTAAACAAAAGGAGCGGGAGGGGGGGAGGGGGGAGGAGGGGAGACAGTCCAAGCCACGGTCTGAGGAAGGGGTGGAGCACAGGCTGCAGTGCAGAAAGTCACCTGGACAGTGGGCCGGGTCAGGTCAGCACTCTGAGATGGGAGATGAGGAGTTTCTTTGAAGATAAAAACTTCTTCAGGAAAGGGGGTGTTTTGTCTATAACTCTCCTCAGAACCTGGCATGGCTCCTTGCATGTAGGAGGCGCTTAATGTTTGTCTAATTGATTGTAGAAAGCTGGTTTTCTTCACCAAAGTTTCACTGGAGAAATGTAGAGGCTGATGAAAAAACTCACAAAGAAAACGTGGCGTGGTCTGGTGGAAAGAACACAGGCCTGGGAATCAGGGGGTCTGAGTTCAGATCCCGCCTCTGCCTTTTGCTTCCTGGGTCACTGGGGGTAAATCTTTCCCTTCCTTGAACCTTGTCAGTAAAGGGAGGACTTCTTATGTCACTTCAGTCTCCAGGATTCCATGTCAAATATTGTAACTTCCCAGTGGAATGTAAACTCCTTGAGGGCAGGGCTAGGTTTTTCTCTTAGTTCTTATAGCCTCAGTTCCTAGCACAGCACCTTGCACAGACTGTAAACACTTATTAAATGCTTATTGAAAAGAATGAATGAATCTTGAGTTTCCCAGGTATTGGAGTGGTTTTCTGTCTCCAGTGTGCTTTGTCTGTGTTTCTAAACTCTCTCTCTCTCTCTCTCTCTCTCTCTCTCTCTCTCTCTCTCTCTAAGCCCACTAGCTCCGAAGTCAGAGGAACTGAGTTCAAATCTTACTTCTCCTACTCATTACCCATGTAACCTTGGGGCAATCACTTACCTTCCCCCATCTGAGTTTTCTCATCTGTAAAGTGAGGATTAGATGATGATGATGGTGGTGGTGGTAGTAATGGAAGCTAGCCTTTATATGGCACCTACTATGTGTCAGACACTGAGTCAGATGCTTTACAAATATTGGCCCCTTCGATCCTCACAACAATCCTGGGAGGTCAGTGCCATTATTATCTCCATCTTACTGATAAGGAAACAGGCAAACAGAGGTTAAGTGACCTTCCCAGGGTCACTCATCTAGCAAGTTTCTGGGGTCAGATTTGAAGTCAGACCTTCCTAACTCCAAGCCTGGTAGTCTGTCCACTTTGCCACCAGATGTCTTTTGAAGACTCTTTCCATCCCAAATCTATGATTCCTATCACCTGTCGTAGATATTAGTCTCAAAGTTATCCGTAGTAACTCAAAGGACTGGAATATTTTGATGTAAGATGAGAATGTAGAAGGATCCATGTTCTAATGTCAGTGCATGATCAGAAGCATTTCTTGGGGGGATCGCAGTGAATGAGAGGCCACTCTGAGATGAGCTGCTGCCCAAGGAGAGCTTAGATGAGTCCCAGGCAGGAGAGCCTCACCAATCTCCTGAGAGAAAACCAAAGCAAGCCTGGCCTCTGATGCGCCCTCCAGACTGTCCGGCTCTTTATTGTAGGCCTTCTCAGAGTGATTCATGAAACAAGAAGCAAGTGGGGGCCCGGATCTGAAGCTGGGCTTCCTGGAGCCTCCAAGGCTCTTCCCAAACACATCACTCTCTACCTGGAAAATGTCAGCGGCCCTTCCATGTGACCGGGGGATGTTTGGCTTAGGAGGAGGCAGGATGTGCTCGGTCTGCAAGTGTTTTACTGACTCCAAGTTACGAGCTCAGAGATTTCAACCTGGGAGGGACCTTGGATGTCCCAGAGCCCCCTCACCTCTGCCTCAGCCATTCCTTTCTGGTGTCTGCTTCCACGTGGAGCTCTCCTCCCAAGCTCTGACACCCTCATTCACTAATTGCTCTCTTTTTAACTAGTTGGTGTTTATTCTTTGCATGCATCTGCATGTGTGTGTGTGTGTGTGTGTGTATGTGTGTGGTGTGAGTGCGTGTGTGTGTATAGTGTGTGTATATGTGTGTATATGTATGTGCGTATGTGTATGTCTGTGTGACTGTGTGTGACTATGTATGTATGTGTGTGTAAGTGAGTATGTATGTGTATGTATGTGTGCGTGCATATGTGTATGATTGTGTATGTGACTGAATGTGTGTGTGTGAGTGTATTATGTGACTGTGTATGTGTGAGTGTGTATGTGTGAATGTGTGTATGTGTGTGTGTATGTGTGAATGTGTATGTATATGTGTGTAAGTATGTGTGTATGTGTATGATTGTGTATGTGACTGTGGATGTGTGTGTGAATGTGTGTTTGAATGTGTATGTATGTGTGTGCGTGCATATGTATATGTGTGTGTGACTGTGTATGTGTGAATGTGTATGTATGTGTGTGTAAATGTGTGAGTGTGTGTATGTGTATGATTGTGTGTGTGGCTGTGTATGTGTGAATGTGTGTGTGAGTGTGTGTGTATATGGGTATCTATGTGAACAAGTTTTCCTCCAATAGAATAAGCTCCATGAAGAGAGAAGTTGATTTGTTTCCTCTGTTTGTGTGTTTGGCTCATAGCACAGTGATGGCACACAGTAGATACTTTCTAAGAGCTTGTTAATTGACTGATGGAGGCCCATTCCCATTCAATCTAGCAAACATCTCTTAACCTTTCATCACACGCCAGACACTGGCTGTAGAAGCAAAAAGGAGTCCGCTCCTACCCTCAGGAAGCTTGCATTTCCCTCGGAGGGCAGAGTATGTACATGCATGTCTAAGTCTGGGCCACAGTCTACGAGGCCGTTTCTAGAGGGAGCTGTTTCTGGTCAATTTCCTTGAGTGGGAACGACCCCGTCTGGCACTTGGCACCTGAGTTGCTTCCAGGAAGCCACAGCTCGGCGTGGTAGAGAAGGGATTCCATTTAACTCAGCAAATGCCAGCCAAGCACCTGTTACATGCAAGTTATTATGATCTGCTGGGGATACGAGGACAACAATGAAATATGGGCCCTGCCCTCATGGAGCTTACCTTCTATTGGACATTCTAGCCATGAGAAGCCAGCTGGGCAAAGATTAGGAGGTAAAACACGGCTGCTTGTACTGGCTGACACACAGTTTGAAACACAGAGTTCAGGAAGCAAGGTCATGGGAAAGGGATTAGAGATGTAAGTGGTAGCTTGTAGAAGACAAGAAATGGAGGAGCCAGGTTATGGAGGACCCCAGGTACCATTTGTCATTTATGCTTGAGGCAAGTGGGAGCTATTGAAGAATTTTGAGCCGTGCAGTGACATCATCACATTTATCAGATCCAACTATAAGGTTCTAGGGTCCTACAATGGTCATAATAGCTCACATTTCTGGTAGCTTAGAGGTTCACAGATTAGATAGACAGACAGACAGACAGGTAGGTAGATAGATAGATAGATAGATAGATAGATAGATAGATAGATAGATAGATAGATAGACAGACAGATGTAGATATGTGTGCATGTGTACACAGATATACACAGACACGTAAAAGATGTGTCTGTATACACAGATATATATTTAGATAAGTTCATATATCTACATATAACTTTGCAAACCTTTAAACTCTACAAAAATGTGAGCTGTCACACCCTTATGTGTGTGTATATATATGTATACATATGTAAAACTGGAAACTATATATGTGATATATGAGAAATAGACAGACAGAAGGAGAGAGCCAGGGAGAGTAGAAAGAGATCCTTTATGTTCATGGGTATGTACTATATCAAAACAACCTTGTGAGGTAGGTGCTGTAATTATCCCATTTCACAGATGAGGAAACTAAGCCTAAAAATGGGGAAGGCTCATGCACAGTAAGTTTCTCAGGCAGAATTTGAACTCAGGTCTTCCTGAGTCCAACTGCAGCCTTTCTGTCCAGCTCTGCTGCCCAGCTGTTGGGTTTTTTAAAATCACAGGCAATGCTTCCCACTTAAATATTCTCCCATATCTCAGGTTTTCCAAGTCTTTTTCCGTTAGTGGCATTCTTAGAGAGCACAGTGCCGGGCACACAGCAGACACTCCATAGTCCTGGCAGGCTTCCAAAGGAGTCTGGGAAGCCGGCTCAGAGGTCAGTGCCCAGAAGAATAAACAGGCAAAGATGCTTTGAATTATTTCTGTCATGTGAATTTCAAGTAATAGTTATACACATGCACATAACACACACATCTGTGCACCTGTACCTCGGGCATCTCAAATGCTCACACCGCCTACCACAGGCTCTAATAAGCTCCTGTCCTGACTTGAGGGTACACTTGGGGTACACTTGGAGAGCTTGGGCACGGGCTCCATGAGTAAGGGGAAATCTGGCTTGTAGCGAATGTGAGAGAAGCCTCGCTGGATCCTATAAATGGAGTGAGAGCTGAGGAAGAGAGAGAGGCACATGCCAAGTTGGCTCTGACTTTCCCACAACTCTTCATTCAATGGGAACAAAAAGGCTCTCCCTTCCTGCAGCCAGGCCCCCCAGGGAAGCCAGCTGGTGTTTGAACCACAGTCGGTGTCCACTCCAAGGGGTCAGAAAAATGTCTCACTCCCCTCTCTCACCTCCTCACTTCCTCGCTTCCTCAGGCTGTCTCTGCTGTTTCCAGTTGGGATAAACAACCAAGAAGTTTGTCCAAACAGTTTAAATCCTTCTCTGTTCCCCTGCTTCTCAGCCCTTAGATCATCCTGTGAAGAGTTATAACATGTATTTCACTTATGATGTGTTTTTATAACGAGCTTATTTCCTTGTGAATTCTGTTCTTGGAACCAGAATGGATCCTTCCTGGGGTCATAAATCTTGGAGTTGGGAGGGGCCCTGGAGGCCATTAAGTCCTGTGCCTTCACTTTATAAATGAAAAAACCTGAAACCCAGAGTGTGCAGTGATTCCCCCACAGTCACCCAGCTAGGAAGTATCCAACACAGCTTTGAAGCCTGGCTCCCTCCTGATTGTCAGTCTAGCACTCTCGCATTAAACCTTTGTTTGTGACTGGGGAAAATGGGGGTCTTGCTTGAGTAACCACAGAGGCCTGGCCTATTTTAGTGAGGGCAAAAGGAAAAGGCATAGATTAGCAGGAGAACAGGGCAAGCCCTTGGTCTTGGCTGTGATTACTTCCAGGGTGGGGGGGTGGGTCAGACGGACATCAATAGAAAGAGTAGGAGGAGAAGATGACAACAGACTGAGTGGAGAGATCCAAGCGGAGAAGGGTTAAAGGAGGGTCAGAGGCGAGTCACACGGCCAGTGGTTGGATAAAATACAAGCTCTTTCCAACTCCATGTCGAGCACCCAGTAGGGTGCTGCCATAAAATAAGACACTGGAGGGCTTGGCCATTTCATTCTTCAACACATTTTACAAATGAGGAATTCTGATATTTATGAGCCCAGGAAGAATCCATTCTGGTCCCAAGACCAGAATTCACAAGAAAATAAGCTCGTTATAAATACATATTATAACTCTTGTCACAGGATACCCCCTTTCCTCCTTTCTCTCTCTCCATGTTTCCTTTCCAGTCTTATCTTCCCTCCTCTGTTACCATCCCTGGGTCCCATTCAAGACCATCTCTTAGAGGCTTGACCAGAAGAAAGCCATTGGCCTCAGTGTGAATGACCAATCAGCTCCTCGCTCCCAGGAGGTATTTGCTGCCACCCACTGAGCTTATGTGACCTTGGTGAGTCACCAGGAGGTGGCACGAGGCTGTGAAGAGCCCATTTGCCCTTCTGGGGCTCTGTGTTCATTCCAGGCACCAGTGCCAGAGAGCTGAGGCAGTGTGGTTCAGTAGAAGGGGATTCATCTAGGATTAAAAGGTCAGCTCTTTTATTGTCTTTATAACCTTAAGCAAACCTCTTGCCTTTCCTGGGCCTCAGGTTCTGACTAGAGAATTGCTTCAGCTCTCTCCCACATCTAAACTTTTTCATCTTTGCCTCCTTACATATACTTACCCAAGAGGCAACATGGGCTAGTGGTTAGAGTGCTGGACGTGGGACCTTGATGATAATCTAGCCTCAGGTTCATCTAAGCTGTGCAGTCCTGGGGAGCAGCTCTGTGGCACAGTGGACAAAGGGCCAAGCCAGGAATGAGGAAGACTCAGCTTCCTGAGTTCAAATCCAGCCTCTGACACTCACTAGTTGTGTGACCCTGGGCAAGTCTGTTTGCCTCAGTTTCCTCATCTGTAAAATGAGCTAGAGAAGGAAATGGCAAACCCCTCCAGTGTCTCTGCCAAGGAAACCCTAAGTGGGGTCACAAAGAGTCAGACAGGCATGGGCAAATCACAAACTCTGAGCCTCAGTGTTTTCATCTGCAAAATGAAAATAATAATAATTGTGCTACCTACCTCACAGGGTTGTTATAAGGGAAATACATTGGAAACTGTGTGTGAGTGTGTCTGTGTGTGTGAGTGTGTCTGTGTGTGTGAGTGTGTCTGTCTTTGTGAGTGTATGATTGTGTGTGTGAGTCTGTCTGTCTTGTGTGAGTCTATGTGAGTGTGAGTGTGGGTGTGGGTGTGAGTCTGTGTGTCTCTCTCTGTGAGTGTATGTCTGTGTCTGCGTGAGTGTGTGTGAGAATAGATCTGTGTGCATTAGGGTGTGTGAGTGTGTGTATCTGTGTCTGTGTGATTGTATGTAAGTGTGAATGTGAGTGTGTGTGAGAATAGATCTGTGTGCATTAGGGTGTGTGAGTGTGTGTATCTGTGTCTGTGTGATTGTATGTCAGTGTGAATGTGAGTGTGTGTGAGTGTGTTTGTGTGTAAGTGTGAATGTGAGTGTGTATGAGTGTGTTTGTGTGTGAGTGAGTGTGTCCGTGTGACTGTGTATGAGTCTGTGTGTCTGTGTCTGTGTGGATGTGTGAGTGTCTGTGTTTGTGAGTGTATGTGTGAGTATGTCTGTGTGTATCTGTCTGTGTCTGTGTGATTGTATGTAAGTGTGAATGTGAGTATGTGTGAATGTGTGTGTGAGTATGTGTGTGTGTCAGTATGTCTGTGTCTGTGTGTGAGTGTGTGTAACGCCATGTACCAGCAGATTCCCAAAGGAACGCTACTGTGAACAGCTTTTAGAGTTCAGATTACAAAATAGAGTGAACACTCTGTTTATTCCATTACAAATCAAGACAAACATTCAAAACATTATAATATTCACAACATTACATCTTATCACAGAAAATGGCCACACAGTTTTCACTACAGTGGCCACAATATTCAGAACAAGGCTTA
>CM053583.1:201785044-201801810 GCA_028627135.1 Pseudochirops cupreus
CTGAACTCTAAAAGCTGTTCACAGTAGCATTCCTTTGGGAATCTGCTGGTGAATGGCAATACAGATGGCATCTCCCTGGGCTTTGTCGGTGGCTGTGGAGACATCTTTGATGACACGAGCCCAGTATCAAGGCTCCATGCCCCTTGCTCTGGCCCCAGAGCCCCTCGGTTATGGCCTGAACACCATAAAACAAACTTCAGGCTGAAATGAACTGCATATAATTCAGCCTCATGGGGGGCTCTGGTTAAAAATGGCCTTTACTGAAAGACAAAACTAGGATCCCTAGGAACCTCTGGCCAGCTTCTTCAGAACACCATGGCACTGGCATTCTAGGCAATCAACCTGGCCTCCACTGGTCAGCTGTGGGTCAGATATACCTAGAACACTTGGAATCACAGGGCTTTGTGTCACTGCTCAGATGCCCGGCCTCTGACCCTCACTGAACACGGCTGAGAGAGATGTTGGGACCATCGACTCCTCTGAACGTTGACCTGAATGAGTCATGAAGGGGAAAGAAAATCTGACTGCTAAAATGCATAAATTGAAGGAAAACAGTTTTGTGAAATCTGTTTTTTTAGATATTCTTCTATTAAGAAAGATGAAGGAGAGTTGTCTGTCTTCAACTCTTTTCAGAGGTGGAAAACTAAGGTTTTACATAGGAAAAATAACATCATAAACTCTTGGATTTAAAGCTAGAGGAGATGTCACACACTCTCTGTTTCCAGAGGGTGGGGATCCAAGCTTGATCTGTTGGAATTTTACCCCATAACAAGCTTTAACAGCACCCACCCCCTTTAGTAACTTTGAATAGCTCAAAAATGCACCGAGACGTTTGGAACACTTTGTGTAACTTTGGCTAGAATCTAGAAAAGGAAAACTATTGCAATGACATTTTATTTGAGTGCTTTGAAAACAATCCCTCTGGCAAAAACTAGCCAGTGAAAACAAGAAGCCCATGAAACTGGAGACGGGGGAATTTTTCAGCCTTTTAACAAAACACACACACACATTCATGTATATATGGAACACACATATACACATGCATACACATGTGGATATATGTATATTCACACATATACACACAAATGGTTGTGTGTACATGTGTATACACATATGTATATATGTGTGTATGTATGTGTATACACACACGCATGAAAAAGTGAGGGATCTCCGTTTTCTATTATGTTTCCTGTGCAAAATCCATCTAAACAGTGTTTGGTACAGCTCTGAAAACAAGAAAGCCCATCTCTTCTGCCATATCTCGGAATCAGACCCTACTTAGCTGGGCTACTCGATTCCCCTGAAGCTGGCAAGAAGAGACCAGAGGACCATGTGGACTTCAGCCTGAGAAGTAATGAGCCTGGAAATGTCCCCGCTGTGGCTATGTGCTCTTGGAAAGTCCTCTGCTCCTTTGGCCAATCAGTGTGACCCTTAACCTCATTCTAGTCAATACTATTTGTAATGTTCAATTTTTTTCTTAATTGAACAGGTTTCTCACAGGAAACCAAGAAGGTTTCATCTTTGGGAATCAAAGAGCATAGGATTTGGACCTCCAATGGACCTTTGTGAACACAGGCAATGAGGTCCCCTGTATATGACATACTGCTCACTAGGAGAATGCCATGCTTGGGTGTCAGTGGGTAAGTGGCGCTATCAGTGTAGTATGATCCATCATCCCTTACATGGAAGTTTGAATGCTTGCTGTTCTCTGGCTTGGCTTACTCACTCCCTTGTGCCCTTGCCCTGGTAGGTTTAGATTCCCAGAGATAGAACACTACCATATGGTCACACACAAACTCCCCCAGATGGTTACAATCAAACTCTCATAGAGTCCCAAGGGTAATCCCATTGAGAGTCCCACTGGGAAATTCCTCCCCCTACTCATTCTCTAGCTCTTGAGCCCCACTGATGGATTTGCCATTAATACAACCAGCCACTTAAAATATAATGTGCCCATCTGGTATGTGATACTTACACAACCAGTCACTAACAATACTGAGAACCTTATTTGACTTTATTTTTTGAGATTCTGTATTTCTACCATGGGCTGAGTCCATGGCTCAATGATATGGAGACTCTTACTTGCTCTGTTTCTGACCTGGGCCAGTGTGACTGTCCTTTGGCAGCCTGGTGACCTTCTACATCAAAATATTTATCTTTAACAGCAGCAATTCCTTAAATCCTTCAACAGTTCAAATCTTCTCCTTTACGCAGAGATACTTTAAGCCTTAAAGGGATGGTGTCCCTTAGGTAGAGTTGGAATAGACCTTGGAAATCATCCAGTCCAACCCTCTCACTTTATAAATGAGGAAACTGAGGCACATATTTATTTCTTTATAAATCCTTTTTAAAAGAGACTGAACAATACGGTGATAGTTGCCACTTCCTTAAGATAACTATTTTCTATAACATGATCTACCTCGGTAAAACTGTCTCTATAAAACAAAATCTGACTTTTAAAGCCTAAACTTTCTAATCAGAGTTGTGATAAAATCAATATGTGGTTTATTTTCAATTCAGAGGACTGGACTCACCCAGGATCACACACTTATTAAGCAACAGAACCAGGAGGCGATTATCTCCCAGTGCCTCATTTTATTGCTAAGGAGGACTGAAGCTCAGAGAGTGAAGGTCTTGTCCAAAGTGACAGACCTTGGTGGTGATGGGGCCAGGGCTTGAATTCAAGTCTCTATTTCCAGGCCAGAGTTCCCTTGCAGGTTGAGAATAAAGGAGGGGAGATATGTCACTTTTTCCCATTAACACCATTAATGCTGCTCTCTATTGCCAATTGGGGCAGCCAGGTGGTACGGTGGATAGAACATTGACCCTGGAGTCAGGAAGACCTGAATTCAAATTTGACCTCAGACACTCACTAGCTGTGTGACCTTGGGCAAGTCACTTCACCTTGTTTCCTCAGTTTCCTTATCCATAAAATGAGATGGAGAAGTCTGCCAAGAAAACCCTGAATGGGGTGACAAAGAGTCGGTCATGACTGAAAACACCTAAACAACAATGGTCAATTATCATCCTGCAGAGTAAACCAGTCCCTTTTTTGAAAGATCATTTTAAGAAATGGCCTGTGATCTGCACTGGGGGAGAGCACATAGGAATGGGTGAGAACTGAGAACTCAGAGATAAGGATACTCTGTATACAACAAGAGGGCAGCTACAACGAGGTTACATGTTGCTGTTTTGTTCTTCCTTTGACAACACGAAAACTGAAGAATTTAAGAGAATCACAGCACCACGAGTTTGGAAGGGAGCTCTGGGGCATGAAGAACAACCACTTTTACAACATACTCCAGCCTCTGCTTAAAGATGTCCATGGAACCTCCAATTCCAGTTTTGGAGAGCTCTAATTGTTGGGGCAGCTAGGTGGCCCAGTGGATATATGCTTGGCCTCCAGTCAGGAAGACTAGAGGGCAAATCCAGCCTCAGACACTTACCATCTGTGTGACCCTGGGCAAGTCACTCAACCTTATTTGCCTCAATTTCCTCATCTGTAAAATGAGCCAGAGAAGGAAATGGCAAACCACTCCAGTGTCTTTGCCAGGAAACCCCCAAATGGAGTCTTGAAGAGTCAGACATAATTGAAACAACTGTTAGGAAGTTTTCTGGACATCAAGCTTCCATTTGCCTCTCAAAATATCCCAGTTCCTGGTTCTGGCCCCTGTGACCAAATAGAACAAGTCTAAGCTCTCCTCCCAATGTCAGCCTTTCAGACCTTTGAGGGAGGTGATCATGTTCCCCCATTCTTTTCACCTGGAGCAGTTCCTTCAACTGATGCCCCTAAGGCATGAATGCGAGGGTTTTCTCAATCTTGAAATATAATCAGAATGGACTAAGCAGTCTTTTTAGTGTTGGCATTAAAAGTAAAACAAGGCAGAGGTATGATCTTGAACAGTGTGAGGGTCCACTCTTGGGCACCTACCTGAATTCTGCCTGACTTTAATGCAGCAAACATGCACTGGGCCGTGTTAAAGGCATGCCGCCAGTTGTGGTAGGCTACATTCTTCCGATAATTCTTTTTGATGCTTAATATCCACCTGCAAAGAACCTTGAAAGAAAGCAAAAGCATAATTTAGTTATATGTAAAATTCAAATTCATAGTTATATATTCTGTTGGATTTTTTCTTTGTGTTTCTCTGGATCTGTCTTTCTCTTCTCTCCTCTCCTTCAACCTACTTACCTAGAGATTATGTGTCCATGTCATATTGTACAAGAGATCTCAAAATAAAGGCATATCCAGAAGCCCCCAGCAGTACCCACGCAGAGGGTGAGCCCTCAATGCTCTGCCCACCCACCCTGTCCACTTGACACAATTGGGAAGGTGGTGAGGAGGTTGTCAAGAGGTAATTGTGGGTAGAATACCACCACCAACACCAGGGGGTCCAAAATTGTCCAATCAACCATAAAAGAAACTAAGGCAGAGCTCTGAGCCAATAGCACTTTATTAAAGGGTCTGTGGCCCCCTCCAGCAAAGTAGACCTCAGATCTTCCTCACAATTGGAGATTTCCCCTCTCTCCAGGGCCTTAGTTTTTATGGTGCCTGATATCCAGAGACACAGAAAAGGCAAAAGTAAAATACAGGATCTCATTGGTTGATAGACTTAGCTCTTTTTTATTTTATTTTTAAATTTAATTAATAAATTTATTTTTGGTTTTCAATATTCACTTTTCTAAGATTTTGAATTCCAGAGTTTTCCCCCTCCCTTCCTTCCTCTCTCCCCAAGAAGGCATGTAATCTGATATAGGCTATACATGTGCAATCGTATTAAACATATTTCCTCATTAGTCATGTTGTAAGAAGAATCAGAACCAAAGGAAATAACCCTGAGAAAGAAAAACAAACAAAAAACCAAAAAGAGAAAACAGTCTCCTTTGGTGTGCATCGAGACTCCCTAGCTCTTTCTCTGGATGTGGATGGCATTTCCCATTGTGAGTCTTTCGGAGTTAGATAGACCCAGCTCTTGAGCCTCTCAGAAGGCTTGAAATGATGTATCAGCATGGGCAGTCACAGACTGGGCAAGACAAGGGTAATCCCTGCTGACAGACTGGTCATAAGACAGGCAAGACAGGGTGGTCTGGGGGTAAAAAAATAAGTTTGGGGACTTTCTGTGTCATTTCAAGATGTTCTACCAATGACGCTTTGGGCACAGTGATTAAGGTCTGAAGACCTTCTATCTTCTGGCCCACATTAGCCTTGGTCCTACAGGATTGGCCTTGGTCCTATAGGCCAAAAGGCTGGAGGTCCTCTGGTCAGCATTCTGGTAGTCAGGCAAGTATACTTTATAACAGCTTAGTGAACTCATAGCATCTAGTTTAAAGTTTGGGACCTATTACAAGAAAGAGTTTATCTTATCTAACTATCCCTAAATATAACATATGTAAAATATCTAATTCCTATCAGAGTATTGGTTGACTAGAGTGACTGAATGCATATTAATACATGAGTCTAGCACTAATAAGCACCACCCCCATAACCTCCTACTAAACCAAATAATGCTGATTAGGATACCATAGGGGCACATAAATCATCCCTCTCACCACCACCATGGCTTCCAGGTCTCTCTCTGCTCTCAAGCTGCCCCTAATGTAGGGCAGTGGACAGAGTGGCCCCACACTCTCTTACGTACCGGGTCGCCTTGAACAGGTCCCTCTCTAGACTTCCTTGGTTTCACAGAAATCTTGATTTAGAGCAAGATGGGCACTCAGAGGCAGAATAAGTGCCTTGCCCAAGGTCACACAGGCATTGAGTGGTACAGTCAGGATCTGACATTCCAGTTCAACCCCACTCATTTCTCAAAAAGGGAAACCAAGATATACAAAGACATGCTTTGCCCAAAGTCACATGCATAAACAGAGGCAGGGCCAAGACTTGAACCCAAGCCCTCCAACTCCAAATCCATTGCTCTTTCCATAAGGTAAGGAGGCTGGAGCTAATGGTCTCTAGCCAAAGCTGAAACCTAGGGTTTTTATGAAATGTTGCACTGTACACACCCATCAGAGTTATTGCCAGTTTACAATGAAAGGATTTTATTCCTGTGCAATATAAACCCTCAAAGACTCTATTTAAAAAGTGTTTTTAAAGATTGAAAATAAAATCTGTTCAAAGTCTTGTAACTTGGGCCATTTCAACCTTTTCATGGCATTCTCCATAAAATCTGCAGTTACTGGGCACAAGCCTGGATACTCTGTTGATGGAGCCTTCACAGCTTTGCTTGATCCTTGAATGGACAGGATCAGTCATGTCCTCTGTGAATGGAGGACAGAAAGAGGCCTCCTTTATATGTGTCAGGGGCCCCAAATACCCAGAACACACGCTGCTCCACGGGATGTGAAAAGACAAACCTTTCAGAGCTTCAGGGAGAAAAGCTATCCCTTGGACAATGCTCAGCCCAGTGGGGATGATGGTGGAAAGAGGCCCATGGCAGCTCTTCCTCTATCAGTGGCATGGGAAGGCAGATGCTCCTTATAGCCCAGGATTCCCTATCCCCATTAGGTCTCATTGGCATCATTCTCCCACTGAGATCATTCCACCACCTCTGCTGATGGAAGAATAGGCAATGAGACCCCGTTGGTCCCTGGTCCTTTAAAGACTGCTAGGTTCAAGTTGCAAGCTCAGGGAATGCCTTCCAGGCTTACCCTACAAAGGCAGTTTGTGAAGTGGGTGAGGTCCTAGATCAGAGATTCTTAACCCTTTTATGTGTGTGTATCCCGGACATGTTGGACAGTCTGGCGAAGCCCATGGACCCCTCCTCAGAATAATATTTTTAAACGCATGAGATAAAAAATGTGGGATTACAAATAAAAACCAATTCTATTGAAATGCATGTGTCAAAATATGTGTAAAACAAGAAGCTCATATACCCCAAGCTGAGGACCCCTGGATCTTGGGTGTCACTTTGTGAGTTGGGTTACTAATCCAAAATAGTAGTCCAGGAGAACGTATCACCAGGAGAAAAGGGATCTCTAAGGATAAGAAAGGTAAGGCCAGACTCTTTGGGAGGACTTTCAGCTAGGGCTGGGAAGTCTGTTTGAAGGGTTTGGAAGAGAAAAAATAGCCTAGGGCAGCACACTGTGTGGTGTTCTAGAAACTTCTTGTTCCAGAAGAAAGAAGCTTGGGGAATAAACACGGTGACCCGGAGATTGATTTATGGACCCAAACATTTACAGCAATCTGCAAACACCTTGAAGTACATGTGATGTTGGAGGGCGCCTAAAATGGCATTCAGAAGCCATTCAGGGCTTTTTTCCTTCTATGGTAGAATTTTTGGCCATGGCAACTGAAAAATAAAGAGAAATTCAAAGTGACCCTGAGCTCTGGTGGCCCTCCTTCCACCTCTGCAGCAATGGTGGCAGAGCAAGGGGCCCAGTAGGTGCTAAGAATCACAGAGCTTTTCTACCATAGTGAGAAGGTGGCATGACTCAGTAGCTGCAGTGCTTGGCTTGGAGTCAGGAAGACCTGGGTTCAAATCCTGACTCAGACTCATTAGCTAGTGACCCTGGCCAAGTCCCTTGGCCTGTCTGGGCCAGGCTTGAAAGGCATGAGGCGCCACATCTGTATGGAAAGTGAGGGGACCAGACTAGATGGCTTTGGGTCCCACAGAGCTCTAGACCTACAATCCAATGACTATTGAATTTTACAGGTAGAGCCCTCAATGTGAGCTCTTCGGTCAATGACCCATGAGCTCGCCTCTTAAGGGAGGAACTAAAATATCAATATTGATCTTTTGATTTAGATGTTGTTTTAATTTTTGTTAGAGATGATAACTAAATCCATTGTAGACAATGAGATTGCCCAGAGAGGGAAGGGAAGAGGGCCCAGAACAGAGCTTTGGGGGATCCGGGGTTAGGGGAAATGGTATGGGTGATTATCCAGTCAAAGAGACGGAGAGGTGACAGATAAGAGGAAAAACTGAAAAGGCATTTATTATATGCCCAGGAAGGAAGGAAACAAGCATTTATTTAGCACCTACTAAGAGCTGAAGCACTTGACATTATCTCGTTACAACCACCCTGGGAGAGATGTGTTATTATTATCTTGATTTTACAGTTGAAGAAACTGTGGCAGCCAGTGACTTGCCCAAGGTGACACAGCTAATTAGTCTGACTTTGGGCTCCATAATCTAGTTGTGGCTTTTGTGCTAAACTCTAAAGGTACCAAAACCAAAACAAATAAAACCTCTTTAGCGGAGGGATCTCCAGGAAAGGAGTTTTGTTCTGGGGAGGTGGGACTAGGAGGGAATGTTGTCATGACTTCTCAGAGGGCATCAAAGAGATGGGGCTGACCAACCAAAACATCAGAAGCAGAATGAAGCATTGCTGGAAGAATGTAAAGAGTGCCTTGAGGAGGAAAGAAAGAAGGAAAAGGATGTAAAAGCTGAGGGGAATGGTAGCCTGGATCAGGAGGCTGAAGGTTAGAAAAACATTACCCAGAGACGGGTGAGAAGGATAGCTGCACACTTGGAGAGAAGAGCCACAAGGCTTCTTGTGAGGAAGCTGACAATGGCTGCCCCTGGGGGCCAGAAGCACTTTGCGTTCCAAGGAATGATGAGGTGGGTCCACGGGTGCCCTTAGCTAGCGATGGTCAGCCATGACAGCTAGGCAGTGACGACAGAAGGCACCATGCAGAAGGGATGTTCAGCTCTGCCAATCTGATGTCAGTCTGGTAAACAGAGAGGTCCAGCTCTTCCCATGCCATCTATCTTGGAATCGATGGACAGCCTAGGAGACTTGTCAGACTTGACAACCATTCCCAGGAGACAGCAGAAGAAAACTGGGCCTAGAAAGTAGAGCTTTGGGGAAATGCCAGGGAAGCATCAGAGAGAAAAATGTCTTGGGGGTCAGAAGGTTTTTTTCCTTTACTACTAATGGAAAAGAGGCAGATTTGGGAAATATACATGAGGTCAAAAAGATGGAATCTGGGGAAGAAATTTTGATATCTGGAGCAGTCAGAAATATAAGAATGATGTGCTCCTACATGGAGATGGAGTGTACTTAACAAAGGCCAGTAAAAATTGGGTTGGTTGGAGACCTGCAGGTTTCTAAATCTAAGCAGAAATTGGAGAAAGAGGTGATGGAAGTAGCTTTCATGCATCCACAAAAGTCTAATATCATAGAGAATATGCCCCCGTTGAAGGCATCACCATCCTCACAGTCACCTGGGTCCACAACCCCACTGTATTCCCAACTCCATTTCCTGCCCCACCCTCAGATCCTATCAGTTTCCTAAATCTTACTGTTTTGACTCCATGATATTTCTCATAAATTTCCCCTCTTCTCTATTTACATAGCCCCAATACTAATGCTGGCCATCATCCCCTCTCACCTGGACAATTAGCTCCTAATTATTCTTCCTGACTTGTATGTTCCCTGCTCCAATTTATCCTTTACCCAGCTGCCCTGCTCAAGAAATTCCAGGTTAGACAGATCAGACACCCCATTACCTCTAGGATTCAGTACAAACTAGCATTTAAAGCCCTTCACACAGCGTTCATAGTAAAGAAGATAAAAGCCAACCACCGCTGGCTGTGTACCCTAGATAGAGGAATGGATTTCAGAAGGGCTCACAGAAAAAAGTGGCAGGATTCCATGGCTTGGTATTTTTTCAGGTGAAGCTGGAATCAAAAGCTCTGATAGGCACAGTGATGGTTTGGATAAGGAGAAAAGAAAAGAGAAAGGATTTTTAGAAAGAGACTGATACGGCTGCCCATCAACCAGCTCCGATTTTTAAAGGGATATATGTACAGAAGAAGGAAGGAGCTTAGGCAATGGAAGATGAAGCTCATAGTGTGGCATGGGTCCAGAGGAAGAATGACAGGAGGCGGAAGCCTGGAGTGAGCTGAGTCTGGCAAGGAGGCTGACTTCAAAACAGCAGCAGCAACAACTATGTCAGGGTAAGGGAAAGAGGTAAGAAGAGATAAAGGTTGTGCTTCAAGATGAGTGGAAGATGATAATGGAGAAGAGCCTCCTAGGTGACGTGAGGGGCAGGCTTATTATTCAGCCAATCCCTAAGCACTGCTTAAGCACAGGGTATAGCAGGTAATCCATCTTTCCACTCTGCTCTGGGCAAACAACGTCTGGGAGATTGGGGGGGCGGTGGCACGTGGAGGGCTGGGGGTACCATCAGAGCTGTCTTCAAGTACTTGAAGGAGCCCCACGTGGAAAATGGTAAGGCTGGCTCTTTTTGGTGCTAGAGGGATGAACCAGGAACTAAGGATAGGGGGTGCTGAGAAGTGGGTTTAGGATTGCCATCAGAGGAGAAAACAAACACAATCTTCCTAACAATCGGCAATCCAAAATCAGAATCATAACAACAGCACCTAGCATTTAAACAGATCTGCTAGCGGCACCACAGTGCACAGAGCACTGGGCTTGGAATCAGGAAGACTACTCCTGACTTCAAATCTAGCCTCAGATACTCAGTTGCTGTGTGACCTTGGCCAAGTCACTTAACCTTGTTTGCCTCAGCTTCCTCCTCTGTCAAACGAGCTAGAGAAGGAAAAGGCAAACCACTCTAGTATCTCTGCCAAGAAAACCCCAAATGGGGGCACGGAGAGTCAGATGTGACTGAAATGACCGAACAGCAGCAACAACAGTTAGTGGTTGCTCATGAAGGGCTCCATGATGTGGTGAATAGAGCAGTAAGCTTGGAGTCAGGAGGCCTTGGATTCAAATCCTGTCTCAGACACTGGGCTGGATGGCTTCCTGTCTGGGCCTCGGTGGCCTCACCTCTAAGTGAGGAGTTTAGACCTGACAACCTCTCAGGCCCTTTCTGATTCTAAGTCTATAATTTTTGATTCTGATGATAAAAGACCAGGTGTTGTACTGTTGCTGGGAGGACATATAGTGGTAGAACTGAAAGGGCTTGAGGACATGGCTCAAGGTCCACGTACTTCAGGGGCTCCCAAGATACTTAATTTGTTGGTTCAGGGCACTTCCCCTCTGCTCACGCCTGCTCACACCTTTCTCAGGAAGGAGGCCATCTTCATGAGTTTAATCAACTAAAGGCAAGCCATGGTGATGGGAGTATCCAAATGTTGCTGACTTGGATACAGGAAGACACATAGTGAGGCCTTTGCTAGTCCCAAAGGCTGAGCTTCTACAGGTCACACGGGTCACCAGACTCGGGTTCAGGGCCAGAGGGAGAATCTGGAGTCAGAACCATGCCATAATGGGGCTATCAAAAGTCCAGGTGGCCTTCTCTTCCAGCTTTTTCCTTGGTTACTATCTCCCATGAATGACTGCTCCTTTGCTCTAGTATTCTCTTTCCTTGGCCATGCCTGCTACTTTCGATCAATCAGCACCCATTTACGAAGGGCTTACTACATGCCAGGATTAATATATACTGGGGGGAAATCACCTGCAAAATGATGAGCTCAAGCATACTGTGGAGTAGTAATGGCTCAACACCCCTTGAGGGAGTCGAAGTGGTCTTCCTTCCAGAGGTGAATGTGGGGTGAGCTGAACATGGTGGCCAGAGGAACGAGAGAAGACAATAAAAAGCCAAGACCCTACATGGGAATAGAGAAAACGGAAAGAGGGAATTCTGTCTGTCTTGCTTCAGCTGTAGTAGAGAGAAGGGATAAGGAGGGAAGCTGTTGAGATAGGAAGGTAAGAGAGAGAAGCTTAGAAGGAATCCAGGGACCAAGTAGAAGAATTAGGCCTTGAAAAAATAGTCAATAGTAAGACACAGTAAGTTCTGGGGTACCACCAAACTAAAATTTTAGAATCTAAGGAATGAGAGAAATGATTTTTCTATTACATTAATAACCAATTATTAAGTTGGGATCCAGGTTTTTCCTCAGTTTCCTCACAAGCCTGGCCCTTGTTAAAGGCAATCTCTGAAGGACTTATGCCTCAAGGAATATGCTCTTCCATCTTGGGCAGGACCCCACCCAACTAGGAGACCTAACATCTTTTTAGAGTATAAACGGAATCCAGTCTGGGCAAGTCCTTACCCTGAGAAAGGAGCCCCTGTCCTAGTACCCCTCCAGTAGAGTTTAGGGTGACCCAGTTCATGGGGGAGAAAACCAACCAGAGTGGTCTGAGTAGAGACAGAATCCCCTGTCCAGATTGCTGGTGGTGACTGAGTCTCATGATCTGGTACCAGGCTCTCAACAGGAGGAGCTGAAGACTTTTAGCCCACCTCCTCATTAAGTGTCCACCAATCATGGCCAATTTTCCTTTGTTGAGAGAATTCCCTTTCAGAAGGGCTATTTAAAGCTTTCGGGGTCTCCACTGGGCAGCTTTGGTTACTGAGAGAAACCGCTGACCATCAATTTACTGATTTCTGGGATTTCTGGCTAGCCTAATTAATGAGTTGATTAATTATTCAGAAACTCCGTGTCTGGGGTTTTTTCATTTGATCCACTCTGTATTGATATTGGCAACAGTGTGAGGAATGGCCTAGAAAGAAGGGAGATAGGAGGAAAACCAGGTGGGATAGAAAAGCATCAGCTTAGGACAGTTATGAGAGTTCAGACTGGAGATGGAGAGGGCAAAGGCCATCTTGGGGTTTATACAAACAGAAAAGAAAGGTCAATGAATTTGGTATCAAGGAGGAAAACGTGACTAAGGCAGAAATCAGAATGATGCTGATTCTAAAACACATTGAAAACTGCCCAGACACAAAAGCGTGAAATGGTTTTATAGGATTTAGGAAAACATGGTTCTGGGGATCACCCAGAATGAGAACTGGGAAGGATCTCAACATGGATCTCACTCAAATGCTTCATTTTGCAGATTAGATAACTGAGGCCTGGAAAGGTAACATAATTTGTCTATGTTCATACAGGTAGTCAATAACAGAGCCAAAATTTGAATCCAGGACCTTTGATACCAAATATGGCCCCTTTCCAATGTGCCCCTTTGCCTCTGGAATATGCTGTGATGGTAAGAGGTGAAATTAATGCTTTGGATATAAATACATAAACTGAGAACCATGAGCTCCTTTTTCCCTCTGCTCCTCACACTGGTGAAGCCCCTTCTAGAATCTTGTGGGTAGAAATGATATTAGATATCTTGTCCAAAGTGCCTCATCTTATGGCTGAGGAAACAAGCCCAGACAGTCTAAATGACTTATTAGCATATATCTAGCAAGTGTCTAGCAGAGACGGGACTAGAACTGGGTTTTCCGGCACTCGGCTCACTGCTTAGTCCTCTTGTCACAGTCAATGACTTATCTCAGAATGAAGTATGAAGTATTGTCCTCCTCAACAGTCTTTCTTTAGTATCTCATGATGGTCAAAGGTCATGACTCTGGGCTCTCAAAGGCTTATGGAGGCCAGTCTGGCTCATTCTACACAATCTGGCTACAAAGGCAAGAGTCCAGGGCTGCGGAGGGACTGTGTGCCCATGGGAAGGATCATTGCTTGATTGTGGTGTAACAAAGTTTTTGGTTACAACAACTCACAGATACCATCTACTGAGGTAGGGAAGGGTTGCAACCTGCATCGGAAAACACTAATGGAATTACAGATGCTTGGAGCATGTAGGGTCCATGAGACAACAGAAATACGTTTAACTCACTGGTATTTGGGAAGTGGCTAAAATGGGTGGGTATGGAAAGATGTGAGGGAGTGGCCTGCCCATCTTCCAGTTCTGAATGGACAAGCTGGGTTAATAAGCTCATATAATGCAATGAGCTGCCATGATTGCAGAGGGCCGAGGAGGAGGCATTCTACTGCTTCCTGGCAGAGAGGGGCGGGATCTGGGGTACAGAAGGACACACATGTTTTCAGATGTGGCCAATGAGGGAATCTATTTTACTCAACTACACATATTTGTTACAAAGATTTCATTTTTCTTTTTTTCATTTCTGAGAGGAATAGGAAGAGGAGAAAATAAATGCTTGTTAATTCAAAATAAAATAAAATTCAATTTAAACAAAAAAATCCTAGGATCATAAATATAAAGCAGGAAGAGATCTCAATGACCATCTGTTCCAGTTTCCTCACAGGCCCAGGGAAGCTGCAAAGGTGATGTATGAATCCAGAACCTCTGACTTTATTTATCTGAAGACTAGTGCTCTGTATTTCTACCAAACTGAAGGTATTGTGGTCTGTTAAAAACTCCATGCGTCTACCGATCAGCACAGAAGCCCAAACTCGCCCTCCTTCTTACCTAGGCTGGTTTGTTCCTCCTTAGCAGCTTACTGACCCCCTACTCTTGGGTGTTTACTTACTGTGGGCACCTGACAATGGCAGCCCCCTACAGCTCAGAACTCCCTGAGCTCAAGAGATCTGCCAGCCTCGGCCTCCCCTAGAGCAGGTAGGGTGTCCAGTGTCTTCTGCCTTTATGGCCAATGTGCTTTCCATTAGATCACTCACAGAAGAGAAACTGAGGACAAATCTAAGAAGGATTACCTGGAATAGACCATTAGTGTTGATGCTGCAGCGAGGTTTTAAAGCCTCTTCACTGAGGAATTTGTAGTTGAGTGGAAGAATGCATGTAGGCCTTGCTCAAAATGACAGACTGCTCCATCCCGGAAGGTCCCTACTGGTGGCAGCCATCACTGGACCTATGCCTGGCCTGAGATCACACATTTCACCAAGTTCCCCACACAAGCAGTGGGTGGCACTGGTTTATCATCTGAATACATTCTGGAGTTGTTCCAAAGCTGAGTACGGGGGTTGGTGAAGCCAGGGCATCACGCTATCCAAATTATCTTTGTTCTCACAAATTCAGTTTTACACAGGACAAAAATAGCCTCTGAATAGTTCATGTTGAATAATTCCTCTTGTCCCAGCCCCTCCCCTTTCCTCTTACCTCGTGTTTTATCTGGAAATTCTGCACTAGGTTGAGGTCAGTGAACATCCGAATTGTACAGAGGGCTGTGTCCAGATCAGAGAGCTCGAAGTCACTGAAGGAGAAGTCCATTATCTTGAGGGTTTGGGCGGATGGTATCATGGCGGCCTTAATGGGAGCGGGTGCGAGGAGGCAGGAAAAAAAACAACAAAACAGCAGTCAGCAATCATGGGGCCCCTTTCAGAAAGATTCCCTGCTCTGCTGGCAAAATCAACACTCCCTCCTCCCTCCTAGAATGCTTTAAGTGGTTTCAAGTTGCTTAGTAATGAATTCTCTTCCTCCATCTGTGCCCCAAACATCTCCTCTCTTCTCACCCCTGGGGGTATGGAGCCACTTCAAAGAGGAGGGAAGAGGATGCTTGGTGGCATGTTACTGAATAAAACAAACTCCAGGCAGGCAGTACAGTGGCTAGAGCCCTGGTCCCGGAGTCTGGAGGACCCACATTCAAATATGGTCTCAGGTACTACTAGCTGTGTGGCCCTGGGCAAGTCACGTAACCCTGATTGTCTCAGTGTCTGCATTTGTAAAACGAGTTGAAGAATGAAATGGCCAAGCCCTCCAGTGTCTTATTTTATGGCAGCATCCTACTGCGTGCTTGACATGGAGTCAGAAAGAGCTTGTGTTTTATCCAACCACTGGCCATGTGGTCCCAGGACAGCACCTAGCCTTTCTGGGCCAATTACCCATCTGTGGAATGGGTTTGGGACTTGAATGTTCCTTCCAGCTCTCCAGTCATCCTCCTTTTCTTGCCAGATGGTCGCTATCACTCACCCACATTTCCATAGAGCCTTAGAGAGGCAACATGTGGATCGCAGGCTGGTTCTGGAGCCCAAAAAGCCTGGGTTCAAACCCTGCCTGTGATATGTGGCTTGGCAATTTAACTCCCACAGCCCCAGGACATTTTTCTAAGATTACAAGTTGCAAATAAGTTACTGATCTACATTGTTGGAGGAAGTCACCATGTGGGAATTTCCCTGTACCGATGCAATCACAAGTCCAGTTAAAACACACACACACACACACACACACACACACACACACACACAAACACAAACACACATGCACTCACACAGACAAAAACACACAGGCTCACACACACACACTCATGCTCACACACACGCAGACATACACACACACTCACACAGACAACACACTCACACACAGACAGACATACTGACACACACACTCACATACACACGTACTCACATTCACACTTATACACATTCACACAGACACAGACACACAGACTCATACACAGTCACACGGACACACACACACAAACACACTCACACACACTCACATTCACACTTACACACAATCACACAGACACAGATACACACACTCACACACCCTCATGCACACAGACATACTCTCACACACACTCACACAGACACAGACATACATTCACAGAGACACACAGACTCACACCCACCCCCACACTCACACAAGACAGACATACTCACACACACAATCATACACTCACAAAGACAGACACACACACACACATAGACACACTCACATAGATACACACAGACACACACTGACACACACACATACACACTCACACAGACACTCACACAAAGACACACAGGCTCACATACACTCACACTCATGCTCACACACACACGCAGACATACACACACACTCACACAGACAACACACTGTAATAGTAATCTGTTTAGCAGGATACTTAGCACTTAGTACTAAGTGCTAAGTGTGGAAGGGGCAAACCCTGTCCCACTGTTCAGAAGGCATTAACTCCCCTGTTGATGTGGAAGAAGGGGATTGGCTGAGGTGTGTATATAAGCAAGAATTCCAGAGACAGACAGACAGAATTGGAATGTTGCTCTGGGTGAAGGAAGAATTGTGGAGACTGAAGCTGGCTGAGAGAGAGACAAAGAGAGGGAGAGAGAGAAAGTTTCTCTCCCAGCATCTGAGAGACAGAATTGGAATTT
>CM053583.1:201802310-201870032 GCA_028627135.1 Pseudochirops cupreus
TCTGTCTGTCTGTCTCTGGAATTCTTGGTTATATACACACCTCAGCCAATCCCCTTCTTTCACATCAACAGGGGAGTTCATGCCTTCTCAACAGTGGGACAGGGTTTGCCCCTTCTACACTTAGCACTTAGTACTAAGTGCTAAGTATCCTGCTAAACAGATTACTATTACACCATCGCATCCTCTGCCTGATGTGCCCAGCATTCATGCCTCTTCCTCTCTATGTCTCCTTGTATGCAAAGAACCAGCTGACTGACCTGGAGATCCTGGCCCTGCTCATTGCAGCCCTGAGCCATGACCTGGATCACAGAGGGGTGAACAACTCTTATATACAGAGGTAAGCACACTTCTTGAGGGCAAAGGGCAGAGGGCAGGCCTGAGGCTTTGGGGCTGAATGATAGAGGGACCTTCTTCTTAAAGCCATACAAAACATTTGACATTTGTTTTCCATCCATCCAATAAACATTTATTAAGCCCTTACTAAGTGCCAGACATTGTGCTTGGGAATAGAATGAATGAAAAGAGTCCCTGCTTTAAGGAGCTTGTAATCCAATGGTCTTTTCCCAGGCTTAGAGTCATTTAAAGACTGTGGAGTCTAGCTCCTTTATTTTACAGATGAAGAAACTGTGGACCAGAGAGTGACTTGGGACACAGGTAGGTCTGATGAGGCAGCAGGTTATAGTAGAGAGAGTGCTGGCCTTGGAGTCAGAAAGACTTGGGTTCAAATCCTGCCTCTGACATTTATTGCCTATATAATAATGGACAAGTTACCCTCTCTGAGCCTCAGTTTCTCTGTCTGTAAAATGGGAACAGTAATAACACTTATCATACTGGGTTGTTGAGAAGATCAATGGGATAATATGTGTAAAGAGCTTGGAAATCTCAGTATGCCATCTAAATGTTGGCTGTTATTATTATTCCTTAGGAAGAGTGGTGTCAATGATGATACTAATAACCCATCAAGTAGAGAAGAATGAGGTCTGTAACTGACATTTACATGGTGCTCGGAAGCTTGCAGGGCACTTTGATTTCTTTATTTAATTTGATTCCAAGAACAACTTTGTTGAGCAGATACCACAGGAGATATTATTTCGATTTTACAGATGAGAAGATTGAGGCTCAGCAAAGTTAGCCGACTTTCCTAGGGATTGTTTTGTTCTTGGGTATCTGTATCATACAGTAGACACTCAGTAGATGCCTGTTCATTGATTGCTGTGCCCCACTGCTAGGAACTTAATATTGGGGACGATGATATTAATGTTATCTAACATCTAATATCACTCTAATGTAATGTTTGCGAAATGCTCTCCACATTAGCTTCTCTGGTCCTCCCAACAGCCCTCTTCAATAGATGTTAGTTATCCCTTTTCTACAGATGAGAAAACTGAGTCTCAGAAGTTCCATGATTTGTCCAAAGTCACACAGCTGGGCAGTTTCAGGGGCAGGATTTGAATTTAAGTCCAGTGCTATAAACCACATATTCTCTCTCCCAGAATGTAAATAAGCACCTTGGAAGCAGGAACTGGCTTGCTTGCTTGCCTTTTTTGAGGGTGTCTAGCATCTAGCACTCTGCCTAGTGTACAGTAAGCGTTTAATAAATGTTTGCTTTATCAGTCTATGCCAAGCTGCTTTACCAGTCCTAATAAATGGAATAGTGACTTAGATCTGGTTCTCTGCCTGTAGACACAACTACCAAGTTGTCTAAGAGACAGTGTATGTAGGAGCTTAAATGTTAGACTGGAGGCCCAGGAAGAACTAGATTCGAATCCTACCTCAGTCTCCTACAAGCTCTCTCTCCACTGGCCATGGGCACCACCCGCTGACTCTTGGCTTTCTCATCTGCACAGTGGAAATAATCTCCACCTCTTGGGCTTGTTGTGAGGCTCAAATGTGATGTGTGATGAACAGAGCCGAGTAAACTTCAAAGTGCTTTATGATCATCAGATATTGGTACTTTCTCACAGCTTTAAGACAAGTTGGGAGAAAAGAGGATTTTCACCTGGGCCATGCTCAGAAGGCTTCCTCTGACTTCAAGCTGCTAGTGCCCACCAAAGGCGAGCCTTCATGGCCCAGGGAGGCATCAGTCCTCTTTATCACTATCACCAATACTTCTGTTTCTTGGCCTGAGGTCAATACTGTGAGGATTTTGTTACAGCTCCAACTTTAAAAGCTCTAAATTTTAGGGAATGAATTTTGCATTTTAGAGCAGTTTTATATAGACAGATAGATATGATTATACGTGACTGCTTTCTTAAGGAAATGACAGCTATTCCTGTATGGCCAGGCTTGTGATCTAAATAATCATATACATGTGTAAATAAATCAATGTCCCAACAGCTCCATAAATGATAAACAGTGTCCTGGGCTGACCTAATCATCAGAAAAAGCATCACGCTGTGAGACAAGTAGCAGAGACTGAGATTTTGCTGCTTGGAAGGTCATTGTTTTGTCCAGGCAGCCTTCTGGTGCCTCCCTGGCCCCAGGTTCTTCCTCAGGTGCAGTTGGGGTCTGTGGCATCACCTTCAGTAAGAAAGACACTAGGAGGGACCTGAAAAGGGGGATGGGGATGAAAGATCTGTAGAATGAAAGCGTGTGCTTTGGGGTCACTGCCTTCATTGCCTTGATCAACCTGACGAGTATCTGTGAGCCTCAGCAGACACTGAGACCTGACAAAAAGAGGGGCGCCCCCACCCAGAGATGTCCAGCGGCATGACTCCTCCACCCCCGCCACCTTCAGAGGTCATCCGATTGGTCACAGACTAGAACTGCTCAGCTAGATTTTTTTTTTTTGCTCTGTTTATTTAAAAATACATGTCTCAGAAAACATCTGGAGAGACGTCATCTCCACTTCAGAAAATGTCCTGGGAAAAAAGACAGTGACACAGAGCCCTGGACCCACAGCCACTGGGGAGCGGGCAGTCTTAGCTCCGCCGTGACCTTCTTCTTTCCTTCTTTCTAATCCTTGAGCATTTCCAGGGATTTTCTGCTTTCTAAATCCCCACGGTCAGACAAGTAATGGGGGGAGGGGAAAGGACTCAATGCTTCTCGTTCTGGTGTTCTTCGCACATGAGAGTGGTTGGGTGGTACAGTGGGCAGTGCACCTGGCCTGGAGTCAGGAAGACTTCCTCCGATGCTTAACTAGCTGTGTGACCCTGGGAAAGTCACTTAACCTCTCACTGCCTCAGTCTCCTCAGTTGTGAAATGAGGATGAAAATGGCATGTATTTCCCAGGGTTGTTGTGAGGATCAGAGGAGATAATATTTATAAAGCAATACTGTAGTGCCTGGCACAAAGCAGGCACTTAATAGGAGCTTGTTTCCTTCCTTCCATCCATCTCCCAGTCCTGGGTATTTTTACTGGCTATTCTCCATTCCTGGAATGGCCTGGAACACTCTGTCTCTGTCTCTCTGTCAGTCTCTCTCAGACTCTGTGTCAGTCTCTATCTCTCTCTCTGCCCCAGTCTCTCTCTGTCTCTCCCTCATTTCTCTGTCTCTGTCTCTCTGTCTCTCTGTATCTCTGTCTGTCTCTCCCTCTCTCTCTCTCACTTGCTTGCTCTCTCTCTCTTGCTCTCTCTCGCTCTCTCTTTGTCTCTCTCTGTCTCTCCTTCACCTCTCTCTGTCTCTGTCTCTCTTCCCTTCTCTCTCTCTCTCTCTCTCTCTCTCTCTCTCTCTCTCTCTCTCTTTCTCTGTCTCTGTCTCTCTCTGCATTTCTCTGTCTCTCTCTTTCTGTCTCTCTTCTCCTTCTCTCTCTGTCTCTGTGTGTGTGTGTCTCTCTGTCTGTCTGTCTATCTCTCTCTGTTTCAGTCTCTGTCTTTCTCCATCTCTTTCCCCTTCCTCTTCCCTCCAGCCCCCTCCCCAGCTTCCTAGGCTTCTTTCAAATCTCAACTCCAATACTGTCTTCTACAAGAAGCCTTTCCCCATCTTTCTAATGCTAGTGCCTTCCATCTAATGGCATCTTCATCTTATTCTGTGTATGTCCGATTTGTACATAGTTGTTCACATGCTGTCTCCTCCCAATGGACCAAGAGCTCCTTGAGAACAGGGACTATGGGCCTTTCTTTGTGTCTGTTGTGCTCAGCACAATAGCTAGCACATAGTAGGTACTTTAAAAATGCATGTTGACTTAACTTTGTGATAAAGGATTTAGTGAGAGCAGGATTTTCTGTATCAATAGGCTGTTAGGGAAAAGCTCTCACTTGTAACTCCAAGAAACTGTAGCATGAACAACAGCCACAGCCCAGTAAAACCATTTTGGCAGATGAGTTAACCTAGGTCAGGGGTAGCCAAGAGGCCTCTGACCCCATCAGTGATTTAGGGGAGTGTCTGTCCCAAGCATACCCCCAGTGGAATGGGCAGATGAGAACAGTTTGCTACAATGGCCATGAAGGCAGCTGAAGCAGGCGCTGTGGAGCCTTACAGCCTTACCAGACATCAAAGATGCCAAGGTCATCCCCTGCCTCCCATCACTCATCATCTTGGCTTGTTCTGCCACTGGACTTCAGTGAGTCTGGAAGGGAGAATGAGGTCGGAGATTTTGTGCAGCTCGGCATCACTTACATCCAATTCACACGCAATTCAAAACATCACCCAGTGATGTCACTGGTCCTCTTCAAGAACTAAGCAAGAACAATGAGTGAAAAAACAATGCAGTGTCTACCTATTTTTCAATGAAAGAGGACCTTCTGGAAACTTCCAAAAGGGCTAGCATTGGCATCAGGGGTCCAGAAATAGTGTTTAAACTTCAGACATTCATTTCAGTTAACTTTTTTTAGCACCTACATTGTGCAAGGCACTGTAGATACAGAGACAAGAATGAAGAGGGTCCTGCCCTCAAGGATCTTACCTGCTACTGAGGTCTCTAGAAATGCTGCCCGTAAGAGCAGCTGTGGAGCATATCCTTGAGAGAAGCCAAAGATTCTAAAAGGCAGAGATAAAGGTGAGGAGGAAGAGGGTGCTTTAGGTATTCTGGAAAACTTGTGCAAAATCATGGAGATCAGCAATTGAATGAGAAGCTTCAAGAACACCAGATGTGAAGTAAATGTAGAAAATGCTGGACTGACGGGCTTTGCTTCTAAGACAAAAAGGTTTATTTGATCCTAGGGACAGTGGGAATTCACTGAAGATTCTTAAACAGAGGGATAACGTGGCTAGAGCTGTACTTTCAGAAGATTATTTTGGCAACAGTTTCAAAGGATGAATGAGAAAAGGAAAATGCCCATTGGAACTATGGTCTAGATGAGAGATAATGGCTAGAATTGGGGCTTGCTGCTGTGAGTAGATAAGGATTGAAGGCAGAGGGAAATGTCAAAGAGGGCTCTACAGTTATGGAGCTAAGGGACTGGAGGGATGGCATTTGGTCTCAACAGAAATAGGGAACTGTGGAGGAAGAGTACCCTTAGAAGGACAGAGGAGTTTTGTTCAAGCCACCATTTTCAGTCTCTGACCTAATCTACTTAGAATACTAAAGAGTCAAAGTTCAGTTTCAGATTACTTAATAAATATTTTTAATTTAATTTTCTTTAGTTAACAAAAATCTTTTTGTCTCACATATTCCTCTTTCCCACTAAAAAAAAAAAGTCAGGCAAAACAAGTTACCACATTGACCGTGTCTAAAAATGTCTGCCTCAATTCCACATTCTGGGTTCCATTACCCCTTCTGTAGGGAGATGGTTAGCATGCTTCATTTCTATTCCCTGGGAGTCATACTTAGTCAGTATATTGATCAGAGTTAAGTCTTTTCTGATGTTGCTGTTATTGTATAGGCCATTTAGTAAATATTAAGCTTCCTAATGCAATTGGCATCAGACTTGAGAGAGAAGACATAATATCATCCATTATAACACAGGATTTGAGTTTGGGGGTTTTCCTTTTTAACAAGGACACATGTTGGTGATACTCTCTTCCTCACTCTCTTTTTTTCCCTAATGGGGGAAGAAGATAGTTTACAAGTGATTACCTTGATTTTAAGGGGGTATTGATTTTTAAGAACAGGAGACTCTGTGGGCAAAAGGGTGAAGGATAAATAAATTTCCATTGGGGAAAATGCTGAGTTCTTTGTGACCTCAAAGAAAAGTGTCCATGTCACTTAGATTCCAGCCTTCATGTAGTCCAGAGGTTCTGGTTATTCTCAAACCTCTGAGTCTTAATGTCTAATGTCAGAATAAGAAGCATCATGACAATAACGGATGAGAACCAGGGTCAGAACCAAGACAACCTGGTTCAAACCCCACCTCTGATATATATTGACTATGGAACCCAGAAAATCATGTATTGTCTCAGAGCTCTAGGCCAAGGGTGCCAGACTCAAAGAATGGATTCCATGTTGGCTTAGAAAACACCAAAATCAACACTGTCTACATTGTAGTTTTTTAAATTTTATTTTGTTAAACATTTCCAAATTACATCTTAATCTGGTTGTGACCACACATTGACTTGGTGACTCCAAGAAAACACCTGCTCAAGGTAACTCCCTAAAGCTCTAAGATGCATAGAAGGTGCTAACCTGCATTGGTTAGAGGGAATTTCTTCACTTTTGAGTTGATTCAATCAGTGGGATCCCTGTCTCCCTCCCCACCCCCACCCCATTAAAGGCTAGAGAAGTAATCTCATATTTCAGCCTTGGTTTCAGATCTCTCGTTCTTAGACTGTGCAAGCGGTAACATGGTCCCTCCCCTGAAAGAGCTTGGGGTCTGGTTGGCGAGATGACGATGAAAGGCATGAAGATCACAGAAATGATGATGGTGATAGCTGACCTTTGTGTACAGCTTAAGATTAGTGAGACCCTTTCTATACGTTATTTCATACGTAAAGGGGGAAGAGTCCTCAAGTCCTTAGAGTTCAGAAGTTCTGGCTTCTCATCCTGCCTTAGCTTCTTTATTAGCCGTGTGACTGAGGGCAAATCACCTAACCCACTTGAGCCTCAGTTTCCCCATCTGTAAAGTGGGAATAATAATACCACCCTCATAGGGTTGGTTGTGAGGATCAGCACTTAGCAAACCTTCAAGCTCTGTAAAAATGTGAGCTAGTAATTTTTCATTTGATCTTAGCATCCCTGTTTAGCAGAGGATAAAACTTGACTTCAGAAGGGTCCCTTGACTTTCCCATGGCCAGGCATCTAGTAAGTGTCAGAGTTAGGATTTGAACTCGGGACTTCTTGACTCCAAAGCCATTGCTCTGCACACCTCAGCATGCTGCTTCTGGTGTGCCAGATAGGACTAGCATCCATGAGACAGAGGAGCAGAACAAGAATGTGTCTGTATGATGTGTATGTATCTCTCTCTTTTTCTCTCTGTCACACACACACACACATCAAAAATGCAGAATTATGTGGCATAATCAACAACTGTTGTGGGAATTAGGAAAGAGAGTGGGAAGTGCCCTGGATCAAAAGAAAAATATGTTTCTTTAAGTCAAAAAAGACCTGAGTTTGAATGCTGCTCCTGACATGTAACATGGACATGTTGGACAACTCATTTAAACTCTTTGAACCTCAGTTCAACTATAAAATGGGAATAATAATTCTACTTCTTGCCTCCCAGGGCTCCTTAAAGCCCCATAGAAATGGGATCTGTCTTTGGGCGAGAGGAGAATAAAGGGCAGTCTGCCACAGTGGAAAAGGAATCCCATGGGGCATGGCAGAAGATAGTGAAGGGGGAGAGGAGAGGCTAGAAAAGGGAAAGAGGGGACCTGGATGGATCGAAGGTACAGGGCACAGCTATGAGGGAAGAGGACAAAGGCTTGTAGTCAGAACAGTGTTCTCAGAGAACACAAATAAAAGGCATTGGGATGGGAAGAAGAACAGAGCCACATTGTGAAGATTTGGCAGGAGGACAGACAGCAAGATGTAGATCAGGCTTTGCTGCTCTAAATAAGAGCTTATTTATTTTTACAGCATTTATTACACGTCCCTCTCCTGGAACAATGTTTTACAAAGAAAAATCCCCATGATAAATACGCGTAGTCCAGCATTGCTCGTGTCTGAAAATACGTGTCTCTTTCTGCATTTCCAGTCTATCACCTGACTGAAAGGAGGACATGGGCAGGATGTTTCATCTTTAGTGCTCTGGGCTCATGGTTTATCAATTCATTGATCAGAGGTCTACCATCTTTGAAAGATGGCTTTCTTTACAATGTTGTCATGTAACTTGTCCTATTTCTGCTCATTTCACTCTGCATCAGTTCATAGAATTCTTCCCAATGTCCTCTGAACTCGGCTACTTCATCATTTCTTATGGCCCAATAATATTCCATTGAATTCAGAAACCACACCTGTTTAGCCCTTCCTCAATTGATGCTTCCTGCCTCGTCCCAGTTTCCTTTCTACTTTTTGGCTACTACAAAGAGAGATACTGTAAGTGTTTTTGTCCACATGGGTCTTTTTCCTCTTTCTTTCATCTATTTAAGGTATAAGCCTAGTACTGGTTTAGTTGGGTCAAATATAATGTACCATTTAGTAACTTTTTAGGTATAGTTCCAAGTGGGTTTATAGAATGAATGTTGATTACATCCCCTCTGTCTGTCAGTCAGTCAATCAGTTAACATTTATAAAGCACCTCTATCTACCCAGACACTGTACTAAGCACATTTTAATTTCCCTCCTTTATCATCTTGGCAGTCTGACAAGTGTGAGGCGGAACCTCAAAGTTGCTTTATTTTGTATTTCTCCTATTATTAGTGATTTGAAGAATTTTTTCTTATGGTTGCTAATAACTTGGGCTGCTTCTTTTTTAAAACTGCCTATTTCTATCTTTTGGTCATTTATCTATTGGAGAATGACTCTTAGTCTTATGGATTTGAATCAGTTCCTCATTTTTTAGATATGAGATCTTTACTAGAGAAAATGACTGCCCATTACCTACCTTTTTTGTAATTCTAACTGCATAAGATTCATTTGTGCAAAAATAATTTAATCACATATAATAAAATTATCCATTTTATCTGAGTGAGTCTTTTTTTCATTTTCTATCACTGTTTGGTCACAAACTCTTCCCCATCCATAGATCTGAAATGTAATTTCTTCCTTGATCCTCTTAATTTGCTTATGACATCATCTTTTATACCTGTCACTTACTTATTTGGCATTTATTTTGGTATACGATGTGAGATGTTGGTCTATACCTAGTTTTTGATAAACTACTCTCCAGTTTTCCTAGCAGTTTTTGTCAAATGGTGAGTCTTTACCCTATTACTAGGGATCTTTGGATTTATTGAAAATTATGTTTCTGTTTTAAACCAGTACCAAATTGTTTTAATAATGACTTCTTTGTAATATAGTATGAAATCTGGTTCTGATTGTGTAATGCCATGCATGAGCAGCTTCCCAAAAGAATGCTACTGTGAACAGCTTTTAAGGTTCTGATCACACAGTATAGTGAATACTCCACTTATTCCATAACAAATCAAGGCAAACATTCACAACAAATCACAATATAATATTCACAACATTACATCTTATCACAAAAAATCACAATATAGTGTTCACAACAGTTTATCATTAGAATGGCCAAGTAGTTTTCACCAAAGTGGTCACAGTATTTAGAACAAAGAACAAAAGAACAATCATCTGGCATCCCTAAGGAGGTTTGCCTCCTTAGTCATTCAGTCATCTCAAAATACAATAGTCAATCTTCCACCCATGGGGCAATCATAGGTTAATTTAATCAGTCACTTATCTAGCAATCAGTCACTAAGTATTGTTAATCATTAATACAATTAAAAGAAGATTACACAAATGGGGTGGCTAGGTGGCACAGTGAATAGAGTACTGGCCCTGGAGTCAGGAGGATCTGAGTTCAAATCCAGCCTCAGACACTTAACACTTATTAGCAGTGTGACCTTGGACAAGTCACTTAACCCCCATTGTCCTGCCTCTCCTCCAAAAACAAAAAATAAAAACAGAAAATTACACAAACCCTCCACCCCTTGGTCTCTAGTAAACTTCAATTTCATCACCTCATTCAACATCTAAGGAGAGGACTTTTCTTCAAATTGACTTGGGATGGTCTCTCGGATTCCCTGGATCCCCTTCCATGATCCCAGCTCCTACCTGAATGCAGCAAACAGTCACTTGAATTCAGAGACAGACAGCTCCCAGGTTCTTGTCCAGTCCTCCAGGCAGTTCCTGCTACACCCTGAAGTTCACAGGGTTCAACACATCTCAAAACCTTCACAACTTCTGTTCCCAGGAACTCCAGGATCAACCAAGCCACAAACAAACATAGTCTTATCCTGGTCATACTTCTTCAGTCCTCCAGCAGTTTGGCTGGCCCTAGTACTCAGAAGAAATCTCAGCCTTCCAGGCGGCCTTCTCAGCAGCAACTTCAGCCTTCACCAGATTCTGGTCTCAAGGAAATCGTTTCTCTCTTCTCAGTCAGTTTCCAGATGCTCACTGAGAGAAACTCTCTCTCTTTTCTACCAGGAGCCTGCCAGGAGAAAAATTCTGATTCTGCCTCTCTGGGGCTTTTCTTATACATACACATACACACACACACACACACACACACACACACACACACAGCATTGGCTTCTTGTTTCAGCCAAACCTTTCCTGTTATGTCAGCAATGAGAGACAGAGTTCACACCCTCTGCCTCTTTCACAGAGGCTTGACTAAGGGCTAAGTACCTGCTTACTTGACATAACAAAAAGGGGTCTTCAAATTTAAATTAATTACCATTACAGATAGATTTTCTTCCTTCACACTTTTTTCATTACTGTATTTAAAAATCTTGACCTTTTATACCTCAATATGAATTTTGTTACTAGTTTTCTAGCTCTACAAAATAATAATTCTTTGATTGGTTCATCACTAAATAAGTAAGTTAATTTAGGTAATAGTGTCATTTTTATTATATTGGCTTAGCACACCCATGAGCAATTAATATTTCTCTAATTGTTTAGGTCTGTTTTTCTGCAAAGAACATTTTATAATTGGATTTGTACAGTTGGTTTTGCTTTGAAAAAGAAATGTTCTTGCTTATAATCTTCTTAAATACTTTTATATCTTATTTTAATATTCTAAATATATCTCCTCATCTATCCAATAAGCCATTATTTATAACAAAGAATTATTTAAAAGAGAGAAATAAAAAGTAGTTCCGCAAAATCAGCTAACACATCGACTGAGTCTAAAAGTATCTTCAGTGTTCCCTACCAATAGTCCTCCACCCCTGCAAAGAAGGGAGAAGAAGGCATGTTTTCTTTTTTTTTTCCTCTGGACCCAATCTTGGTCATTATAATTAGTGGTGTCTCCCTCTTTTCATTATCGTTCTTTTCATTATGTTGCCATAGTTATTATTGCTTACTTCATTCTGCTTCAGTTCACATGAATCTTTCCATGTTTCTCCATATTGTCCATATACCTCATTTCTTGGAGCATCCAGGTGGCATTCTTTTTAGTCGTTCCCCATTCTTTGGTCATCTACTTGGCTGTAGTTCTTTGCTACCACAAAAAGTACCACTACAAATATTTTGGTGTATCTCTTTGGTCTCTTAGACATATATGCCTAGCAGTGGTTCTCTGGGTCAAAGGGTATGCATATTTTAGTAACTATTTTTAGCATAATTCCAAATTGCCTTCCAGAATGATTGAAACAAATTCACAGTTCCACTGTTGTTGTTTTAGTTTCAGTCATGTCTGACTCCTCTTGACCCCGTTTGGGGTTTTCTTGCCAAAGACACTAGAGTGATTTGCCATTTTTTCTCCAGCTCATTTACAGATGAGGAAACCGAGGCAAACAGGGTTAAGTGACTTGCTCAGAGTGACACAGCCAGGAAGTGTCTGAGGCTGGATTTGCACTCAGATCTCCCTGACTCCAAGCCTAGCACTCTATCCATTGTGCCACCTACCTGTTCACTAATAGTGTATTTGTACACCTATCTTCCTTTAGCCTCCCCAGCATTGACTCTTCTCATCTAATTATCTTTATCAATTTTATTGATGCAAGATGAAACCTCACAGTTATCTTTTAATAGTTTCCAATTCTTTTGAAAACTACTAATTCATGACTTTTAACCATTTATCCAGTGAGGAATGGATCTTGACTTTATGTAGTTGTGTTATTTTGAGTTCACTGTATTTGTTCATTCCCTGTATATTCTGGACATGACATCTCTTTATCAGTGATATTTCATGCAAAAATTTCCTTGTCAACAGCTTCTCTTATTATCTTAGGTGCATTGATTTTGCCCATGTAATCAATCTTCTCTGTTTGTTTGGTTTCCCTGTACCAGGTCTGGTTAGTTCTCTTCTCCTTTCTTTATGATGTGACCTTTAATATTTAGATCTTATGCAGATGGGACTTTTTATTTTATCTCTAATTTCTTCCCCCTCCCATATTGATATTGTGTCAATGCTCTTTAATACCACCATCACTTTCAATGACTCCTCCCTCCACATCCCAACCTTCATAAGCAAGTATAGTTTAGCAAAAATAAATCAACCCATTGACCTTGCCTGACCATTCATTATCTATGATCCACAATAGAGGCCATGGACAGCAGTGGGAAGAGAGCTGGATTTTAGAGTCAAAGGACCTGAGCTGGAATCTAGGCTAATACAGCCACTCATGTGAGTGTGACCTTGGGCAAGTCACTGAACTTCCCTGGGTCTCTCTTTGCCCATCTATAAAATTAGATGGTTGAACTCAATGACCTATGGGCCCTTCCACTCTTAAATCTCTGGTCTTCTCTGGAGAGAGAGAGAGAGAGAGAGAGAGAGAGAGAGAGAGAGAGAGAGAGAGAGAGGAGTCATTTTAATCCTCAGTTCTCTAAAGTTAGCTGATCATGGATAGATAAGAATTTCATCTGACGCCAATGTCTTTCATAGGTTTCTAAATGAATCCGCCTACGTAAAGACTGTTCATGTGAATGCTGCACATGAGATGAAGAAAGGGGTCTCCCCATGCCTGGGCAGGCCAGCATTCCCAGCTACAGAGGCCCAGCAAGCATCATTCCCCCTGCCCAAGGTGGAGCCTAGCCAGGGCAGATATTTGGGGGTGGGAGGATCTCATTCCTAGAAATCCAATTTAGCTCAGATGCCTCTGAGCAAAGAGGAGGAAAAGTCCCAGGCTGCAAGGGTGCATACTTGTGCTAAGTATTTTTGTAAAGAGGAAATTTGCAGTATTTCTCAGCCTCTGATTTGCCTCATAAATCAGTATTTTTAGAAGGTAAGAAGAGGTTTAGGACATAATTTGCATTCATTTTCTGTGTCACACAGACTGACTTTTGCTTAATGAGAAACAGCCCTGAGCGTGACTTGTAAAAAGTCCCACTTGGATGCTAGCTCGAGGTGCTGACGCCCAGTCTACCTTCAAGGATTCCTCATCCATCCTTCTACCTTCTCGTTATTTCTCAGTGCCCTGGGAAGGTCTGACTCACCTGTTTGGGGGAGAAGGAAAGAAGGAAGAAAGCCAAGCATTTATTAACTGCGTACCTTCTATGTCCCAGGAACTAGGCTAAGCATTTTACAAACAGTATCTCATTTTATCTGCACGAGAACCCTGGGAGGTAAGTGCTGCTGTCATCCCCATGGTAGAGTTGAGGAAGCTGAGGCAGACGGAGCTTAAATGAGTTGCCCAGGGTCACACAACTGATGTGTCAGAGACTGGATTTGAACTCGTCTTCCTGATTCTCTACCCAGTGCTTTACTATAGATTCAGATGGCTTCCCTCTCCCTTGGACTCAGTGCATCACCTTTGTGAGCCCAGCTCTAGCCAAAGCTTCCACACATCATGAATATTCTCTGAATGTTCTTTGGATTGAATCTGTTGAATTTAAAAAATGGAAACATGACTCTTGACATGAATAATAAGACCCAGGATACCGACTATCTGGAGCATGGCGGGTATTGGGCTGGGCTCTGGGCACCATTTCAGGAAGGACAGTTCTAAAGGTGAGAGCGACTAGGGCCCAGGATCTAGGATGCCAGAGTCTCTACTTTAGGCCAAACTAAGAGCAGTTGAAGAATTAGAGGGTGATGAGCCTGGAGACAAGAAGATTTGGGGACAGATAACTGTTTTCACATATTTGATTGGAGGTCATTTGGAGAAGAAATGAGACAGCCTCTGCCTTGCTACAGAGGGCAGAACCAGGAGGGAGGGCGCTAGAAAGGAGGGAAGGAGCTACAAAGACCAAGAGTGGGCTTGGTATCGACAGAAGGTTCTCAAGTGGAATGGCCTGCCCTGAGAGATGGTGCCTTCTCCCCTCGCTGGCTTCCTGGGCAGTTCATAGGAGTGGTAGAAAGGCCAGTTGTGGCTTAGTCCAAATGGCCCCACTCTGAGAATCTGTGATTTATGCAACACAGAGACTCTGGGAAATCTTTCTTCTCTTTAAAATAGAGATGAGCTTATTGCTGAAGATTCACTTCTCCTGAGGCCCGAAGGAATTGAGTAAAGCTAATGGGCACGCCGGCCTCCTGGCTAGTGTTGCTTAGCATGGTGTAGGCCACTCCTCCAAGCTACAAAAAGCGTTTTCCAGAAAGTCCTAAGGTGGGAGAGCTGAGGCAGCTCAGTGTCATTAGATTCAGGAGCATCTGAGTTCAAATCCAGCCTCAGATGCCTAGTACCTGTGTGACCCTGGGCAAGGCTCCTGCCTTCTGCCTCAGTTTCCTCATCTGTGAAATGGAGCTGATAATAGCATGCACCTCCTAGGGCTGTTATGAGAATTAAATGAGATAATATTGGTGAAGCTTTTGCAAACCTTAAAACTCTACATAAATGCTGCTGCATCACTGCCATCATAATTGTTATAGAATTCCTAGTTTTAAAGATCTAAGGTTAGACTTGTTCTATTACTTACTAGCCATGGTACTTCCCTTTTCAGAGCCTCAGTTACTCTACCTTGAAATGGGGTGAATACTGGCCCTTCCTTATAGAATCCTTAAATTTTAGAACAGAAAGAACCTCAGAGGACATCTCCTGCAATCCATACCTGAACAGGAATGAACACACACATATGCACACACACACTCTCTATCTCTAACAAGTGGTGATTCAATCTTTCCTGGAATACCCCTGGTGATGAGGACCTCACTGCCTGCTGAGGTATTTCACTTTGAGATAATGCCAGTTATTAGGATGTTTATTAGTTTGTTTTAAATATCAAGCCAAATCTACCTCTCTGAAGTTTCTACTATCTCTCTTAATTTTTCTATCTAGAACTAAGCAGAAAAAGGCTAATTCACAGGGCAAATTAGCCACACAAGATATTGATGTAGAACTGAAAAGACCTTGGGGGCCACTGGACCCAATTCTTTCACTTTACAGATGTGGAAACTGAGACACAGAGCATTTGACGTATCAAAGGTCACAGCTAGTAAATGTCTAAGGTGGATTTGAACCAAGGTCTTCTTGACTCCAAGTCAAGCATTCTATGCATTAGAATAAAATTGTAATTCATCAGTAATTGAAAGAGAACCAATTAGCTGGAACCCTTCCAAACACCTAGGAAGTTGTGTCTTCTTAAAAATTATTTATTTAAATGGTCTCTCATTTCCTATAACTTTGTAGAGAATTGAATTTATTGTTCATCCTTGAGTGCTGGGTTGTATCTGTGGCCCCAGCAGTGTGTGAGCTGCCTTCAGTGGCACATATCCCATTGGAACTATGCCTTCTCTTCATGAGTAAAACATGGCAGCAGAGGATGGTGGAAAGAGCACTGACTTTAGAGGCAGAGGCCCTAAGTTCAAAGTCTACCTCTGTCACATGCCTCTGTATCCTCGACCATGCTATTTAACCCCCCTGGGCCTTGGCTTACTTATCTGTAAAATAAAGTCATTGGACTGACTAACTTTAAGAGAGGCCTCGTGTATAAAGGACAGAACTCTGGACTTGGAGTCCAAATCCAGCTTTGGGCACTTACTAGCTCTATGAGACCCTGGGCAAGTCACTCAACCAATCTGTGTCTCGGTTCCTCCATCTGTAAAATGAGGGAGTTAGACTCTAAGAACCCTGCAAGCTCAAAGTATTATCTATGGTTCCTGAGAATGAGAACTGCCCCAAAGTGGAAGAGTCTCCTTTGGGAGGTAGAGGTCTTTAAGATAGAAAAGTCAGGAGACCACTTTGGGGGGACCATGGGAGAGGGGATCATTGTCCAAGTACAGGCTGGAACAATTGATTTCTGAGACCCTTTACAGCTCCTCCAGTATGCGATTGCATAATTTGTTCAGAGAGACCTTTGATTCACTGTTCTTTGTCCCCTGCTTGTCACGCCGTGGGGAATTCTTCATGTATGTGCTATTTTTAATCCCAGCAGAAAGCCATCAAATGGTCCATCTTCTAGTGAAGTAGTTGGCTCAGTTGGGTCAGCCTTGAAGCCTTTCCCTCATCAGATGTCAGCATTTGGTTTATTCAGGCAGGCAGGCTCCCTTTCCTTTCCTCCCCAGGGAAAATGAGAGACAGTGACTTGAAAAAATAGGCAAGCTATCTCTCTTCAGGGGAACATGGTGTCTCTTGGTTGACTACATGTTTTCATCGACATTTCACTATTGTCATGTCCCCGGTGCCTAGCACAGTGCCTGGCATAGAGAGAGCACTAGGGAAATGCTGCTTGACTGACTAGCTGACCTTTCTCTTCCTTCATCCACCGGATCGTGGCACAGAAGTGATCACCCCCTTGCTCAGCTCTACTGCCACTCCATCATGGAGCACCATCATTTTGACCAATGCCTCATGATCCTTAACAGCCCGGTAAGTATGTAACTTGTAGTTGCATGATTCAAAAAAAAAAAACTACTTGGTTGTTGGAGTCTTATTTTTAGATTTTGGAATGATTCCCAGCATCATCAATTCTTAAGGAGACTTTATTCCTTTTTGGGTAAGGAAGGAAAACCCAAGCTGTTTGAAAGCTTCTGAGTGTATCTAAGTTCTGGGTGCTCCCAAGCCTGCCTAAACAGAGCACACAAGGGAAGCTGAAATGGGAGTCTGGACCATCTCACGCAGAGGCTGCCCCCAACAAAGCGGGGATGGGCCGCTTGGCGATGGTGCCTCCTCGCTTGGAATCTGGGTCCTCTGGGCTATACTTCAATAACAGCCCCTGCCCTTGTGCCTGGCAGCCTGCTGCCCACTGAACTGTTCACTCCTTTCTAGACAAAGATGTCAGCTTGAAAAATAAAACAGTTACTGCTCCTACCCTTTAAAAAGCGTTATCCCTTTTTTGGTTATATACTGAAGTTAATAACTAAGGAAAAGGGGGCAGGGGAATTAATTCGTGGTTATTTTAGCGTAAGAGGAAGCAGGGTATAGTGGATAGAGGGCTGGCCTCAGAGCCAGGGCAACCCAGGTTCGAGTCTTTTTCTTGACCTGACACATGCCTGCTGGCTGACTCCGGGCAAGTCACTTCATCTCTTAATACCTTAGGGGACTCTTTAAGGGTCTATGTTGCAGAGAAGATGTACACCTGCATTGGTGGAAAGAATTTTCTCATCTGGGAGTTCTCTATGTCAGTGAAATTATGGATCCAACGCCTATTCCTACCCTAAGAAAAGCAAAGGGTGGATTCCTTCCCTTCTCTCTACCCTCTTTGCTGTCCCATGGCTCCTCCTTAAGTGGATCATGACCTGCAGAGGCAGTGGGTACCCCAGAAAGTCAGAGGACCTCAGTTCAAATACCAACCTTGTTACTTATTCCCTGTGTGATTGGGGCCACCTGCTAGTTATCTGAGGCTGTTCTTCATAACCTAGGGGGGCCTCTTCCATGTCTAAATCTTTGATCCTATGACCTTATGTTACAGAGAAAATTACCCTCTTAGGAACTCCCATCATGGCCCACAGAGGAAGCCCAGTTTAACCGCTGCCCCAGGGATCTCCCTCCAGCCCTCCCAGGGTTCTCACGATAGCCCCATCTACTTGGTTCTGTGAGAATATTCAATCTCTGAGATGGACATGGGGACAGGGAGGAAGAGCCAAAAGAAAGGCCCTCTGCCCACTGGCTACTTGTTTATTTTGGCACGCACTTACCATGGTGCCTAGCTTAATGAATACCTGTTGATTTATTGGTTAATGCCAGAAAAAATAACAGATCATTTTCCTGAAATTTTTGCTTTTTAACCTGGAATTTAAATTTCTGTTAGGTTTTAATAACAATTCACTTCTTCAGAACCTGTGGCATTCTATACTAATGAATGTAATCAGAGCTATGGGTGTATGTGACTGGGAAGAAAAGCGAGCTTGTCCTTCAAGAAAGTGAAGTATGACCAGTGGGCAGCCTTTGTGTCCCCATGGTACGCACACAGAGTCAAGATAATTAGCTAGAGCGCCTCAGCAGACCATGGACCAAGAATGAGCTGCAACCAGTGCTAATAGTGACAGTGCCAACATCAGTGAGATCACAGATCCAGGAGGAGCAGGTTTTTGTTTTGTTTTGTTTCTTGCAGCATGAACCATGGGCTTCCCTCACGCAGGAAACTCCATCTGCCAGTGTTAGTGTGCACTCATTCCAACTTTTTATAGAGAGCTGCCTGGGGTCACTGAGAAGTGAAGGGACTTAACCAGGATCACACAAGTACTGTGCATCAGAGAGAGAACTTGGGCTCTTGTCTTCTTGAGACTAAGGTCAGCTCAAACTTCCATCAGAGTTCAATAGTAGGGACAATTATATTTCAAGAACCTTTGATTTCATCAGTGTGGATTCCCCTTTCATCCATGCAGATTTCAGCCTCTCTTTACCCTAGTGGAAAACAGAGACAGAGACAGACAGACAGACAGACAGAAACAGAGAGAGAGAGAGAGAGAGAGAGAGAGAGAGAGAGAGAGAGAGAGAGAGAGAGAGAGAGGAGAGACAGAGAGAACAGGTGGGCAGATAATGGGAAGATGCATAGAGATAAAGGGAGGGAGAAGAATGGATTAACAAGAAGATGTGGTTAGAGAGGTAGGTGGATGGAAAGATACATGGATACATAGACTGTAGCATTAGTGAGCAGTTAATTATACATGCCAGGGACTGTACTACATGCTGGAACTACAAGTACAAAGAAGTAAGACAGTCCCTGTCCCCAAGAAGCTTACAATTCTAATGGAAGAAGACAGCCCATAAAGTAGAGTTGGAAAGTTGGGGGAGAGGATGGGTAATAGAATAGGAGAAGACAAGAAGACCAGAGAGTTGAGGCAAGAGTGAGGTGAAGCACAGCCAGGGTCCTCCCTAAAATGGCAGCCCCAGGGAAGTAATCACCAGTCAGGAGTGGAGGGCCTTTGAGCAGAGGCCTTAGGAATCTTTCTCTATGTCTCTCTCTCTGTCTCTCTCTCTCTGTCTCTGTCTTTCTCTCTGTCTCTGTCTCTCTCTCTGTCTTTCTCTGTCTCTGTCTCTGTCTCTCCCCCTCCTCTCTCTCTGTCTCTCCCTCTCTCTTACTCTCTCTCTTTCTCTCTCTCTCTCTCTTTCTCTCTCTCTGTCTCTGTCTCTCTCTGTCTCTCTCTCTCTCCTCTCTCTCTGTCTCTCTTTCCCTCCCCCCTCTCTCTCTGTCTCCCTCTATGTGTCTCTGTCTTGCTATCTCTCCTCTCCCTCTCTCTCTTTCTCTCTGTCTCTGTCTGTCTCTTTCCCTCCCTCCCTCTCTCTCTCTCTCTCTCTCTCACACCATCCTAGTGACTGTAGGATCAAAGCTTTAGAGACAGAAGGGTTCTAAAAGGTCAGAATTCACCTCCTTCATTTTGCAGAGCAGGAAATTGAATCTGAGAAATTGAGTAAGTTGTCCAAGGTCACAGAACTAGTAAGTGTCTAAGGCAGGATTCAAACCCAGGTTCTGTGGCTCCAAATCCAGTGCCTGGTCTTCTAAACCACACTGTGAAATCAGCTAGGCCAGGACATGGACAAGAGTTGGTGGCCAGTGGCCTATGAGGCCTGTACTGAAAGGCTGCTACTCTTTGTGACCAGCTAAGACCCACAGAGCATGCTCACTGCTGATGCAGCCCCAAGCTCTCAGGGTGAGTCAGTGCCCTGCCTCCAGGAGGCCCCCCCAGAGTCCCATGCCACTGGTGGGGCATGTCCCTGGCCTCTTTTAACCCTGAACCCCAGATCTCAGAGCACCGTCCCTGTTGGAGTCATAGGTACTCATCCAACCCAAGCGGGCACCTTCTTTGCCCCAAGTCCATTCCTCACACTCTGGGCCTCACTGCACATTTCAGTTTTAGGGGTTAAGACACACGCTGGACCCTAAGTTCTTAAGTGGTAAACAATAGAAATAGAGAAATTTTTTAGATTATCTCCTATTTTAAATCCTTTCAATGAATCAGCAAGCATATATTAAACATGTTCTGTCTGCCAAGTACTGTGCTGTGTTAGGGACATAAAGAAGAGAGAAGAAAGCTAGCCCCTACCCTCAGAGAGCTTATACTCTAACCAACATGCCCACAGGCAGGTATATACAAGAGCCATGCGGAGTTTGCAGAATGTATCCTTAAAAACACCGGGTCTTGCAGCTGGGAGTAGCAGCTGGGAAGGGCCTTCCAGAAGCTCCAGAGCTGACAGCAAATTCCATGGCTTTTTCTCACCCTCACTTAAAGTGGCAATCTTGGCAACCTGCCCAAGGTGAAATGAGAGGCCACTGGAGGTCTCAGGGGGAGAGCAGGTGCAGAGGTCAGAGAAAGGATCCAGAGGCAAAGCACAGATGTGATGGAGCAGCAGGACTCCACCATGGATCCTTCATTTCAAAATGGCCCCAGGGCCACCTGTGGAGAAATGGCCCCTGAGAGGTTGCTGTTGATGGGGAAATAATCAGTTCTCCTGGGCTCAGAAGAGGGAGCCTTTGGGGCTGCTGTTTTGTCTCCACACACTCTCCTTTCCCTTTCCCTTTCCCTTTCTTGTCCCGTAGTAGGTAATAAATGCTAGGCAGCAGACCACCTGACAATTACTAATGCTCCTTCACTATGACTCCAGATCAAATCTTAACCCCATGTTTCTCTTTGTCAAGGGCAATCAGATTCTCAGTGGCCTGTCCATTGATGAGTACAAGGCCACACTGAAAATGATCAAGCAGGCAATTTTAGCCACGGACTTGGCATTGTACATCAAGTAAGTGAAACTAGCCTACCTTGGGACTAATGACGTTCCCTTGGGCATCTGGGATTGGGGAAAATTGTTCAGAGCCTCATCTTGGGGACTTTTAGAACAAAACAGGGAATCTTAGGGGAGGTATCTAATGTAGGAAGACAATAAAGCTTCTTTCTTTGGCTTTATTTAGGACTAAAAGTAACAGTGCAGTGCTCATGTATTTTGGATATTTATCCATTATTAGAGGCAGTATGGCAAAGTGCCATGGAGAGAACTGGATTCAAGTTCTGCCTCTGGCCTCTACTGGGCGAGTGAGTGAGTCAGTGCGCTCAAACAGCTCCCCAAGACTACAAGTGACAGAGAGGCTGCCTGTGTTGGTAGAGGACTCGTCCTGTCCTGGGATTTCCTTAAACCCATGAATCACAGATCGAATCCCAAAGGCAGTCCCTGTCCTTATCTGTTATTACACATCTGGCCTAAGTATAAAGTGAAGAATCAATTTCTCACTTTTGCATTCAATAGATAAAGCCCCAGGCTTGGAGTCAGAGACCTGCTTAGGCTCAAGGTGTCTTTCTCAGAATCTGATGATCTTACTATTTACTGAAACCCTCTCTCAAAACCATCTGGAAAGCAGTGGCTTCTGGTCATAAGCCCTGGGGAATGTTGGGAAGGGAAAACAGTGGAAGCTGCTGGAAAAAGTGAGGGGCTGTGATGAGACAGACAAAGCTTTGTCTGTCACCCTCACACTCATCTCTGATGACAGTGACAGACCAGTGTTCTGGAATTCTCTGTGTCTTAGGGAGAGACTGTCTGCCTTTGGGAAGGGGAGAGGGTCACAAACTTGAGGGGCTTTCCAGTTTACACTATGTATTTGTTGCTGCTCAGGCCTTGTTCAGTTGTGTCCAACTTGTCATGACTCTATTTGGGCACTGGAGTGGTTTGCCATGTCCTTCCCCAGCTCATTTTACAGATGAGGCAATCAGAGTGAAGGGACAGGGTCATGCAGCTAGTAAGTGGCTGAGGCCAGATTTGAACTCATAAGTCTTCCTGACTCCAAGCCCAGTGTTCTGTTCCACTGAAGCTCTCCCTAGCAGCCCATTACAGGGAATGCAACCCATTCTCTTAGCATTTCCTTCTTTAGGAAATAAAGAGTGTTTTATTCTGGTATTTCTTATAAAATAGGAATCTTCATGCGGTGGATAGAGAGCAGGTTTTGAGACCAGGGAGAGCTGTGTTCAAATCCCTGCACCTCGTGGCTGTGTGACTTTGAGCATCACTTTCCTTCCCAGTACTCTGGACAGCGCTATAAGGCTCAAGGCCACAGAGAAAGAAGGGATCAAGCTCCTGCAGCAGAAGGAGTTTTCTCATCTTGGGATTTCCTATGCCAATGAAATCCCAGGTCCCATCCTTACCTTTTGTGAATCAAGACATCGCTTTATGGCAGCTGTCCGCCGTCTCATACCAGAAAGCAGCTGCCAACTGTAGGGCTTGGAACATATCTGTAGTTACTCAGGAAACTTTGCTCTTTATCTAAAACACTGGAAAATGGGAGCTTCTGGTTAATTGGATATTTTGATTTACTGAGAAATATCATATAAAATTTTTTTTCATTATTTTATATAAGTTACAACTTAACAATAAAACCACGCCCTCTCCATAAAACTGCCTCAAACTACTTCTCTCCTTGGCTCCTAGGATTTAGAGCAAAAAGACACCTTACAGAGGTCACTTCACCTAATCCTTTCTTTTTCACAAATGAGGGAACTGAGACCCAGTCACACAGGCAATAAGCAACTGATTCAAGATTCTCACCCAGGGCCTCTGACTGCAGACCTCTCATTCTTTCTTGTCTACTTTCTGCCTTCTGCATTCATGCTTGTGGAATCCTGGCATTTAGGCATACAAATAAAATGTGTGTTTTTCTTAGCTGGTGATAAGACATTAATGACACAAATTACCCATTTCAGGGTCTTGTATATTATTTTAACACTAGGACCGCAAAGGTGTAGGAACCATGGCATCAGAGGACCTGAAATCGAATCCTGCCTCTTGACGTCAACTGTCTGCCTGACATTGGGTTTCAGGTTCCTCATCTGTAAAGGGAGGGGTGTGGACTGGGCAGCCTCTTTCTGGTTGCAGATCCCTGGTCCTATAAACCCAGATGTATGACAAGGTCTGGAGATGCTCTCTTGGATGGCTCTAGAGAGCCCTGCATGTGTTCAGGGGACCTCTGATCCTTTCCTGCTCTAATATATGAGCCTGTGACACAATGAAGGTACTCCCCCTTGGGAAATATTCTCCTTTAAAATATTTATGTTTTCCTATCTCCGGTCATTTCCCTAACTTTAGATGTACACTTAATGATAAATTAATTGCAACTGGCTTCAAGAATATGAGATTTCAATGACCAGTCTTCCTCATATTATTAAATTTTATTTTATTTATTTTATTAATTTTCTTTATTTTATTGCATTTTATTTTATTAAATAAATTTTATTTGTTTTATTAAATAGATCTTTCCAAACAAAGAGGAGTATAGGCTGGGAAACTGTCATAACCAATTAAATGTGTTCTTTCATTTTTTAGGAGAAGAGGAGAATTTTTTGAACTTATAAGAAAGAAACAATTCAGCTTTGAAGATCCCCAACACAAAGAGTTATTTTTGTAAGTCACTGTAGCATTCTCAAAGGTATGAGCTTACCCCAACAATTAGTGTCTGCTGTCTCCTGTTGCTGAAGGGATGCCTAGTACAGCTCAATGACTCCAGCCCTCCAGTCTGGTCAGAAATCAAAAGCTGCAACCAACAGGTCTGTGAGAGGGCATCAAGAGCTCCCATCAACACACTGGCTTTTCATTTTAGAAGTGCCTTTAGATGTGAGGAAGGGGTGCCCTGGGCCTGTCTGTCTGTCCGGTCTCCTCCTCCTTACAAAAGGAAGTACTGAAAATTCCCGTCTAAAATTTCAGATACAAAGAGGCAGAGGGGTGGGTTTCAATTTTCCATACAATAAAACATCCTAATAATTAGAGCTTCCCCAAAGCATGCTATATTTGTGGCAGTTGGGAGGTGGGATTATCTGACCTACCAGAATTATTCAAGCCTGAGATTTGCTGAGATTGCAAACCTGGGAGATTGGAAGGCCAGTCAGTCAGTCAAAAACATAACCATTTACTTTATGGTAGGCACTGTGCTAAGCATGGAGATACAGAGAAAGGCAAAAATACAGTCCATGCCCAAAAGGAGCTTGAATTTTAACAAGGCAGATAGCATGCAAAAAAGAAAAAAGTACATATAAGTGAGACAGACAGATACACGCACATAGACACATGTCTACATGTGTGTAATATGTTATAAACACTGATATTTCACACCTAAAGGAACTCAAAGTCTAAGGTAAACAACATGTCAAAAATGTATGTATAAGAAATTACACATGTACGTGTATATCATATATTATAAATGCTGAAAATTCCAATCTCAAATTTCAGATACAAAGAGGAAGAAAAGAGGATTTCAGTTCATATACAACAGAACTTTAGCGCAGACAGGCCCAAGGCACTACTTTTCCAAATTTCAAAGGCACTTCTTTATTATGGACAATGTGCTTCCTCTCTCTCCATACATATACACATATGATATATTTGTGTTATAATACATGATCTACATTATGTGTATGCATATGTATGTGTACATATACATTTACAATATAATATACAATATATAGTATGTATATACATATAATGTACATATATAATATAAAGAGACAGACAGGGACAGAGACATTATGGGAGAGTGGGTATAATGGAAGTTAAGTGGGCTAACTGAGGAGGGTCTCATGGTATGGACGATGAGCCACCAAAGGCAGTTGAGGCTGTCAAACAGCAACAGACCCCAAATACGTGGTCTCACAACAACCTGAAGAAGGGAGGGCATCCAGGAGGAGAGTGAAGTCAGCTGTAGGAGGTGCTACAGAGGATCAGTAGAGGGGATCCATTCAAGAAGGGAGAGCATTGAGGAGAGATCATCAGATCTGGCCGCGAAGGGCTTGTTGGTAGCTTTAAAGATGACAGTTTCTGGAGAATGATGAATGGAGCCAAGAGCCAGACAGACCTCACATGAGAAGGGAGACATGTGCCTTCCAGGAACCATTGTCTGATGATCAAATACTCGCTAATAACCAGAATGACTTCATTGCTCTGGAGCTGAGAGTCTAAAGAAGCCGGCACTCAATTTTAGTTTAGAATGAAAAAAGTGTTTTCTTTCCTCAGCAGGTAAGCACTGAGCACTGAGCCAGACTATTAACCAAAAAAAAGAAAAAGGCCAAATGGGCTTTACTCTTCCTGCTGCCAGGCTGGTGATATCAAAGATTTTCTTCACTCCAGCATGTGTACAATGCTTTGCAAACTCAAGCGCTATATAAAGTTTGCTGTTACTCAAGTCTGAATTCTTGTTGACTGCATTTGAATAGTGTGATCATAGGTCTTGAGCTGGAAGGGTCTTTGGAGACCTTTGAGCCCAGCCCCCTCTTTTAATAGATGAGGAAAGAAAGGCCCAGAGGGAGTCATTGACTCACCTGGTATCACATGGCAGGATCCACACTCAGGTTTCTCAAGGTCGGCACACTAGCCATTGTGCCACCTGGCCATTTACACCTGATATTTTAGCGGGAGAAGAAAAGGGCAAGGGAAGGGGGCTGACTGTTGATCCAATTGAAGAGGACCTTTCCTATTTGGCTGTGGCACCCATACCTAGTGCCTGAGGCAAGTTTTGAACCAGTTCTTAACTTCAAAAGCCGTATTTTAACCACTACCCTCTGCTCTCCCTCTCAAGTGTAATTCTGTTGATATTGTAACTGTCAGTCAGTAAATGTTTGCTAAGCACCTACTAGACTAAACCCTGGTGTATAATAGGTCTACTTCCTTCCCCTAAATCCTTCCAGTGCTTCAGCATGGTATGGAGGTACCTTGGGTCCTCAAAAGCTTTACCTAGTAGGTCCCATTTGATCTAGTAAGAAGCCCACACATACTATGTAAGCACCATCCCACCTAAGTTTAAAGAGGCTTATTCACAGGCCCCCAGCTCGTTGCTATCTTAATCCCTAGGAGTTCATGAGACTGTGTCCATCCATGAAGGATATGCCTACCTGAAGAAATCATAAATTTGCAAGGAATTAAAGTAGAGAAAGGCATACTGTGAGCATGTTGCTTCCATGGGTAAAGACCAGAATCCTTCAATGACTTGATGGAGTCTTTTACCATTGCTTGGGTTGAAAAATTCATTTCACCATGGCCAACCCAGCCATGAGCCTCCCTAAGCTTGACTAGCTGGGTCACCAAATAAAAGTCCATGTAGGACTGGCCGTTGAAATCATAGAATCCTAGCTCTAAAGCTTAAGGGACCTTAGAGGCCATTTAGGCATTTAGTCCTACAGCTGAGGCCCAGTTAGCATCTTCCCAAGTTAGGACTTGCCCAGAATCCCTCAGGTAGAAAGCAGTTGCAGGTTCCCTGACTCTGACCCCAGGCCTTTCCAGCATGATGAGGACCTGCTCCTGGCCAGCAGGGTCTTCTCCATGCCAAGATGAGGGGTCAGAGGAGGGCTTTAGTGAGCACCACCTTCCTCGAAGAGTAACCTAAAGGACTTTGGCGTTTCTTTGTCTTTCCACCTCTCTAGAGCAATGCTGATGACAGCTTGTGATCTCTCTGCAATAACCAAGCCATGGCCTGTTCAACAGCAGGTATGTCACAAATTTGTACAAATGTGGTGGATTAGTCAGTCGTGCTAAAAATGTATTCTATTTCAGAGCTGGCTGAGGTCTTTGTGGAAGATCTGACTGGCTGTTTTTAATGACATTTATGAAGAATAGTTGGCATGTACCATATTGCTGTAACGCCATGCACCAGCAGATTCCCAAAAGAATGCTACTGTGAACAGCTTTTAACATTCATATTACACAGTATAGTGAACACTCTGTTTATTCCATTACAAATCAAGGCAAACATTCACAATATATCACAATATAATATTCACAACATTACACCTTATCACAGAAAATCACAATATAGTATTCATAACAGCTTAACATTGGAATGACCACACAGTTTTCACTACAATGGCCACAATATTTAGAACAAAGCATTCAATCAATTCACAATACAGTAATCAATCTTCCACTCATGGGGCAATCATACATCAACTCAATCAGTCATTAAATATAATCATTAGAAAACCACACAAACCCTCCACCCCTCAGTGTCTAGCAAACCTCAGTTTCATCCAAGGGGAGGCCTTTTCTTCATCTTGACTTGGGGTGGTCTCTCTGATTCCCTGGATCCCCTTCCATGGTCCCAACTCCCTCCTGAATCCACCAAACAGTCACCTGGATTCAGAAGCAGACTGCTCCAAAGTCCTTGTCCAATCCTCAGAGGTAGACAGGTCCCAGGTCTTTGTCCAGTCCTCAGGGCAGTCCTTGGCACACACTGAAGTTCATAGGGTCCAGCACATCTCCAACCCTTCACCACTTCTCTTGCCTGGAACCCAAGGATCAGCCAGGCCATGAACAAAATCTTATCCTGGGCATGCTTCTTCAGTCCTCCAGCAGTTCAGCTGGTCCCAGAAGGAATATCGGCCTCCCAGGCAGCCTTCACCAGATTCTGGTCTCAGGAAAAGTCCATCTCAGTTCTCAGCTTCCAGATGCTGGGAGAGAAACTCTCTCCCTCTCTCCCTTTCTCCCTCTCTCCCTCTTTCCTCCCTCTCTCCTTCTCTCCCCTCTCCCTCCCTCTCTCTCTCTCCTTCTCTCTCTCTCTCTCTCTCTCTGTCTCTCTCTCTCTGTCATCTGGCTTCAGTCTCCATGATTCTTCCTCCACCAGGAGCAACATTCCAATTCTGTCTCTCTGTCTCTGGAATCTTCTCTATATACACACACTGGCCTCCTGTCTCAGCCAGTCCCCTTCTGCCACATCATCAGGGGAGTTCACGCCCTCTCAACAGGGGACAAGGCTCATGCCTTCCATATTTAGCCCTAAGTTACTAAGTGCTAAGTATCTGCCAAACTGATTGCTGTTACAATTTCCTATCTTAAAATTCCTGTGCCACCTATGGCTCAATTCCATGGAGAGCCTATGTAAGGGGGTCAACTCTCTTGCCCACTATGCCCAATGTGAGGGGACAGTTTTGTTCTACTGTGATTATGCCAGTCATCGGGTAGCAGACACTGAGATACCAAAGAAAGAGGGCCTCATACCAGCTTGGTTATTAATAGGTTTTATTAGGGTTAATTAGGTTGATTGGGAGAGTTTGCTCACAAAGAGACCAGTCTTCCTGGGTGACTGCAGGACAAAGTGACATCATGGATCTCCACACCAAGGCCAGGCCAGGTATTGTATAGAAACAGAATGAAGAAGGCTGAGGGCCAGGATGGCCCAGGAACATACAAGTTTTCCCATGGGATAGTTGGGCCATCTTTTGCTGTTTACATTTACTTAAGGTAGCTTACATTCTCTGTCGAGACTCAAGGTCACGTCCCCACTCTGGCTTATCACTGTATGGCCTATGAAAGCAAAGAAGTCCATGTCTCCCTGGTCCCAAGGGCTCGGTATGGCTCCTCACCCTTCTGATAGGTGGGGCCATGCTTACTCTGATACTATTGTGGCTGCTTTGATGATAATGTAATATGCCAAGCTAACGCTTACAGACCACTTTCTATAGATTCTCTCACCTTGTCCTCACAGCAAGCCTGGTGGGCACTATTATCTCATTTCACAGATGAGGAAACTGAGTCACAGAGTGGTTAAGTGACTTGTCCAAAGTCTCATAGCTAGCAGATACCTGAGACAGGATTTGAACTAGGGTATCCCTTGCTGCAAATCCAGCCCTCTATCCCCGAGGCCACATGGCCTCACTTGATAATCGAGAACATGTCATTTTATTGGTTATTACTGCTTCATTTGCATTTTACCATTGCAATTGGTAAACTCAAATGGACTGAATGTCGAATGATTCTTGAAAACAAATTCTAGCCCAATAAGTCTCTTTGGGATCTCTGGTCTCTATTTCAGATAGCTGAACTGGTAGCTGCAGAATTTTTTGACCAAGGAGACAGAGAGCGAAAGGAGTTGAACATCGAGCCCACAGTAAGTAGGGAGGCTTCTGTTGGGATATAGGGTCCCAAGCTTTGGAATTAGACTTAAGAGAACCCAATCGGCGTCATCAGTTTCTCCTCCATTGGAATGTAAGCAACTTGAGGGCAGGGACTGTCTTGCTTTTTGCATTTGTATCCTCACTACTTAGCACACAGCAAGTGCTTAATAAATGCTTTCCACTTTTTTCATCTTTCCTGGTGTTCCTGGACAACCCTATTTGTCAGGTACATAGCAGGGTTAGTTCTCGATGGGATTAGACAGAAGCAAAATGTAGAGCTCAATTCCTTATATAGTCGGGGCTGGCCATCCTCTGCCACTTCCATGATCCCCTTTCTCGTAATGTCCTTTAAGTGAAGGCAGACTTGTCTTGGTTTGTTTTCAGGACCTGATGAACAGAGAGAAGAAGAGTAAAATCCCAAGCATGCAAGTGGGATTCATAGATGCCGTATGCTTGCAGCTCTATGAGGTACACGCGGGAAAGCAGGGTGGTTCTCAGCCTGCTATCGTTATTATTAAATATCATATTATAATAAGTATCTGTTGTTATGTAGTATGTGGTATATAATATTATTATATTAATGTTACATATTGCCATAATTGTTTATATTATTATTGTTATTATGCCTGACAAATTTATACGTGTGTGTGTTTGTGTGTGTACATATATATATATATATATGTATATATATATATATATATATATATATATATATATATATATATATATATATATACACACACATACATGTAATCTCATTTGAGCCTCTCATTTGAACCCCTGTGAGGTCAGTGCTATAGTTCTGGCTACCCATCTTATAGATATAAAAATAGAGGCCCAAAAAGGTTAAGTGATTCCCTCTGGCTCACCATACTAGCAGATGTAGGAGGCAGGATTCAAAACCGCATCTTCTGACTCCAAACCCAACACTCTCTCCACTAGGACACCCTATCCCTCACATTAATAATGTTGCCCCTAGGACAGAAGTAATTAGCCCATTCATTAACCTGGGGCAGCTAGGAGGCATAATGGGGAGGGTATTGGACCTGGAGTTAAGGAATACCTGACTTCAGTCTTCCTCCTAGGCCCCAAGCTCTTTCTCTACCTCCAGGTCAAGCAGCGCTGGCTCAGAGGCACCTGAATGTTCCCCATCCTGGAACTGCAGGCTCCTGTTTCCCTGGGGCCTCCCTGGGACCAGCTGGACGATGAGCCTCCCAGAGCCTAGCCCTGCTCATTCCCAGGGAGACCTGTGGTCAACATCCCCCACCCCCTTGAAACCTTTTAGCTCAACAGGACCTACTCAAATTTGTGCTGGGTTGAACTCCAGTGCCAGGAGGCATCACAGCAGAGCCTAGACAGAGCAGAGTTACCATTTCTTTAACAGCATCAGGGGGTGTGTGTGTGTGTGTGTGTGTGTGTGTGTGTGTGTGTAAGAGAGACAGAGAGATTCTTCATGTTTTTGTCAATAGAAAGGTTTTTTGTCCTAGAATCATACATTTTTAGCTGGGAGGACCCTTAGAGAACCTCAAGTACTCTCACTTGACAGTCCGGGAGAAGTTATATTACTTCTCCATGGTCACACAGCTAATCAGCCTCTGAGGCAGCATGTTGGGTCTTCCTGATTCAAAGTTCAGTTTCCCATCCATGATGCGGGCTGCTTCCCAGGCTGTCACCAAGCTTGCTCGCATCCGTATGGGTTCACATAACTTCTGATGAGCCCATCAGGAGTCCTGCTCCCAAATCACGGGGTCAGGACTGCAGCCCTTGACTCAAGGCTTGGGGGCAAGGACTTTCTTCTCTGGCCAATTCCTTCCAGTCGTCTTATCTGTCCTTCTCTTCTCAGGCCCTGGTCCATGTCTCAGAGGCCTGCTTCCCTCTGCTAGATGGCTGTAGAAAGAACAGGCAGAAATGGCAGGCCCTGGCAGAGCAACAGGAGCAGAACCTGATAAATGGGGAGAGCGGCCAGCCCAAGCTGAACTGAGGGGCCTTCAACAGACTGAGCACGCAGAGTTTCTGTTTACACAGAAGATGTCCTATTTTGTGATACGTAGTTTTCATAGACACTGTATGAGTTGGGTATATATTTTGCCACTGCTGTATTTTTTTTAATATTTGGTTTTATTTTTGCACAACTTTGAAGGGCATGGTGTGATGTGTATTTAGGGGACTGGTGTATATCGCCTGGATATGTCTTTATACCACTGACGTGAGCTGGCCACTTTGCCCACCAGAGCCACAGTTGGCAGAAAGCTGGTCTCAGTGCTCTGGCTCTGCAGAGGGAGGTCTGGGGAGGCTCTGGGAAGCCTCTGGCCCTGGGCTTGGCCATCTGGGTCCCTAGTTGTTTTTGCTGTGGCTGAATGACCAATTCTTCAAGAATGCTTGGCAGCTTCTCCCTCTTCCAAGGGGAGCCAGGATCAACAGCCCATTCCTTGGAGTTTGAGAATCCAGAGGAGAGAAGGCTGTTGTTCAGGCCTGACTTTGGATGGGCTGGGCTGCAGGGATGTGGGAGGCGTGTTTATCACCAATGCCTTTGCAGATCACAAGTGTGTCTTGACTCAACAACTTTCCAAATTCTAGACTATTGGGAAGACTGTGACATGCCATGTAATTTAGAATGAGGGTCAGCACAGAAGGCACACATTATGATCATAGTCTTGGAGCTGGATGGCATCTCTGAGGTCATCTATTACAGCCCTCTGCACTCATGGGTCCCAGCTAAGTGACTTGTCCAGGGTGCCAAAGGAGAACACATCAGAGGCAAAATTTAGGCCTACATCCATAAGGCCATAGTTGTAGAGAATGAAGGGACCTCAGGAGCCAGCCCTCCTATTTTACAGATAAGGTAAGTGGGGCCCAAGGAAGCCAAGTAAGTGATTTTCCCAAGGTCACACAGGTAGTAAGCATCAGAAGAGGAATTCAAACCTGAGTCCATAGATCCAGGGCCCATAGAGGGCATTTGGTACAGCCAGCCTTTCATTTTACAGATAAGGAAATCAAGGTGTGGAGCAGATGACTTGCCCAGGGTCACACAGCAAGTTGGTTTTTTTATAAGAAAGGTTCCATTGTAGATGTCTGAAAGAGGAGGAATCTTTGAATAAACTTCAGGAAGTCCCCTCCTTCCACTAGGGACTTCCACTAGCCACCTTTTCCTCTTTAAAAATATTCTTACGGCTTGTTTCACAAAAAATTAAATTTCAATAATGTAAGTCTTATAATGAACGTGAATTCAAGATAACAGGAATCTAACATTGCCTGAGTGAAGGGCAGTCACAGGTAGAGTAGGAAGGCAACCATTCCTTCCCTTTTCACATAGAAAGGAGTCCCATGAGGTTGCTTTAAGACAGGGCTTTCATCATTAACGCAGCTAAGAGAACACAGCATTCCTTGTACTTTGATAAGTATTGAAAGGCAGTCCTGATCTCTTTGCTGCCCATATTGTGATGTTATTGGGGGTCAAAGGGATATAGCAGAATGGGCCATTTGAGTCCCCTAGCCATGAACAGAACCCTGGGCCACACGGAAGCAAGTTGCTTCAGTTGCTGTGATCAGTGGACGTGGAGGAATCAGTTCAGGAGCCCAGATTGGCCAGGCCCAGCCCTGCCACCAGAGATGACCTAGTTCTCCATACTTCTTCAGACCATGTGACTTGTCTGCCATCTTTCTCCCACAGTACTTCACATGTATAAACAAACTTCCCTGGTGGGATCAGAGGCAGTTCCCATTCCATATGTGTGCCCTCGAGCCCCTCAGAATAAGCTCAAGTGCCTTGGGAAAGCAGATATGTGGAATGAAGGAGAGGGGGAGTCCTAGAGCTTCCTAACCAACCATTTCAATGTGTTTGCTCACAGTTCCCATCCCCCCTTTAATCAGAAAGGCTAACTGGGTTGTTTTTTTTTCTAGTCCAGTCCTTCCATATAGAGAATTTCCAGTGTAGAACCTCCCTTTCCCAAGGTAGATTGCTAACTACCTATAGCTAACTACCTATAACTTACACTCTTAGGCAGTTGCCTGGGAGTACTTCACAGTCAGGTGACTTCTCTAGAGTCACGCAACCAGTACATGTCAGAGACAGGCCTCTTCCTGACTTCACACCTGGCCCTTGGCAGCCCACCTTGCCACATCACCGTCATAATGACAAAGTACAAGAAGACCATTTCCTACAAACGCTTCTCCCGGTTGTTTCACATAGGCGTTTACGTGAAGTTCAAGATGGAACTTAATTTTTGAAATACTTTGGGTACTATGATCTTACGTATAAGTGATGTATGGGTACAGAGCTCTCATGATTTTGGCAAAAGTTAATGTTTCCTTAGGTACCTCCTCAATAATCCTGATGGGCTCTCTGTCAAGGTATCAGATATCCCGGTAAGCTTCCAGCCTCTCACCAGTGTGCTCACTGTGGCTGGAGTACGGTGGGGTTTTGTGTGATTTTTATGGTATTTTGTAGAGATAAGAATTGTGACCCTTGCCCCTTAACGACAGAACTTATCATTATTCAACTTGCTCTGATTGTCTCTCAGAGTTAGTTACCTAGGTCTGCTGGCTCAACTCTCCAGAAGTGGCCATCTCTGACGCTTTATTTCCATGTGACCTTGCATTCTCGACCTGTTTCCTCCTCTATAAAATGAGGGAGTTGGGCTAGATGACCTCTGAAATCCCTTCGAGAATCACATGACCTCAGAAAAAAGCCACTTTGTATACCCTATACTAGGACAGCCTTCAGGATCTGCACCCACACCCATGTCTATAGCTTGAGTTATTGGCGTTTTTCCATTGGTTTAGACCCGTCCCACCTAAACAAAGATGATTTTTGAGAGGACACCTTGTAGACAGGTAATTATTGGTGGAATGAAGACAAGTTTAGCTTGTATTTGGATGCTGTCTACTGCCATTTTCCCACTTTTGAGGCACAGAAGTTAGGAGATGCTCTTACTAGTTGATGTTTTTCTATTGGAGACCATGGTTCATGCAGAACTTGAAAGTGCTCACCTCACTCCTTTCCACTGAAGTAATTTGTGTGCTTAGAAATTTTGAAGTTAACAAGCCTTGCTGTTGTTCAAAATCGGGATCATCTGGCTGGGGCTGGGTTATTTAGTATCCTAGAATTAGAGCAGGAAGGGACCTCAGAGATGATTCAGTCCAACATCTTACTTTACAGATAAAGAAACTAAGACACAGAAAGTTAAAGTGACTTGCCCAGGGTCACACAGCTAGTATGTGTCTGAGGCAGAATTCTGATCCAGGCCTTATTGATTCTATGGCCATGCTCTTTGTTACATTAAGGAGCTCTGATTTCCTCAGTGCACACAAGCCAAACCCTGAAGCAGAGCTCAACTTATTTATAATTGAGGGGATGCCAGTGTTGATCTTAGCTAAGCTGATGCCTTGAACAAGATTCATCAGCAGACTCATGCAGTCTGAGAAGTGAGGACAAATCAGCAGAATTCTGGCTGCTAATGCAAATGCCCGTTTCCTATTCTCTTCCCAGTGTAGACAACAAAAGTTCTTTTTCGTTTTTTCCTACTTTGATCCTTAAAGCTCTGTGATTTCATCAATATGTGTGCTCCTGCTACCCCTGTGGACCACCCTTCTCCCACCTTCTCAACCTCTACAATTCTTGTTCAGGTTTTCTCTTGCCCCTTCTACAGAGTCTTGACCTCAGTGTTTTTTCCTAAAAATGAAATAAGGCACACATTCTAAATGTTTCTGCTATGTGGTAGCAAGAGTAACAAATGAAAAAGCTGAGAGTAAGGTGCCATTTCTGTCTGGCAAAATGGCCTGGCTTTTTCATTGGATTTTTCATAGAATTTTAGTATTTTCATAGATTTGGTGTTTTCCTTCTTGTGGGGATTTGTGCAGATCACTGAATGACTCTGTGCCTGAGGGAACTAGGGAAATCTGTAAATAGAGCTAAGGGTGCTTGGAAAGCTATACCCTTGACGTCTTTGAAGACAGCAGCATGGTGGGCAGCTGCCATATTCTCCCTCAAGACTGCCAATGTCAGAAACTGGATCCAAGACATTGGTCTAATGCAACCTTTCTTATGTCCTTTGCAAAGGTGAGAACACCTTTCCCATACTTCACTTGTAGATATTTGTTAAGGATGAGACTTCTAAAAACTCTTTAGGATAATGATGATGTGGTCACCACCATGATCTCCCTTTCGAAGTGAGCCAAAGGCAAGTAGAGAAAATATTAAATCCTGAACAAGGTGGAGGGGTGGGGATATGGAGAATAGGAAGTTACCCTAACTCCACACCATCTGCTCCACTGCTCACTTGAAGTGTAATGCAGGAGCTGGAGGGCTTGGACATCTCTCTCTGTTCACAGCTCGAGGCTTTTTACCAGATTTGATTTCTCTGCCTTTATTATGCCCCACCCCCACCCCCCAAACTCTCACCCCACTACCCCCCCGCTAGCTCTTGATATATGAACTACTGTAATATTTGCCAGCAATGTTGTGGTTGGGTTGTTTTGTTGTTTTTTTTTCCTGGATGACTGACATAGGAAGCTGAAATGATGGGATGGAGGCCCACTTCTACAACTGACCAAATGTTCTGAATGGCTACCAGGGCGTGAGCACTTTCTGGTAGACAAGGGACCTCTCGGGAGACTTCTCAGTTCCCAACTTTCATGACTTTCAATGGGATCTGGGACAGAAAATGTTCTCTCTGTTCCCCCACCACTACTCCCATTTACTAAGGGCGTGCTATGAGGTTTTATGAGAGCTTTCTTGATATAAAACTCAGGTCAAGGTTAGTAATGGGACACTGAGTCATCATCCCCACTATCTTCTGGGGTCAAAGGCAGCTAAGTCAGAGAAGTCTGTCCAACACCCCACTATGCAGAGTTTGGGTTGGTTTTTTTCCCCCTATACAAACTAGATTATGGTCCTTAAGGATAATGATGAGATAAAGCTGAGATACTTGGAAGTCAAAGTCACTGTCCCAGGATGTTAAATATTTGGCTTGTATTAAGTAAGCACCTTCCCAGACCCCTTTTGCTCTGCCATATAGAGAAAGCAAGAAAGCCTTGGGCTCCTCTGCCCCCTCCCTACACCTGCCAAAAGCCTGTGTATACGTGTTTTAAAGAATGTAGCTGAAAAATGTAAATAGTTTTTAAAAATAAATGACATAATAGTTTAATTTTTTAAATCACAAAGAACCATCACTAGCCACTGTTAGTATTTCTTTGTATTCTTATACTTTTTCAAAGTATTGGAACAAATATATAGTTTCTGGACACTATTTTTGTACTAGGATGGGGACGGGAGGGTCCTGTGTATATTATGTGTAACTTTCAAGTGGTTTGAAAGGTTTTGAATGTCAATGTCTTCTCCCCATGCCCCTCTGTCATTCCCCACTCCTGTTTCAGACAATTTTCTTACGTAACAGACCTAAATGTAAGAACCAGTTGGATTAGACTGTCCTCTGACCAGCCAGTGAAAGAAAATACCCGAGGGAAGTTTTCCACGGGAGTCTGGGCTGTTCACTTGCCACTCACCTCCTCATTGTATTCTTTGTACTGGTTTTCATTCTATGAAAAATAAAGAAGGATGAGGAACAATTAAAATTTCACTTTCGTGTGATCATTATGACCCCTGGAACTGACTTGGCAGCTGGGAGGGTAAATAGATTTATCTCCCTTGGAAGAAGTCCAGGCATTATTTTCAATAAAGATTCTAGGTTTTCAAGCTAAAGAGAGCCCAGGGAATCATCTAGTCCAAAGAACCCACTTCACAAAAGACCAAGGGAACAAGAAACTTGCACAAATTTGAGCAATGTCTAGTAGTTATGAAGGCTAACCTATGACGTGAACATCTGCAAAGACTTTCCATAGATTTTCTCAGTTGATTCACACAACAACCCTGGAAGGTAGGTGCTGTTATCATCTGTTTTATAGGGGCAGAATGAGGCCGAGAGGTTAGGTGAATTGCCGAGGATCCATCGCACAGTTAGGAGTCTGAGTTGAAATTCAAGCTCAGTTCTTCCTGCCTTCCAAGGCCTTGTATCTCCCAATCGAACAGTCTTCCTCGATATCAAGTTGAAAATGTAGTAGTTTTCATACCTTTGATGAATATGTTTCCACTTTCAGATAGAATCAGTCCTCCTTATCACCCCAATTTCTACCTATGGCTTTTAACACAAAACATGTTCCAACATACCCACATGTGTATGCACATGCATGATATCAGAGTCCATTCATATTGGGATGATCAAAGAGAACATTCGAATTAAATATACTTGGAATACATTTCAGAAACTAGGGTTGGCCAGCTTGTCTGACTTCAATGAATAGCCTCTGACTCAATGCCACAGGAAACAACAATGATCCTTCACTTCCCTTTAGTACTTTAAGGAATAAAAAGTCCTGTCCACTCAACACCACTGTGAAGTAGATCTTACAAACATTATACCCATTTCCCAGATTAGGAAACTGATACTCTGAGTGTTTTAAGTGATTTGATCAGGAACTTCACATAATAAACCTCAAGAACCACACATTTGAATGTGACTAATTCTGCCAAAGGGTAGAATTCAGGTTGGAAACTTGGATCTTAGCTGTGCTACTCTCACAATCCGGACCAAGGATGAGGTTGTGAAGAGGCAGCCACAGTGCACTGGGAAGAGTCCTGCTCTTGGATTCAGAAGACCCAAATACAATTCTCACCTTCATCATGGATATCCTTAGTAAGTACTCTGGAGTGTGGTTTCCTAATCTGTAAAGTACAAAGATAGATTTAGATGACCTCTAACATACCATTCAGTTCAAAATCTTGGCATCCTACAGTCTTCAAGGTCTTTTTCTGTCCTCTTATTCTATTCTATAAATTCACAATGGGTTTCCATATTAAAAAAAAAAAAAACAGAAACATCACTTCTAAAGAGCTAAGATTGCCCACTAGAGGGCGCGAGAGCCTTAATCAGGTATGACAATTTGCTTTCTTGCCAGTTGCACAAATACATAATATTTGTTGCAAAAACAAAACAAAAAAACTTTTGCAACAAATATCTCTGACATCCAAGATATATTTGAAAATGGCACCAATAGTCAAGATCAAGAGACAACAGATGATTTGTTGAAGGAAGGGAGGGAGGGAAAATGATCAAAAACCATATGCAAAAGTGATTAAAATCATTAAGGGATGCAAACTAACACAACTTTAGAGCTTCGCCTCTTCTATCAGATCGGTAAAGATGATAAATGCTCAAAGGAGCCCTTGTTCTTGGGGCTTTGTGAAGATACAGACAAAATACCTGCCGCTGAAGATGTGAATTTCCCCAAAAAGCTATTTGGAGTTCTTCAAGAAAATTTGCTAAATGCCTCATACTCTTTGACCCAGAATAGAAAATTTCAACCAAAACAGAGTGTGAGAAATGAATCTAGATCTTAGGATTTAGAGCTGGAAGGGCCCTTAGGAATCACCTAATTCAAGGCCTTTGTTTTACAGATGAGAAAACAGAGACCAGGAGAGCATAAGTGAGAGACTCTCCAAGTCTCCTTTCCTTGCCCTTTTAGGCTGTGTTCAGTTATATTTACCTGGGGACTTCACAGATGAAACAAAGCTTTTTTTCAAGCACATCTGCAATTCCTCTAGCAGTCAACCAACAAGCATTAATTCAGTTCCTACTGTGAGCAAAGCACTGTCCTAGGTCCTGGGGATACCAAGACAAAAGTCAGCCAGGCAATAAACATTTATTAAGTACTTAGCTGGGCATCCTATGAAGTTCTAGGAATACAAAGCAAGTGAAAAATAGCCCTTATCCTAAGAACTTCATATTCCATTGGACTGCACAACACATAAATAAGGATGTATGTATAAGAGAATGTCTACATACAGAGAAGATGGAAGGTAATTGCAAAGGAGAGGATCAGGGAAGAAGGGGGAGATGGGTAGGTATGGGAAATTGGAACTAATCTTAGTTTTATAATCCAGTGAGGAAAGAACAAATAGATACAGTGGCATGTACAATAGAAACAGGGGAATGTGGGGGCAAGACACTAGCTGCTGGGGGATCCAAGATTTCATGGCAAAGGAGATATTTGAGCAGAGGCTTGCAGGAAACCGGAGATTCTAAAATAAAAATAAATCACATAAAATAATATTATTAATTATGTGATGTAATTATATGTTATGTATATGATCATATGTTAATGATTATAATAAGTTGTATTAATTATATAATTTAGTTCAGGACTCCTGAGCTCAAGCTTCAGCCTTCCCCAGGAGCAAAGATTATAGGTATGTACCACCATACCTGAATATAAAGTAGTTTGATTGTTATAGTGCTAAATCTAGAAATCGATTTCAGCAGTGTTGTCCTTTTATTACATAACAGCATAAGCCATTAATATTTCACCAATTATTTGCCTTCAATTATTTCTAGAAAGAGCATTTTGAAGTTGAATTGTGAAGGTATCTTGGTAGGTGAATTCTCAGATACTTTATACATTGCAATTTAATAGGCTTTCTTTTTCTGTCTCTTCTGATGTGTTCCCTAAGTAAATCATCATATCATATACAAAAAGTAATAATGCTGTTCCTTCATTGCCTATGTTTATTCCCTCAATTTCTTTATCTTGTGTTATTGCAATAGCTAGCATTTCTGGGACTGTATCAAGTGTTAGAGGTAATGATGCACCTCCTTGCTTTATCCCTGATCTTATTGGAAAGGTCTGTAGCATCTGTCTCTCGTATAATATTAGTGTTTTGTTTCAGATACTTTCAGTTTATCATATTAAAGAAAGGTTTATTTACTCTTTTGCTTATCAGTGTTAGTAACATAAATGGGTATTGTATTTTGTCAAAATATTTTTCTGCACCTATTACTATAACCTTACGATTTATGTTGTTTTCTTTTTTAACATGGTATGTTATGCTGAACCTTTATGTTGAATCTATATGAATCTTTCTATCTTTCTTAACACTTTGTATGGGGTGTTCAGGAAGGATTAGCACCTCTGGTGCTTGCCAAGTTCTTTTCAGGGCTGCTCACCCACCTTCAGAGTCCACCTCATTCACCCAACTCTTACCTGTGGCTCCTAGAAGCTGCAGCATGTACAGTGGCCACAACCCAGAAACCATCTTGGCAGATGGGATAAACCAGGTTAAAGGTAACCAAGAGTCCATAAACCCATCTGTGAGTTAGAGGGGTATCTATTCCAAGCATCTGAAAACTTGCCCCGGGGGAACTGGGTGGATGATGACAATTTGTTCTAACAGCCATGAAGGTGACTAATGTAGGTGCTGTGGAGCACTTATCATTTGGTCAGACATCTAAGACACCAACTTCATCCACCGCATCCCAAGTCATCGCCAGTTATCCTGAGCTTTGTCTTGCCATGAGACTTTGATGACTCTAGAAGACAGAGTAAGACTGATGATTTAATATAACTATGCCTCACTTAAATCTAATTCACACAAGAGTCAAGACATCACTCCATGATGTCATTGGCTCTCTTCAAAACAAAGAATTAACAAGAACAATATAATCTCTAAAACACTGGGATCCTGAAGCAATACTTGTCTCTTTCTCAATCAGGATGTAAACATGTGGTTATTACTTAGCCCCTTCCAGATATACATCCCTTTCTAGGATTCTCTTATCTCCTATGTTTGTGCCTCAAAGACTACACAGTTCTAATCTTTTTTTTATCAAAACTGCTTGAAAGTTCTCTATTCTATTTAAGATTATTTTTTCCTCTGTAGAATTATCTTCATTTGTACAGAAAAAGTTACTTCTGATTATTCATTCATTTACTCTGTTTCTTGGTATGTTACTGCACTGGAGAAGAAAATAGCAAAACACTCCATTATCTTTTCCAGGAAAACCCCATGGACAGTTGATCCACTAGGTCACAGGTCTGGATGCAGCTGAATGACTGAACAACATGTTATTGTAACTGGCAGATATCAGTGTGGAGCAAAGTTGGTGGATGGGATGTTTGCCCTTAACCCTTTGTGGGAAGTTTACTCCCTAACACTTGAATTCTGTCTTTATGACTACTTATGTTGCTGGTGGATGGGATATTTGTCCTTAAACCTTTGTGTGAAGTTTACTCCCTAATACTTGAATTCTGTCTTTATGACTACTTTTGTTGCTTCTTTTTTTTTCCTTTGACCTAGAAATTCTGGATTTGGATTATGGCATTCCTGGGTTATTCTGACTTTGGATTTTCATGCAAGTGCTGACCTGTTAATTCCTTCTCTTCCCATATTGTCCTTTTTTTCCAATAGATCCAGGTGATTTTCTTTTATGATTTCCAGGTTTTTGGTTTGGCCTTGGTTTCCAAGAAATTTAATGACTCTTAAACCGTCTCAACTCATCTTGTTTTCTGGGTCAGTTGTTTTTTTCTGTAGTCAATATCTCGCTTGTCCCTTTCATTTTTTCAATCTTTTGGCTGTTCTCATATTTCCTCTTACTGCTCCATTGAATTACTGAGTGTTGTTAGTTCCATAATAGGATATTTTTTCAGTGTCCTTTCCCTTTCAAAGCCTCATTTGAGTAAGTTTGTCCATTTTTGATCTAAGCTGTTAATTTTCTGATGATTTGGAATGTTTCTGAGTCTAATGATTCCTAACTGACCTCTGCAGAGGACTTGAAGTGAAAAGCTGTTGATGTATTTTTTCCAGAGTCAACAGGGAGCTGAAGAATAGTTGTGAATAGGGGAAGAACAGGACCATGGCACAGTGGATAAAGTGCCAGGCCTGGAGTCAGGAAGACCTGAGTTCAAATTTGACTTCAGATACTTACTACCTGTGTGACCATGGCCAAGTCACTTAGTTCTATTTACCTCAGTTTCCTCATCTATAAAATAAATGGCAAACCACCTCAGTACTTCTTCAGTATTTTTGCCAAGAAAACCCCAACGAGATCATGAAGAGTTGGACACAACCGAACAACAACAAATTTGTGTTTGAGGAATGTCAATTTGGCAGCTTTGTCAAGGGGGGAGGGGATGACTCAAAATAGGAGGATGGATTAGACGGGCTACCTAGACTCCAGCCAGGAGGCCAGGTAGAAGCTTATTATCTAATAGTCCATGTAAGAGGCCCTGAGGCCCTGCTTAAATGTGAATAAATGGTTGGATAAACTAAGAATTAGAGTTGAGTTTAGATCATATTTTGTAATCTTCTGGCAGAAGGGTGATCTCTATCGCATGGGTGGTTTGTTTCTCTATCTTACCGGGAAGGGCACTGACAGATTCAAGAGCCATCAACTTTTATAAGCATCTTTCCCACCCTTCCCATCCCAGGAGGTCAGTGCCCTGCAGGAAGAAATGTGTTGGCAGCAGTTGGAAAAAGGCAAACTGAATCTTCTGGAGTGTGGGCTAAGAAGGATAAAGGGGAGGCATTGGGCCAACCCATCATCTCTGAAGTGTTTTCTGTTTACTAATAACCCCCCAAATTAATCCTAGATGCAGACCAAGGCAAGACAGGAAAGGGCTTGGTATCTGTTTTAATCATGAATCCTGGTCTGCCTAGCTATAATTTCAGGGGGGCTGGGGCCAGATCAGACCAAGAGCCTGCTGTTAAATTTTTAGCATGAGCATCTACACCTTGCAAATCAGCAAATCACAATTCAGGGTTGGATGTATAGTTTTGTTGGCTATCTTGCATTAAGAAAGTGATAGGGAAAAATGTTCATAATGCAAATCCAACCTAGTTTGCCAACTTCCTTGCGTCTCCTCTGACTCTACCTTTGCCTCTCAGGCTGGTGCCTCTTGACCAACAGAGACAACATGGTCTTAGAGTCTGGAAGACCTGGGTTGAAATCCTACCTCAGACACTTACTGGCTATGTGATCCTGGCCTAATCACTTAACCTCTCCTGGCTTCAGTTCCTCATCTGTAAAATAAGGAGCTGGGCCAGATGAATTCTCATGTTCCTTCTCCACTCCAAATCTATGATTCTCTGACCATCTGACAGCCCCTAGACAGGGGAGTGGCTGGGCTTCCCCAACACCATGGGGTCTCTCTTCCAATAAAAAAGTGGATAGAAGCTCTGACTTAGCCTCAGGGATACAAAGATGGTAAAAGACAGTCCCTGCTCTCAAGGAGCTCACGTTTTAATGGGGGAGATGCAGGCAAAGGATTATATGCAAACTACATAGAAGATAAAGTGGAAACAATCAGCAGAGGAAAGATGCTAGTATTAAGGGGGATCAGGAAAGGCTTCTTACAGAAGGGGGGATTTTAGCTGGAATTTGAAGGAAGCCAAGAAGCAGAGGTGAGGATGAAGAGAATTCCAGGCACAATGGACAGCCAGTGCAAATGTCCAAAACCAGGATATTTGTTTTCTTTTAGGTGAAACTTTTAGGAAATTGTCTTCTGTGAGGTACAGTAAGGAGACCAGCGCCACGCTGCCTCAGAGTATGCTGGGAGGGAGGTTTAAGGTAGGAGGGTGAAGGTTATAAAAGTCTTTGAATGTGAGAGGCTTTAATAGTTGATCCTAAAAGCCACTCAAGTTTATTGAATGGAGCAATAGTAGAGGTCAGCTGGTCAGACCTGAGGTTTAGGAAGAACAATTGGGCAGCTGAGTGGAAGATAGACTAGCATAAAGACTTGAGGCAGGGAGATCAACCAGAATGCTACTGCAATAGTCCAGCCACAAGGTGATGGGGAACTGTGCTAGTGTGGTACTAATTTCAGGAAAAAAGAAGGGAAGTAGAATCAATAGGAATTGTGGCAGATTAGATATGGGGGAGAAGAGTGGGAGAGAGTAAGGAGTAAGGAGTAAAGCAACTACATTGCAAGTCTAGATAACTGAGGATATGGGGAGAAATAAATCATTAATAGAATAGAGAAGTTGCAAGCATTCCTGATGAAAAGACTAGAGCCTGAGGCACAAGAATAGGAGAGAAGAGAAACAAAGAAAAGAACATACATCTGGAAGAGGTTAAGTAGTAACTACATACTTCCATCCTAGTGGGGGGGAAAGACAAAGTTTTACTTCAGAATCCCAGTGTTTTAGGGATCACATTATTGTTGTTCATCCTCTGTTTTAAGGGGGAACAATGACATAACATCATGAAATGGATTTCAGTGAGGCAGAGCTGCACAAAGTCATCAACCTTACTCTCTCTTCCAGAGTCATTAAAGTCTAATGGCAAGAAAAATGTCAGGATGACTGGCCATGGATAAAATAATAATAGTAAAGAGGAGTAACAATATGAAAAGTAGGAAGAGGGGAGGGTTTTGAGGAAACAATGAGTCCAGTTTAAGATATGTATAGGACATCCAGTTCAAGAAGTCCAATAGGCAGTTAGAGATGCCGGTATGGAGGTCAGCAGAGAAGTTAGGGTTGGAGAAGTAGATTTGAGAATCATTAGCATAGAAATGATAATTGAACCTATAAAAGCTGATGAGATCCCCAAGTGAAATGGTAAAGAAGGAGTAGGAAAGAGGACCCAGGACAGAACCCTATGGGACACCCAATATTAGCAGGCATATCCTGGATGAAATTCCATCACAAGAGACTGAGAAAGATGGGTTAGACAAATAAGAAGAGAACAAGGAGAAGGTGGTGTCATGAAAACCTAAAGACAAGAGGAGGGTGATCAACAGTGTCAAAGACCTCAGAGAGATAAAGAAGGATGAGGACTGAGAATAAGCCATTTGATTTGGCAATTAAGAAATCACTGACAACTTTGAGGACAGCAGTTTTGGTGAAATAGTGTGATAAGATTGGCAATATATATTTCCTGATGCAGCTTTTCTCCCACCCACAACCTAAAGAGACTTCACCTAAAAGAGAACAAAGCTATGCCCAAGACCTGACTGACCTCAGCTTCCCTAGTGAAACTTCCTACATATCTAGGAGAATTTTTTATGGGGTCTGGGCATCTGAGACTTGGTGAGTGCCTAAGGCCATATGAGTCACCATAACCTGATATGGATCCCTCCTTGCTTGCAAGACATTTCCCTCACTTTGAAATTAAATTTCTGTTTGGTTCTTGACTCTTTTATCTCTAGACTGCTCTCTTCAGCTCCAGGTTAGAAGATGGTTCAGTCTGGTTGACATTAATTGGTGTCAAAAATTGAATTAGACACAGAACCAGGCTATTGGACTCCCCAGAACCAGCAGAAATGGACCAGGCACCACCAGAGATTTATTTCTCTGGAGTTTGATGCCCCTCATCTGGTAAATCTTCAGCCCTTGTCCCTCCTCCAATTCTCTGAGATCCCGCCTTGGTTGAGCTCACCATTCTTTGTGTGGAAAGCTCTGGGGGCCTTCCAGTGACGTGGTTCATCTTGTATCATCTGGTAAAGATATCCTTTCTTAAACTGCATACCTCTATTATCAGCCTGTCTGCATGCCTATGCTATTTTTAAATGGCACACCTCTGTAAGATTGCAACTGCATGCCTCTGCTGTTTTTAAACTGTATACCTTGGTAACTGTACCTCTGTAAAACTAGAATTGTAATTGCATACTTTGTTAAAACATTCTGTGTCTGATTGTATCTGTATTGTCATTTTGTCTGTGTCTATGTCTTTGTAAAATGAAAAATGTGTCATCTGTGAGCTAGATTCTATTATCTTGAAAGATTTAAAATGCAGCTAGTGAGAAAAACTTCTAAGAGTTGTAGCCAAAGAGTTTAGAACATTGGGAAAGTTTAACAAACTTTCATACTTGAAGCAATTGTCCCAGTAAGCAGGACTAACTTCTACTTTAGGCTTTCCATGGGAGATTAGGTTATAAGAAAAAGAAAAAAAAAACACCTGCATGACATTTTTTTTCTGTTATTTCAGCTTTGGTTATGCTGGAAATTAAAAAGAAAAGAAATAGTCAGATAATCAAAATTTGTGGAACTGCTAAAAAACATCTTAACATATTTTGGAGGTTTGAAGATTTATGATGTTTAAGACTATAGTGGAGAACTCCTGAGACTTTGGGATAATTCCAGGAAGCCACTCCCTTCTGAAATTTCTTAGTAAGTTTTGGGGTACCACTCTGTAGAATTTTGTAAAGGAAAAATAAGACTTAGATCTTGTAAAAGCTTTAAAAGTAAATGGCAAGATTAATAGCCTCATTGTTCTAGAACAATGAAGGAAGGAAAGTAATTTGGAAGTAATTCCAGAGTGAAGAAACAAAAAAAAAAAGTAAAAGTTTGCACCTTACAGCCACCTGTTGTCAATCCTTTCTTAGTCTAAGACTCTTTCCCTCTCTCTCTCTCTCATTCTATTAACTGCTCTCATTCCAGATAAGATCCTCAAATACAGGTGTTGAAAAAATGCTGGAAAGATTTAGAGAAACTTAAATTGTATTTCATTTGCAGAAATTTATTAGCTGTGTCATCTTAAGCAAGCTATCTTATCTCTGTTTGCCCTAATTTCCTGATCTGTGAAGAGAAAAGTAATAATGGTACCTGCCTCCTAGCATTGTTCTGAAGATCGAAATAATATGATTGTAAAGTGCTTAACATAATGATGAGCACATGCTAAGCACTACATTATTACTTTTTCTTTAATTGGATGTAATTGTTCCATACCTGATCATTCTAAAGTGGCTGTAAAATATCAAAGGTAACAAAAATCAATGATTTTTGCATGTGATAATTTGGAAATACAATTGACATCATCTGAAGTTCATTGTTTGTGTCATTATTGTATTTCTAAAAACATCAGAAAGGATATTCAAATCCTAGATTCTGGTTAGTAAAATTTTGCTATTTGAGGTTACAATTCATGGAACTGTAATTTACTATTGTTTTGAGCTTTGATTACATGGATTTTTTTAAAAGATTCCTATATCAGGAACAGGATTAGGTAAGGACAGAAACAATAAATGGTATATGAACTGAAATTCTCTGAAGTTACAGAATTGGAGAATCAAATTTAAATGATGTTACTAGCAGAATTATCTAGGAACCTCTAAATCTGGAACCAGAGAAGCAGAGCCCCTTTTAGAGCTATCCTGAGAATAAGCATATTGTCCAAGAAAACATATCTAAGGGACCAGATGACTACATGAGACATCTGGGACTCAGAAGGTGCTGGTTAAATGGATGTTGAGAATGAGTCACTAGAATACAAGGAAACTTGATTTTAGTTGTGTTTATGTTTTCTTGGTTACCTTGGTGACATGTATATCTCCCTTCTCAGAACTAGTCCATTGTGAGACTTCTAAGTACTTTGATCTGTACCTGATTTAATCTAATTATATAATTATGGGGAAAATGCTTTATTGCATTGTTTGATAGCCCTGTGTGTCAGGAAACTGGATCATCAATGTGTGTTGTTTACAGCTTCTTGACTAAGGACCTATATTATGCTGACCTGAAACTCAGATTCAAAGGTTGATGCAAGGAGTTTTCTCACAATTGTCAACCCATGTCTTCTAAGGGCCCCTACCAGGTCCTTCTGGCTACTCCCACAGTGCCAAACTTGTAGGTGTGGACTCTTAGATCATCTGAAGAAAGCTCCCACTCCTAAGTGAATGGCAGAACCCTCTGGGGACCTTAAGGTTCATCGAGCATGCACCCATCTAGTATGCACCAACATTCAGATAAAACTGCTGTCCCAAGATTCTAGACAAGGACTGAGCACTCCATCCTAGGTTTTGGCGGGGGGGAGTTGGTCTTTTCTCTTTTGTTGTGTGCCCAACCATAATACCTGATTCAAGAGTACATTGGCATTTTCTCCCTCTACATTCTTGGCCTCCCTCTTTTTTCTGCTTGAAAGCGAACAATAGCTAACAAGGATCACTGGGACACACTTCCTCAATGCATAGAGGTTCCCTTGAGGTACTGATCTCCTAAGACAACAATGCTAGTTCTGGCCCAACTGGCCCCTCATGGCATCTTGGCTTATAGTTACCTCTCCTTTCAGACCCCCTCCCTTTGATCAAAAGGGGAAAATGTAAAAGATATTAGGAGACACCCTGTTTTCCAGAGCTAAGGCCCAGCAAGCAAGCTGTACCCTGAGCTTGGCATAACAACAATCCTTTGCATTTACCCTCTGGATAATCTCCTCCTCTGGCAAAATTATTGTATTGTTTTGATAGCATCAGGTGTTCTCTGAGCTCAGACAAATTCTGGTCATGAAGCCTTGCTGTATATCAAACTTGTCGCATTATTGTTGTTCCCCCTCATCGTCAGGGCTATAGTTGACTATGCAGCCAGTGGTATAAGTATTGAGATCTCCCCACACTGCCTCAGGCCCTCCCACTAGGGGTGGGGCTGCAACACATTCGTCCTTGCTTGCAAGCCATTTCCCTCACTTTGAAATTAAACTTCAGTTTGATTCCTGACTCTCCTATCTCTAGCCTGCTTCATTCAGCTCTGGCCATCCATAAAGCAAGAGGATGGTTTGGTCCAGTTGATACTGTCAATCTCTTACTTTGTTATTTGCCCCCTTCTCTCCAATTACTGCAACGTGGCTGATGGGTCAGGCTGTGAAAAGGCACTTTTTCTTAATATTATTACTGTGAGATCTGGAAAGAATACTGGTTTTTATAGTCAGAGGAGGAGTTTGAATTCTTTCTCTGCCAAAGATTAGCTGGGTAAACTTATGAAAGTTATTTCAACTACTCTACTTTCCTCTATAAATGAAGACATTGGACCATATTCCTCCAGTTCCAAACTGATAATGATTTTATGACCCTAAAGGTACTCCAGGCAGGGAGGGGCAGTGAGGATAGCTTCCCATTCACAGCCCAGAAGGCTGAGAGAGGAGATAAGGTGAAGGACACAAAAGAATCCATAAAGAATTCCTGAATTAAGCATTCTGGGAAGATGGCAGAAATTTCCAATCTCTCCAGATTTTCTTCCAGACAGAATATCTGAACTGAACTCTAGCAGTCATATTAAAAGAGGCAAGAAGAGAAAACCAGTCACCCTTTTCTCACTACTTTGTGATTCAAAGTTTCTGGGAAACAAAGACCATCTCCCTCTCTCACAACCACTTTTCCCCAAACCAGCATCCTACCTGCTCCATCAACACACAGATCATCTCATTCTCTGGGGGCTGCCTAGAACACTGGGAGATTAAGGAGACTTGCCCAGGCTCACACAGCCCAGGTATGTTAAGAGGCAGGACCTTGTCCCAGGTCTTACTCGTCTCCCCTGTGAGAATGGGAGCTCCTTGAAGAGAGGGACAGCCTTTGCCTTTCTTTGGATCCCCAGTGCTTACAACAGTGTCTGGCACATGGTCAATACTTGTTGGCTGAATGTTGACTGACCAACATTGAAACCAGCTGTCTCCGCTCCACCACACTGCCTCATAATGACCTAAAGATAAAAACACAAACTGGCCTAATATTTGACGCTCTCCATCACATGACCTCAATCTACTTTTCCAACCTTATTTCACATTAAACTCTCTTTTCATGTATTTAATATTCCAGCCAAATCAGATTGCTGGTTGCTCCACAGACTTCCTCTGTGCATTTGCATGAGTCATCAGATGGACTCCCTTCTCACTTCAGCCCTCCAGGATCCTTAAATGAAGATTCAAAGCTCAGCTCAGGGGCTGCCTCTTCTATGAAGCTTTCCCAAACCCTCCCAATTGAGAGCAAGTTGTTCCCCCTCAAATATTCCTAGTGTACTTGGTCTGGATCTCCCTCCTCATCCATCATTTTCCACCTTGGATCATAGTTACCTGTATACTTGACATATCTACCACACACACAGCTCCAGGAGAATGTACACTCCTTGGCAGCATTGATGGTTCAATATTGTCTCTGTATCCCCAAGGTTTGGCACTGTACTATGCACTAGGCACATTGATGAACATTTCTGGTTGATGGAAGAGGTGTAAAAACCATAAACAAAAGCACATATGTTCAGAAAAAGGAAATTGTCTAATTCTGTGTACCCAGGTTCTCAAGTTCATTTGTATAATATTCTTCATTGATGGACACTGATTGCTCCATGCTCCATTCCTGAGCCTCTCTACATGTTAGCTTCTCCCCAGAGTCTTTCTCCCCCTTTAGGGATCCTTCCCTAAGGAGAATCACAAATCTTGTGTCTTCTCACTTGAAGCTGGAAGCCAGAAGAATAAGGATCTTTCTTCTTTCAGGGTCTCAACAAATCCATCCTTCATACAGTTTGAGTTTGAGCTCCTGGTTATGCACACATGAAGACTGAAATCACAGGATTCTAGATCTAGTATGGGAAGAGGCCATCAAGTTCAACCCACTGGTTTGACAAATGAGACACTGAGGCCTCATGAGATAGTGACTTCTCCAAGGCTACAAAGGTAGTGAATGGCCAAGGGAAGATTGCAGCCCAGGTCCTCAGAGACTCCAAATTCAGTTCTTTCCCTTCACTGACTCCTACAGGGTTGAGGAGCTGTTCTGATATTCCCCAAAATATTAAAAGACCTGGAGGAAGCACTTTGTCCTGTTGGAAGAAGCCCATTCTTTAGTCGTCACTGACATTTTGTATAACTGCCCAAGGTTGTAAAGTACTTCATATGCATTCCCTCATATGAGGCATGTATTAAAGACATCATCAGCTGTTTGGTATGGTAGAGAGAGTGCTGAAGCTGAAGTCGGGGAACCTGAGCTGGGATCCTATTTTTGAAAATTACTAGTTGTATGAACTGAGATAAGTCATTTAGACTCAGTTTCTAAATCTGTAAAATAGCAAGGGATCATACATAGGTCTAGAGCTGAAAGGGACCTTAGAGGTCATCAAATCAGACCCCTTCACTTTACCAAGGAAGAAGCTGAAGCTCAGAAAAGTCATTTGTCCAGGATCACACAGCTTTTAAGTATCTGGGGTGGGATTTGAGCCCTGCTCTTTCTGACACCAGGTCCACTGCCCTACCATTATACCACACAGCCTCTCAGAATCAAGAATTGAAACCAATCTACTCATTCAAAGTCCAGCTTCCTTTAATATTTCATCAGCAAATCAAAGTCTAGAATGAGCCAAGGCTTGAGAGTAATGCTGCTAGATATAAATGGAACTTCTTAACTGATGTTTAAAAGAAAAGACTGTGGGATAATGAATAGAGCCCTGGGCTTGAAATCTGCAAGACATAGATACAAATCCCACTTTAGACACTTCTAGCTTTGTGACTCTGGGTAGCTTCACCTGTAGACCAAAGCAGTTGCATTTATGGACCTCTGGAGTTCTGGAAGTGCTAAATCTGTGATCCCAGGACCCCTTTTTGGCCAATCGGGTAACCTTTCAAAGAGCGTAAGGATTTGTCCTGTGGTTACTACGGGTTGATGGTTATAGCTGCTCATAGGTTACTCCTGATGCCAAGATCAGTGCTATTTCCACTAGAGCACACTGCCTCTGTGGAATATTTATGAAAAGACATGGACAGGAATCAGAAGGGATGAGAAGGCTCATGAGATAGAGTGCAAATTGCACCAGGAGAAGGGCATGTCTGTATAGGTGAAATCATGAATTCATATAGGTATAGAAGCAAGCTTGATAGAAGTAGGGCTCCAAACCTAAGGGATGCCCTTCAGAATAAAGACATTTGACCCAAACACCTCAAATTAGTGAAGCTCCCCCAAATCAAGAATTGCTCCTCAGCTTTTGAACCCAATGCTGGTTCTGCTGGCCCATAGGTGACCTGCCGCCTTTGCCCTTTCCTAGGGGCTGAGATAGGGTACTGGAATACCACTGTGTTATGCCACTTCTCAAACATTTGTCCAAGTGGAATGCTGGCACAATAAAGCCCTGGTCACTGGTCAGTAGAAAATCATGAAAGTGAATGACTTTCATTTAGTAAATACAAGGATCTTTGCCTTTTCCTTGACTGCTGACTGTACAATCCTTGGATAATAAAAGTTTGTTTTACAGGTTAATTACCATGGGGAGGGGCAGAGGGGGTGGAAAGGCCAATGGCAGGTTTCTTTCCAAGTTTACCTGATTCATACTGTAAAACACATCAATTCCCATACAATGGTTCTAAGCTTGGTTGGCCGCAGCTGGAGGTAGAAAAATATCCCGTTTATACAAGACACTATTTTGTGACCCAAAGAGGGTCTTCCTCTTTAGGACTGGAGGAAACTTGGGGGCCATTTAGTCCAAGCCCCTTATTCTACAGAAGAGGAAAATCAGACTCTGAGTAGTTAAGTGACTGGCCAGAGGCCATAAGATCATCGATTTTGAGTTGCATGGGCTGCCTTGTCCAACCAGATGAGGAACGTAGGTCTTAGAGAAGTGGCTTGTTTTTTTCCTAGTCAGAATTTTATTTGGAAAAGCACTGTGAGCTCTGGCCCAGTGCCACACAGCATTGACTCCAAGCACCTGTTCTTCCCTTTACCATGGTGTCTCCTCAAGATAACCATCCCCTGGGAGCCTGCCAGTGAGGCATGGGGCACCAGAGGGCGTAATAAAGAACAATAATTCTAGGGGGCTCCATACCTAGCTGGAGGCATGAGCCTCCCTCCATCATAGCAGGTGTGATTCAGTATCAGACAAAGACCCCCTTCAAGTTATTCCTTTGGGGCCTACCTTGCTTGACCAGAGCTTCACACAAGGTTGATGAGGGGGCATTCATCTCCTCCATGAGTCTCCATCTCCTAGAGACCCCTGTCACCAACATTACCTTCACATGTGCTGACTAAAGATGGCCGTGTCCTTCTTCCCTCAGACACTTGCCTCAATGGAGCACAGGAGCACAGATGTAGTGATGAGAGGAACTTACACCAACATACCCCTTTTACAGAGGAGGAAACTGAGGCCCAAAGAGGTTAGTTAGGTCATTGCTTGGGTTGACAGAGACAGTAAGTGTCTGAGGCAGAACTGTAGCCCAGGCCTTCTTGGCTCCAAGGCCAATGATAAAACACTCTAGTTTCTCCCAAGTGCACGCACACACGAACTTATTGTATGTTCTCCAAACAGGTGATAATTCCAGAAATAAATGAAATTTCAGTCTGGTTTTCTCCTGTGTTGCAAATGAGTGAAGTTTCAGGAGACCATTTTGGGAGGAGTGTTAGAAGAAGGCACCACCCCAAAGCTTTGTCTTGATGTAGCTCAGTGAAACCTTGAACTTTAGACAACCACATCATTGTACAAGTTGGCTCAAAGATAAGAATAAGTATAAATGCTCCTCAAAATTCAATCTCGAATCTCTGCTCAAGAAGGAAGATAATGCTTAGAAATGTGGCCTCCGGCGGTGCGGAGACAATGATCGGAAAAGAGAAACCTCATCATTCCGGTGAGAGCTTGTTTTTTAGCAAGAAATCCCATCCTGACCCAGACCAGATGACTGTCGAGAAGCTTTCTGGTGATCTCTGAGGTCCCCAGCCTCTTCACAATAATCATTCTACTGGGCTTTCTAGTGCTATCCAGTGTTTGCTTCCAAGTCACCTAGGGGTGATGACAAGCTTTGATCTTTATAATTCCCTGCCCATTTCTTCAGGACGGTAGATTTCACTGGCCAGGTGTTTCTTTTCAGGGCTCCTGCTAGCCCCTACCCTTCCTGACTCCAAGAAGGTGCCAGTAATTTACCCAATTCGATCAGCTCTTTAGAAACAGGTGTTAGTAGAGTCTGGTAACAGCTGGAAGAAGAGAATATTGTCAGAAAGGAGGCAGGATGGAGGCAAAGAAGGGAGGGAGGCTGGGGAAGGAGAGAGGGAAGGTGGGTTGGGTTGTTGTTAGTCATTTGCTCTGGAAGAGGACCTTGTTGTCAGGAAGACAATGCCATGATTTACAAGTGAATTGATTAAGTAAGGAGGGCTGTGTGTCCTCCAGAGGCATCTGGAAGAGTGGCAAGATAGACAAGGAGGACAAGAGATGGCACCTGGGGAGGAAGGGAAGGAAGAAAGGAAGACTATGATCATGAATGTCACACTGAAAGGGGTCCTAGGGATCATTCCATCCAGCCCACTCAGTTTACAGAAGGGGAAACTGAGCTCAAAAGAGAAAGCTCTCCCCCCAATTTCCCACTGATTGGATTTCTAGTTCTGTCCACAAATCTCTGATTTTGATGACTCTTCCTCATTGATAAAACGGAGTGAGACTCATCAGGGCAGAGCTTTTACTAGGAATTATTTTCACCTGTGGCAAAAGGATTGATCGGGATAGGATGGGGGTAGCTCAGAAAAATAAGTACAGGAAAATCCAGACAGACTGGTGTGTATACCTCTACTGTTCCAGGACAAAGGTGATTCCTTCAGGGAGGGGCACCATGGTGACAGGACCTGGGTTTGGTTGGCCAGAGCCAGGTGAAGGAGCAGGACTGAGTCATGTGGCATCTCCCCCAGTTGTCAATACCCTGGACCAAAGCCCATGAGCTCTGTCCTAGTTATATCTCATTCCAGGGATGAGAAGCAGCTCAATCAGTCTTACATTAGGAAGAACAAGGTGTTCTTTCTCCTACAAGTGGGGAGTGGGGAATGACAGCTTCTAGGACTGTTCCCATTGTTTTAAGTGCTGGTTCTCAGCCTTGTCTGCATGTTTGCTATTTCCACATAATCTCTGCAGCAGACAATCCCGACTCTCCTCTGTGTCATTTGAATATATAATGAAGTAGCTGGTGGCTCAGTGGATAGAGCACTGGGTCTGGCCTCAGACACTTACTAGTTGTGTGACCCTGGGTAAGTCACTTCACCTCTCTGCCTGACTCAGTTTCCTCATCTGTGATATGAGGATAGGAACAGCGCCTGCCTCCCAAAGTTGTTGTAAGGATCTAATGAGATACTTGCAAAGTACTTAGTCTGGGGCCTGGCACATAGTAGGTGCTTGATAAATGTTTCCCTTTCCAGTGCCTTTGGGGCTCACTGGGAGTGCCCCTCACTGCCCTCCAATGCCGCAGTCATTCATTCCTTCTCCCAGGGAGTGTCTCTGGATGCCCTTGACTGACCTCAGCCCTGCCCCCTCCCATCTCTCCCAGTATCTGCTCTACAGCTGTCTAAGGCAGTGACCATGGAAAGGGGAGTGTCAGAGTCCTCTGAGTGGAGGTCCTGTTCTACCAGCATAGCTCCAGGAGGGGGAAGGAGGGAAGGAAACAATCGGGTATTAAATGCTTCCTATGTGCCAGGCACTGGGCTAAGTGCTTTACAAATATTGTCTTGTGATTCTCCCAACAACCCCAAGAGGGAGGTGCTATTATTCTCCTCATCTTACAGATGAGGAAACTGAGGCAAACATGTTTAGTGACTTGTCCAGAGCCATGCAGCTAGTAGGCATCTGAGGCCACATTTGAACTCAACTCTTCCTCACTCCAGGCCCCTGTGCTTTATCCACTATGCCACTCAGCTAGGAGGACAGAAACCTCATCTTGGTCAAGTTTTTCATTGCTCCCAGTGCCATCGAGAGAGCCCTGAAATGCAGTAGGTACCCAATCACTTCAGAGACTGAAGTGAATTAATTTACACTGTCAGCTGGTAGTTAACTGGGCACTGAATTTCAAGTCAGGGTTATCCAGGTTCCAATCCTACTTTAGTGACTTCCTAGCTGTGACCTTGGGCAAGTCTTGATTTTTGTGTTCCTCTGGTTCCTTGATAGTAAAACAAGGGGGCTGCTTTTGATAGCTTCTAAGGTCTTTTCCAGGGATAACTATATGAGCCCAGCTATAGGACAGAGGGGAAGACAGAGAAGACAGCTGGGCCAGCCAACTATCTCCTCCAAGGTCATACTTTTGTCCCTTTCCTTTTCTTTCTCTCTCTCTCTTTCTTCCTTCCTTCTTTCCTTTCTTTCCTTCTGTTTCCTCTCTGTCTCTCTGTCTCTGTCTCTGTCTCTGTCTCTGTCTCTCTCTCTCTTTCTTTCTCTCTCTCTGTCTCTCCCCTTTTCTTCCCTCCCTCCCTCTCTCTACACACACACACACACACACACACACACACACACACACACACACACACACACACTGACTTCTGTATCTATTCTGCTGTTTAGAATGCCCTCCCCTCCCAGGGGCAGCTTGTAGGCTGCACATCCAAGGAATCTTAATTTGGGAGCTGTCATGTCTGCAATTTCACAGATCACAAACTGGTGGGAAAAAAGCAATCAAGGAAATTGATGACAGTAGCTCCCCAAACAAATAGTCAGGTGATTGTCTATGGATCCAAGAAAGAGGAAAAGTGGAAGTTGAGAAGGGAACAGATAAAAATGTTGAGATGAGTTAATTCAAAATCATATGAACTCAGAGAGAAGAAAGAAGTCTTAACAACTGGGAAGTCTAAATGTTCATGGCTGCTGAATTATGTTGTTAACTAATGCTATTTATGCTCATGACAAGAGCGCCCACCCTTGACCAAGCCCAGAAGGAGTGAATTAAGCCAACATTCAACTAAAATGATGCCTTCATGCATAATAAGCTTGAATTAACTCAGGATTGCTGCTGAAACTTTTGTTTTTCCTTGGGTCTAGCCCCAGGACTCTTGCTAGATGCCTGACACTGGAAAAATCACTTAGCCTCTTCCTGATTTGTGTGCTCAGCCATGAAGTGAGGATCATAATGGCACCTACCCCAAATGACACAATAACTGTAAAGCACTTAGCATTATGCCTAGCACACAGTAGGTGCTTAATGAATGCTTCTTTCCTCTTTCCTAATCAAGGTATTTTAGAGTGGAAATGCCATTACAGGGATGGTAAATTGATTAATATCTAAACAAAATGAATTAATTTAAACCATAAATCTCTTAAGAGATGAATACTCTTTTCCATGTGAAATGAATACAGAGTATTTATTGTTAGCTGATTTTTTAAAATTATGATCAATACCAATTTTCCCCTCACTTTTTAAAATGTAAATTTTAACAAGAGTCATTTCCCTGTTTGTTAACTTTCAGAAGAATGTATACAAAAAGAAGGAGGAAGTCAAGATAATCGTCAGAAAATCTTGAAAGTCATCCTGGGGATCATGACCCCAAACACTTCCAAAGCAGCTGGGTTTTGGTTTCATTTGGTTTGCCCATCAACTCTAAACTTCCTTCTGGATTCTTTCTCCCATATCCACTGACTGTTGCTATGTTCAGTCTCATCAAAGGAAAAAAAGCAAAAGTCAGTTAGGATTGACTTTGTTTTCCATGCATCCTCCCAAACCTCTTAGGTTATGGCACTGTCATATCTTACCAAGTGAACAGGTAGCATCCTGACTTCAGTGACATAGAAATACACAGTGTCTTACACAAGGTGAATGGTCAATGTGTTTGTTGAATGAATGAACAAATGAAACAGGCAAGTTGTTTGTCCCCATACTATGTACCAATGCATCTTCTTCCCCAAAATGCTCCCTTTCCCTCTGCCAACCCTTTGCCTTTGTTCATTCCATTCTCTGTAACTACAATATTTTTCCTCTCCTTCTTTACCTGTTGAATTCCTACTTATCCTCCACAGGCTGACTCAAATGGCATCTCTTCCAGGAGATCACATGGGATCTACCAAGGTTGGAAATATTCATTTCTTAGGATTACTCATTAATTACTTGGACTCTGGCAGGGAAACAGCCAAGTAACAGAAGGCTGCCAAAGGCCTGAAGACTCCTCTCAGGTTTATCAGACAAGCACATGTCACCAACAGCCATGTTCTTATACTGCAAGCTTTGATTGACAGCTGTGGGGAGGTGGGGTCAAGGGGATGAGATGAGTAGGAAAAGGAAGCTTCTTTCTCCCTCTCACACCTTAAGTCCATTAAGTCAGTCAACAAGCATTTAGTAAGAACTTATTGTGTGCCAGGAACTGTCCTAAGTACTGGGAATATAAAGAACCATGCTTGCCCTCAGAATCTCAGATTCTAATGAGGGATACATGAAAATCACATATAAGATGCAAACAGGGTAGATGGAAAGTGACACCTTAGCTTCATAAGGGAAACACTAGCAGCTGGGGGAACTGAAAAAGGTCTCCTGTCCAATGTGGAATTTGAGCTGAAGCTTGAAGGGAAGTTAAGAAGCAGAGGGGAAAGAGTTCAATGAACTGATACAAAGTGAAATGAGCAGAACCAGGAAAACATTGTATATAGGAACAGCAATATTGTATGACAATCAACTATGAAAGATTTAGCTATTCTTAGCAATATTGATCCAAGATGTTTCTGAAGGACTTATGATGAAAAATGCTATCCATCTCCAGAGAAAGAACTAATGGAGTCTGGATGCAGATCAAAGCATACTTTTTCTTTATTTTTTCTTGCTTTTTTTAGTCTTTTTTCTTTCACAAATGTGGAAAGATGTTTTGCATGACTGCACATGTATTAGTTATATCAAATTACAGGCCTTCTCAAAGGGCAGCTGAGGGAGAGAAGAGAGGAAGGGAGAGAATGTGAAGTTGAATTTTTTTTAAAAAACATTATTTTTTTTTACATGTTATTGGGGGAAATAAAAATTCTGGAGGAAAAAAAAAGTAGCCATTAACCATAATAACTGTGAATGTGAATGAAATGAACTCACCCACTAAACAGAAGAGGATACCGTAACCTCACAAATAAACAGAGAAAAGCAGAAATATTAACTGTATTATTTGCCAATTAGAAACCAATGAAAACTATATTTAACAAAGGACTTTTGAAGCAAAGATTAAAAATTAATTAGAAACTAAATAGCTTAATCCTAAAGACAAAATGTGTCAAAGAACAAATTATAGAAATAATCAATAATTTCATTAAAGATAATGACAGCAAAAAGAAAACATACCAAAATTTGTGAGTTGCAGTCAAAGAAATAATCAGAGTAAATCTTATATATCTAGTCTATTTTATAACAAAAAAAATTAGAAAAACAGTGACAATGATTGAGGCATGCAATTAAAAAAAACCTAGAAAACCAGCAAACTAAAATACCTCCATTAAATACTAAAATTGAAATCCTGAGAATCAAAGAAGGGATTAACAAAACTGAAAGTTTAAAAGAAAAGCTATTAAATTAATAAATAAAGCCAGGAACCATTTCCTTTTAATAATCATAATAACAAAACAGATAAATCATGAATTTATTTTGATTTAGAAAAAAAGGGGGAAGAAAAAAAGACAGTCACAAGTAGAGGTTAAAAAGAGAGGTTCTGGTGAAAGATATGAACAGGCAATTTTCAGATGAAGAAATTGAAACTATCAATAGTCACATGAAAAAGTGCCCTAAATCATTATTGATTAGAGAAATGCAAATTAAAACAACTCTGAGGCACTTCATCACACCTACCAGATTAACTAATATGACAAACAAAAAAGGAATATTGTAAATGTTGGAGAAGATGTGGGAAAATTGGAGCATTAAGGCATTATTGCAGAGTTGTGAACTGATCCAATCATTCTGGAGAGCAGTTTGATACTATGCTTAAGGGACTATAAAATTGTGCATACCCTTTGATCCAGCAATACCGCTCCTAGATATGTATCCAAAAAGAGATCACAAAAAGGGAAAGGGGCCAACATGTACAAAAATATTTGTAGCAGTTCTTTTTATAGTGGAAAAGAATTGAAAATTAAGGGGATTCCCATCCATTGGGGAATGGCTGAACAAGTTGTGGTATATGAATATCATGGAATACTATGGTTCTATAAGAAATTATGAGCAGGTGGATTTCAGAAAAACCTGGAAAGACTTACATGAACTGATGCTAAGGGAAGTGAGCAGAACCAGAACATTGCACACAGTAACAGCAACATTGTGCAATGACCAACTCTGATAGACTTAGATTCTCTCACCAATATAATGATCTGAGACAATTCCAATAAATTCATGATGGAAAATGCTATCCATATCCAGAGAAAGAACTTTGGAGTCTGAATGCAGATCAAAGCATACTATTTTCCTCTTTTTTGTTTGCTTTTTTCTTTCTTGTGGTTTTTTTCCCCCTTTTGTTCTGATTTCTCTTTTATAACACAACTAATGTGGAAATATGTTGATTGTACATGTATCTCCTACATCAGATTGCATGTCACCTTGGGAAGGGGAGGAAGGGAGAAAAAAATTGGAACTCAAAATCTAATAAAAGTGAATGTTGAAAACTATCTTTACATGTAATTATGGGGGGAAATACTAGTAAGCAGAAAAAATAAAAACAGAGGCTCTTCCTGCAGAGGAGGAAATTGGATACTTTAAATTAGAAGAGGCTGTTTATTCTCTAAAGACAGAAGCTGCTGGGTGAAAAATCATTCAGAAAGGGGAAAAGAAGAGAAAAAGAGAGGCATTAGCTGATGATTCCCTCTTCAAGGAGAATTGTCTACCTCGTAACTCTAGAGAGTTCTGTTTTCTTCTTGGGGCATTTATATAAGACATCACAAATTTACTTATGGTGATTCATGTGGATTCAAATAAATGATGCTTCCAAAAGGAACCTAAAAAACGTTATCAATGACTGGAGTCTTGGGCAAGAAACTGAAGAGCATCATGGAATGGCTTGTATTATGTTCCAGTTGCAGAAAATTATTATCTGATTAATATAAGGCCAATTATCTTATGTCTGCCCCACTTTCTTGATCTGTAAAAGAGAAAAATAATAATGGTACCCACTTACCAGGGTTGTTGTGAGGATCAAAATATATATAATAATTTAAAGTATTTAACACAGTGACAGGCACATGCTAAGCGCTTTATTATTATTATTATATCTTTAATTGAATATAATTGTTCCACATTTGATAACTCTAAAGTGGTTTTTAAAATGTCAAAGGTAATAAGATCAATGATTTTACATGTGATAATTTGGAAATGTAATTGATGTCATCTGCAGTTTATCATTTGTGCTGTTATTGTATTTCTAAATTCTTTTGCATTGTGAAATTTAAGAGACCGGTTATTGTAACAGAAATGCTTTTAGACAAAACTTTTTAATTTGGATGGTTTTGGACATGAATTGAACTTTTAAAAGGATGTGATGAAAAATAGATATTTGAAAATTATTAATATTTAGTTAAGTATATTTTGTTATAAAGCAGATAATAATATTTAATAACAAATTTTCGCTAGAAATTCTTGGCTATATGAAATTGTAGAAGGTGGTTTAAAGATGTAGCTTCAACATATTGATGATGAATCAACTATCAGGTATTTGCAGTATGTCTCAAGCCCCAAAATATGGGTAGTTTTAATTTGTAAGTAAAGGATAAATGCAGTGTTAGCTGTTAGGGAAAGATCAGGAAAGATATTCAAGTCCTAAGTTGTGGTTAGTGAAATTTTGCTATTTAAAGTAAAATTCTTGGGATTCTAATTTACTGTTGTTTTGATCTTTGATTACAGGAATAGTTGTTTGAATTATCATGAAGCCAATAGTAGAAAATGGCATGCGGTATAGTCTGGAAACTGATAAAGGTGGATGTCTGTGCCTGGGAAAAATTTGGGGGATGACTTTGGCAAAGTCTAAGTAGTATCCTCTTGGTTCAATTTCCCCATTGTGCTATATTCTTTCTGAAAAGGAAATTTTCCCACCTACCTAATCCTGAGCCTTGCTTTTGATATACTGTAACTACATGGTTGGTCATCAGATATGATTCATACCTGGAATCAAATAGAGCTAAAGGAATTTTTCTGCCCTGTTATGTTGTTATAACAATTTCCATCCTGTTTTCTTTTATAACAAATTTCTATAATCAAGGAGTTCTCTAATTACAATACTAAATCTATTAAATAATGGGTGGATACTAGAACATCTCTGAGTTGCTATAATAGGAAGCAAGCATGAACATCTTACAATTTTGACCTAGACTTGTGAGCAAATTATAATATAGAAATGATATCTTCCTAAGGGAGAAAAGATCAAAAAAATAAGACAAAGATGCAATGTAAAAGTTTTCTAATTAAATAAAATATTAAATTTTGAGAAAAGCAACAGAATTCAACTCTTTTCTCTAAGAACTATATATAGATTATATGGTTGGCTTCTAAATTTATCTATCATGGAAATTCCGGTTTGAGTTTTAGTCTTAAGTTTTAATAATAAGTTCTCAGGACTGGATTATAGGCTTATTAATTGAGGATTAAGGAAGCAACATGTAAATTGTATGGATAATGGAAGAAACTGAAATTATTTTCACATTATAAAGTATCTGTCTGATAATTTTAAAGGGCAGAAGAGCTCATTTTATGGTTGGACCCTCATAAGTTTTTAATATCTAGGGACAAGATAACTACATAAGACATCTGGGATTCAAAATGTGCTGGTGAAACAGACATTGAGAATGAGTTACTAGGATACAAGGAGAATTGATTTTCGTTAATATTGGTAATAACTATTGTATAGTTTTGGTCTTTTGTTTTAAGAAGTTTATGTTTAAGTTTTCTTGGTTACCTTCTCAAAACTAGTCCATTGTGAGCCTTTGAGTAGTTTGATCTGTAACATGACATTAATGTGACCTGATTTAATGTAATTATGATTATGAGAAAATTTTATTGCATCATTTGCATCTAGCCTGCATGGCTGGGAAACTGGACCATCTCTGTGTGCGGTTTAGAGATCCTTAACCAAGGATGTTATAATGACCAGAAACTCAGATCTAGAAATTGATTCAACGAGTTTTCTCACAATTTTCAACTCATATGTCTTCTAAGGGCCCCTACCAGGTTCTTCTGACTACTTCCACAGCTGTCAAACTTGTGGGTGTAGACTCCTGGATCATCTGAAGATGGCCCCTGTTCCCAAGTGAACAGCAGAACCCTCTGGGGACCTCAAGGTTCATCTAGTACAAGGCTTCTTAAACTTTTTCCATTTATGACCCCTTTTCACCTGAGAAATTTTTATGTGAACCTGAGTATATATGTATACAAAATAGTAATACAAATCAAATATTTACTGATAATAAATCATAAAAAAAATCATTTAAGAACAATTCTTTGGAATACATATAATTTTTACATTTATTAAAGACAAAAATAAATTTGTATACTAACAAGATGGATGTGCTTACTTATTTTTACATAAAGAATTAAATCTTGGCAGAAGATTTGATACTGCAGGATATAGAGCGTCTTCAACATTTTTCAGAGTTAATTGATATTTTGACTTTATAATTGTCAATGCTAAGAATGCCACTTTGCATAAATACATAGTACAAAATGACAGAGGTATGCTTAGGGTCATTTCAGAAATTGTTGGAAATCTGTCCTGATCCCAAGCCAAATTGCATTTAATGATTTTGTATGTAGAGTAAAATCACTGCAATTCATAACAAACAATAGTCTTAAATCTGAGTGGATGTGTTTCTGGAAGCCTTCATTGGCATTACGTGGCATGATGGTATGCATGGTGCCAAGTGTGTATGCTGTGCATTCAGAACCAAGGCTGCAGCAAAGCTGTGTGATGCACCATGGGGCAAGCATTGCCGACATCACCTCAGATTCATTACATGTTTGATTTCATATTAATTTTTTATCATAATATGTTCAGAAACCTTTTACTGCTGCCAAATTTTTCACAACCCCTACCTTCAGCTACATGACCCCATATGGGGTTGAGACCCACAGTTTAAGAAGCACTGGTCAAATACAGACCCAGAAGCAGCTGACATCCAAATAAGACAGCTGTCTCAAGATTCCAGACAAGGGCTGAGTGTACTGTCCTTGTGTTTTTGCTTCTTCCCTTTCGTTGTGTGCCCAAGCACCAATGCCCCGATTCAAGGGTGTGCTGGTATTTTCTCCCTCTACATTCTTGGCACCCCTCTTTCTCTTGCTTGCAAGTAAACAATGGCTAGTAATGACATATACTTCCCAATAGGTCCCCTCAAGGAACTAACCCTCGGGGTAATATCTCATCCTTACCCAGCTGGCCTCTTGGCTTATACCTGACTTTCCTTTGTTGGTCAGAAGGAGAGGGGTTCATTCCAACCCCCTCCCTTTGTCCAAAAGAAGAAAAATGTCAAGATATTAGGAGACTATTTCACAGAGCTAAGGCCCTGCAAGCCAGCTATACCTGAGTTTGGCATTACAACAATCCTTTACACTCACCCTCTGGAAGATCTCAGCCACAGCAAAATCCCAGAACTGTTTCCTATAATTATTGTCTGGCCTGTACCAGAACCAGGTGTTCTCTGAGCTCAGAAAAGCACCTGCTACTTACATGTTCTGGTCCTGAAGCCCTGCTATAAATCCAACTTGTCACATCATTGCTGTTACCTCTCATTGTCAGGGCTACAGCTCATGGAGGCCATTGATATAAATATTGAGATTTCTCCACACTACGGGCAGGGCCACAGCCCATGTATCTAATCTCCTTCCTTGTTTACAAGCTGTTTCCCTCACTTTTAAATTAAATTTCTGTTTGATTCCTGACTCTCCTGTCTCTAGCCTGCTCTGTTTGGCTCCAGCCCTCTACAAATCAGTCTGGTTCAATTTAATAGATAGGCGTTATAGTGTAAGGAGAATATTAAGGATGTGAAGAGTGTCCAGAGAAAGACTGCCAGAATGATCTTGAGTTCATGAAATCAGAGGATCAGTGGAAGGAAAGAAACCCAAGAAGAGAAGCCTTGGGGTGCAGTATAACTGAAAATACTTGAAGGACTGTCATATGGAAGAGAGTTAGACTTGTTACGTTTGGTCCCAGTGGGCAGAACCAGGAATAATGCATGGAAGTTGCCAAGATGCCAGTTTAGGCTTGATGTCAAGAAAAACTTCCCAGCAATTATAGTTATCCCAAAGTGCCAAGGGCTGCCTCAAGAGGGAATGGCTCCTCCCTTACTGGAGATCTTCAAGTAGTGGTTGGAGGACCAATTGTCCAGTGTGTTAGAGCTCAGAAATTCCTTATTGTATAGGTTGGACCAAATGGCTGGCAAAATCACTTCTCAAATCCTGTGATTCGTTCTAGCACAGTGCTTGACTCATGATATATCTTTAGAGAATACTGGCTGATTTGAATTGAGATGCAAACCTTCAGAATCTTTTCCCTTTTCTCCTAGTAGCCCCGGTCTGGGATGACTGAAATTATTACATTTTGGGGTGGGTCTAGGCAGGGTTAAGCTGACAGACATTTAACAGTCAACTTGGGAACCCAGGCCTCCTGACTTCTGGGCAGTGATTTTTCCCTTCAGTACAGGAGAAATTTTGGGAGGCATCTGTTTCTACTCTCACACCACGCCTACCTCCAGTCTTCCCTCTGGCCACACCATTCAGAGGAGTTTGCCTCTTGGTCAGCCCCGGAGAGATGGAACCAGACACCTTACTCCCCAACATTTCCCTTTCCATCCAATGACACTCACCCCCTGTCTGTTCTATGAACAAGACCCTCCCTCTCAGCTGCAGGTGTTTTCCCTGGCTGTCTCCCATGCCTGGAACATTCTCTCCTCATATCTGCCTTCTGGCCTTTCTGACATCCTCTAAGTCCCAGGTAAAATCCCACCTTCTCTGGGAAGCCTTCCCAATCCCTCGCAAAGCCAGTGCCTCCCCTCAGCTTACTGTTTCCTAGCTCCCCTGTATGTAGCTTGCTTCGTATACATGTCCTTGCATGTTGTCTCCTCCATTAGACTGGAAGCTCCTGGAGGCAAGAGAATGAGTTTCAGCTCTTTGTGTCCTAAACATCCAGCACAACGCTTGGAACTTAGGAGGTATTTAATAAATGTTCATTGACTGACTTCTCCAGAGAGAGTTTTTACGTCTCTATGAATCTGTTATCAGAAACTTCTTTAGCAATTCACTCCTTCATTTTAAGTCATCTCAAAACAATGAGAGGGAGTAGCCTAGGAAAGATGACAAAACACTGGATTCAGAGGAAATGGCTTCATAGCCTGCCTCTGACACTATCTCTGTGTCCCTGTGCCAGATTCATCTAGCCTCCCTGGGACTCAGTTTCCTCATCAGTAAAAAGAGGAGGTTGGACTAATCCTTTCAAGCTTGAGAGCTATGACCTATGGGCAAGAGCTGAGAGCAGCAGAAAAAGCCAGGAATTTGGAGCCCAGATGACCTGAGTTATTTTGACATTGGCTGCCTTTTCTTTATCTGGGGCTCACTGTCATGCCTGTAAAACGAGAGGGTAGGACCAGCTGGTTTCTGAGGTCCTTCCCGCTTCTCAATCTTGTTCTGTGTGTATATTATGTGGATTTTGGAAACCAACACCAATTTCACAGTTTTATCTAGAGCCCTCTGCTGTCTCAAACTGGATTTTTTCCTCTTAGACTTGTTGTAGAGGATTGCCATCTCCTGGCCAAACAACATAATTTCTATTGGAAAGCTTGACAGGTCAATGAATCGACATTTATTAAGTGCCTACAACATACAAATAAATATGTACAAAGAAAATTCAATACAGAATAGAAAATAATTAGCCAAAAGCAGGCACTGGAATTGAGAGGGTTTGGAGAAGACCCCCTGTAGAAGGTGAGGTTTTGATTGGAACTTCAAGGGAGCCAGAAAGGTCAGTATCTGGAGCAGGTGAGGGGGAGCACTCCAAGCATGAGGGAAATCCAGAAAGAATGCCCAGAGCCAAGAGATAGAGGGTCTTCTTTGTGGAACAGTCGGGAGGCTAGCGTCACTGGACCAAAGAATGCACATTGTTGTAAGACAGGAGGGGGCCAGGTTAGGAAGGGCTTTGAATGGTAAACACTGCATAATATATCGGATCCTGGAGGTGCTGGACAGGGGAGTCGCTGGAGTTTATTGATTGAGATTGGGGAGGTGCCATGATTGAACCTGTGTCTTAGGAAAACCACTTTGGTGGCTAATGGAGGCTGGACTGGGGTGGGGAGAGCCTTGACACAGGCAGAACCCTGCTCCAGCAGCTATTGTAATAGTCCAGGCATAAAGTGCTGAGATCCTGCACCAGAGTGCAGCTAATGTCAGAGAACAGGAGGGGGACATTGGGAGAGATGTTGGTTAGCCTCTTATGACTCCTTGCTTATGTTTGTTTTTTTATATTTTTCTTGATTCCTGTTTGTATTTCAAAGTTTATGTGTAGATCTAGTCGGTTTTTTCATAAGAAATACTTGGAAATCCACTATTTTCCCTGCAGGATTATGTTCAATTTTGTTGGGTACTTTATTCTTAGTTGTACACCTAGATCTCTTGCCTTTTAGAATGTTGGATTCTTTTCCTCTTCTTTAAAATGGCACCCTAAAATGCATGTGATCCTGACTATGATTGGTATTTTAATTCTTGATATTTTAATTCTTTCTTTCTAGATGCTTGCTGTATTTTTTTTTAACTTGGAACCTTTGGATTTTTGCTATAACATTCCTGGGCATTTTCATTTTGAAGTTGCCTTCAGGAGGTAACTGTTGGATTCTTTCCATTTCTACTTTGCTCACTGGTTTTAAGAGATCTGAGCAGTTTTATGATTTTTTTGAAATATTATATCTAACTTCTACATCTGGTCTGACTCTCAAGTAATCCCTTGATTCTTAAATTATCTCTTCTTGATCTCTTTTACTTGCCTTTTTCTGTTTATCTCTCCTTGATTTGTTTTCTTGATTGTTTTTGCTATGCGATATCTTGCATTTTCTTTTTTTTAATTAATTAATTTTCTTGTTTACATCATTCATTTCCATGAGATTTTGAATTACAAATTTTCTCCCCATTTTTCCCCTTCCCACCACCCCAAAAAAGCCCTACCCCACTGTATAACCCCTCCCCCCATCTGCTCTCTCCTATGTCCTCCCCCATAACCCCTCTGACTTTCCGGTAGGGCAAGATGAATCTCCCTACCCCAGTGCCTGTATATCTTAACTCCCAGTTACATGTAGTTAATTATATATATATATGAATCTGTTATCAGAAATATATATTATATATTATTATATATATTATATATTATTATGTATATTATATATATATATATATATATAT
>CM053583.1:201870532-201897604 GCA_028627135.1 Pseudochirops cupreus
GTTGCAGTTCTTTGCTTCTTATGCTTATTCTTACTCATGGTTGGTCAGTCTGTGATTTTTTTTTTTAAATCTCTGTGGGGCTCTGCTTCCAGAAGGGAAAGCTCTGTCCCAAATTGCTGGGGTCCTCCCAGCTGCTGTAGCTCTCAGGAAGGTGCTGGGACCCTTCCTACTTACTTCCAGCTCACTGGATAATGAAGACTCCAAGACTGAGGTCCAAGACAGCCATCCTGATCCAGGCCGCTCAATGCGAGAGCACTGGCCTAAGAACAATTGCTTAGTCCCCCTGCTGTCTGCAGGCCGTGGGCGGGAAGCTGCAACACTGAGGCAGGTGCAAAACCTCTGCCTTTCGCTTTTCCACTCAGGAGGCCTTTTGGCTGGACTGCTTTTCTCTCCTGATTTCGCAATTCCCACTGACCTAGTTCTCAACACTGCTCGCAGCTGCAGCTAATCTGCTCACTCCTCCTCTCATCTGGCTGCCCCCAGGGCTCAGCAGTGGCTTCAGGCCAGGCTGGTTTCTGTTCACAGTGCTGATATGGTTCCTCGTAGCTGAGCTGACTTTAGTGAGACGTATCTTTGTGTGCGTTTTGGAGTTCTAGGATTGGTTTAGAGTCCTATTTTATGGGTATTTTGGGGTGGCTATGTGAGAGCTGCAATATGTTGCTGCTGCTATGCCGCCATCTTGGCTCCACTAACTAATCTATTCAATGTCCTCTCAATTAAATTACTAAAAAATATTTTACTGAGTTAGAAAAAAATAATAACAAAGTTCATTTAGAATAACAAAAGCTCAGGAACTTCAAAGAAACCAGGGGGAACAGATGTAAAGGAAGTTGATTCAACAGTATCAGAAAGACCTTAAATTATAAGGTGAGAGTATAAAAAGGATAATTTGATTATTTTAAATTAAAATTTTCTTGTGTAAATAAAACATACATTGACAAGAATAGAAGGAATGCAGAAAACTAAGAAAACACTCATTGACAGTCTCTGTGATGGGGTTGGAATATTGCTGTGGTATAGGAAATGATGAGCTGGTTGATTTAAAAAAAAAAAAAGAAAACACAGAAAGACTTGAACTTATGAAGAAAGATGTTATCCATCTTCAGAGATACATATAGTAGGAGGAAATAAGCATATTATGGTCTTTTGTATGAGTATATATATGTATATGTTTATAGATACCTATGTATATGTATATACCCATGCTTAATTGTAGCCTTATTTAGGATGTTGAAGGGAGGGAAAGGGAAGAAAAAAAGAAAGTAAAAAGTACAGAGCAAAGAACAAAAGAAAACTAACAAGTAAACAAAGAAAACTTGGGCAGCTTTGAAAACAATGTGTTGTATTTATTATATAGGTTTTCTTGAAAGAGAAACATATTGTTTTATACTAAATCCTCTCTTGTGATCTGCTGTGTACACAACAATGTTTTTTTTTCTTTTGTATTTAAGCTTAAAAATTTTATTAATTGAAAAAAAAAACACCTTTTTCCACTATTGAAAAAAGAAAGAAAGAAATCATGCTTAGCTGGCTTCCTCGTGTGTTAACGCCCTTCACTAAGAGGTGGTGATGGGGCCAGAGATTGAAACTTCCAGTCCATACCCTGGAAACTTGCCTCCCTCCTCTGGCCTTGTGATTCCCAAGCTGGCTCTAAGGACATGGCAGCTTGAGGAATACCATTTTGTCTGGTTTGCCAATGGCTCCAACTACTACACGAGCCACACTGGCAACAACAGAGTATAGCCTAGGGTGTAGAGGTCCTGGCAAGTCTCTCCAGTGGGCTGAGCTCCAGCATCCATGGCTGATATGTAAGAAGCCTTAAGGAACAGAGCAAAGATCATCATCTCTTCCATTCTTGGGCAGTGGCCATTAGTTTGGCCAAGGGCCCTGGAACCTAGAGGGCTCAGAAGAAGATAAAAGGCCTTCCTTTTGAGGTCAGTACCAATGGAAGCATTTTGCCAGTGCCTCCCACTGCATACAGTCATTTGTGGAGTTTGTCAGCACCCATCAAAGACATATGCCAAAAGAATAGATTGGAATCATTGCAAGATCAATACAGGTTGGAGAATGGGCCATATTGGTTTAGACATTTAGATGGTGATACCCCATTGCCAGGGCCTCAAAGGCTTTGCTTCTTCAGAGGGCTCCATATGCCTTGGGGAAATAACTCAGATCCCCCTCAATTGGCAAACTTCCTTTTTCTGCCACAATTTGAGCACACTGTTCCCAGAAAAGGGCTTCGGGGACCAAGGGGTGATATTGTAGGATGTGTCTTGCTTTCTAATAACATGAGTGAGGTAAAACTGGCAGTCTATAACTAGGATGGGTGGGAATTTGCCTGGAAAAAAGAGGATCTCTTAGTTTACTTGGTAGAAATTCTGAGTCCCTAGAATAGGGTAAGAAGAGGCTTTATTTAGCCAGTGTTGAGGAAGGGGTGGGGGGGTGGGGCTCTCCACAGAAATCTCTAAGGGGGCAATAATTTTATCATTTCCTGATCTAGCTCTCAGGGAAGGGGTAGTTTGGGCAGGTGGGCCAGGGAATACTGAGTGGGTGGAAGTACATGGAGGGTCTCAGGATCCACCTAGATCCTGTGTCAGCAAGAGGCTCATAACCTCTTAGCCTCTTCACTCCAGAAGACCCTGATTCATGATGAAGAATTGTTGATTGCCCCAGAAGTGGCCTTCCAGTGGTCTTCAGGTTCCTAGAGCTCTTCTCTATCACATTCTTGCTTTGTTGTGTTTCTGCTCTCCTTTTTCCTTTACCCTTGCCTAGAGATCTGTCTAGTAAAAGCCTTACAGGTATTTAAATAGGAGAAGGGCTCCTGGGAGATCCTTTGGACCTTGTCACCTGAGAATGATAAGACTCAAATTATCCTGATGCAAGTTCTTTCCTCCCATGCTCACTCTAGGGAGGCTTTATCTAGAAGACAAAATCACCTCTGGTGGGTAGATCAAGTGAGGTGTTTTTGAGGATTGGGGAGATTTGGATGTGTTTGTAGGCAAAGAAGACTGAGGAGATCCCACAGGTAGGAGGAGGACCACTTGAATCCTGCCCATGGGTGCTCAATTAATACTAGTTCATATTTTTAGAGAACTTTATGAATTTTTTCCAAACAATGCTTGTTAAGTGCAAGTATTGTACTCACTTTACAATTAAAGAAACTAGGGCTCAGAGGTGAAATGGCTTGCCTATGGGTACTCAGGTGGGTACAGTCCCTGTGCATCTAAAACTGAATTGTCTCCCATGAATCAAAGGACAGAGTCTTAGAAACAACACTTAAGTTCCCAATGGATCTCGTTTCTCAACCTGTTACTTCCACATCTTAAAGATATACCACCTGAAGTGATCCGTTGGAGACAAAAGGAAGAGCAGATTAATTATTCCTCAACTGGCCTTCACCAGTGCAGTCTCTATCCCTTGCAGAGAGAGACTAAGTTTGACATTCACAGAAGCAGACCTGATGGAGTCAGAGAACCTAGATTTGATCTTGGCTCTGTGTGACTCTGGACCTTTCTGGGCCTGTTTTGTCCTCTGTAAAAGAAAAGGATTGGACTAGATACCCCTTCCAACCCTGCACCTAGGACCTTGTGAGTCTGTGGTGTCTCCCGCCTCATACAGAAGAATGCTGAGTTGCCTTTTATGAATTAAAGGCATTTCTTGCAGTGCAGAGATTCCTGTGCAATCTTTGGAACGTTATTTCCTTGGCACAGCTTGGTAGGTAGAGGAGTAGCCTCTATCAGTGATGGGGTGATTAGACAATTCAGCTTGTTAATAATTGACTTTTGATGCTTTAAGTCAGGCTGGCATTTAAGACTCTCTACAAACTGTGTCCCCTCACATACCTTTCCAGATTCATGTCATGGGATTGTGGGCTCATAGATTTAGACGGGACCTCCGAGATAGGTGAGCACAATTCCCTCATTTTCCCCAGGAGGGAATGTGGTGATGCCACTTGACCAAGGTTGCCCAAGTAGTAAAGGGCAGAGTCATATCTGAAATCTGATTTTCTGGTTCCCAATCCAGAGCTCTTCTCATGTCCCATGCTGCCTCCATTCAGCTCTCCTTCACATCTCCTGAGCCCCATGCACAGCAAACTGCGTGCCACGCAACACACAATGTAAAAGTCATCTAGTTCCCTCCATTGCATGCCTTCCTCATCTCTGTTTTTCAGAAGTCTTGTCTCAGTTGTCAGAACTCTTCCCAAAGGTGGGCACTGTCCATGCTACCATGCTGGGCTATAGGACTGTCCTTCCTCTCCAACAGGTAGGTACTACTTCTCTCTAGATTAGCTTTCCTTCTATCCCTAGAAGGTTGAATCCCAGAACTTGGATCTCAGAAACTGTCCTCAGATCTCATGGCTAAAGACAATATGCCAATCCTATGTGGATTTCTCCAGGACAATCTTTAGTGGCTCCTGAGTCAAGGGAAGGCTATGTGAATGCATCTCAGCTGGCCTCTCAGGATCTTTGTGGTAAAGGGTATAAGGGGCACAAGGGCTAGACTCAGTGACCACTCTCCTTTTATGAGCCAGCCCCGATGGGTAGGACCAAGCCACAAGTGTCAGAGACATTGATTTCATTACTAATCAATAAGATACAAAGTCCCAAAAAAGGGCTCACCATCCTCTTCAAGCCCTGATGTAAATATTAATTCATCCACTACTGGTCCAAGTTGTTGGAGAAACTATTCATTCCATTTGAGCTGAAGTCCCTAGGTCCTTTTTGTAATAGAAGGACACCAGTCCTCTGCTGTATTGGAAAGAGAGGTTACTAGGGGGCAAATATCATTGTCTAAAGGACACGTCCAACTCAGGAACTTGGCCTGTCTTTCAAAGGTCACCATTTGTAAGACAGAATTATCTCTTCAGCAAGCAAGCACTGCACCTTTCTGTCTCTGGGCCAGCTCTGAACATTGCCACAAAGCCTTCAATTTATCTGCTACTGAGCTGAGTCTGCAAAGTGGTGATTACAAAACAGGTCAGCACATTTCCATGATGTTTGGGTTGAGTTGGTCAGTGTCAAATGGACAGGTTGGTTTCTAGGGTGGGAAAGCTGCAGAAAACCATGTTAGCAAAGAGTGGTGATGAGCCAATAAGGTGATTGTCCTAAATCCTCCATCTCCTAACTGTGTGATTGATTGCATGGCTACTGGGGAGCCTCTTACCTGCCTCTACACAAGCAGAGGCACAGGCTCTTGGGACATTTCCTAGAGCGCCTTCTGGGTGAGAATAAAATGAGCCAAAGAGATGGGATATTAGGTGCAGTCCTTAAGCGCTAAATGAAAAGGGGCTGTTATGTTGTTCTTCTTCTCATTGACATTTGATGGAACTCAGATCAAAATGGTCCCAGGATAAGGTCCTATCCTGCTATTCCTTTATGTTTAATGCTTGGCAGATTTTCTTGGATAAAATGATTGCTTCTGAAATTGAGTAGAAGTGCCAGGTTATGAATTCCAAGGTGGCTTGAGCTCTTTGAGGTCACTGATTGTCATCTGCCTCTCTGTGTCCCCAAGTGCTTAGCAGAGTGACTGGCACGTGTTGTTGTCTAGTCACTTTCAGACTGACCCTTCATGGCCCCATTTGGGGTTTCTTGGCAAAGATCCCAGAGTGGTTTGCCATTTCCTTCTCCAGCTCATTTTACAGATGAAGAAACTAAGGCAAACATGGTTAAGTGACTTGTCCAAGGTCATACAGCTTGTTAGTGTCTGAGGCCAGATTTGAACTCAGGAAGATGAGTCTTCCTGACTCCAGGCCCATCTCCCTATTCACTGTGCCAGCTAACAGCCCTTTTGAGAGGATTACAAAACTAGCAAGTGAGAAGGGTATTAGGAATATAGCTTACTTAGCTTAAGGAAATTTTTATAAGAGTATCTCAAGCTATTCTTGTAGAGAAGATGCAGAGATACAGATCTGATGATGATACAATCTGATGGATTCAGAATTGCTTGGATGGCCAGATGCAAAGACTAGCTATTAATGGCTCAGCATCAGGGAAGCAGGAGGTCTATAAAGGAGGGTGCCAGTGATCTGGTTTCAGTTGTGCCTGACACAAAGGAGGCACTATATAAAGTTAGCTTTTATAGTAGAATACTTATTAGCAATGAAGAAGAATGTGAGGTGAAGCAGAACTAAGGAAAAATTGTCCCTGAGCTCCTCCATCCCAGAAAGGTCAGTGTAAGAAGGATCCTGAAGCCAAGGCCACTTGAGACCTCCTAGTAGGAGAAAGAACAAGAAAATCAGGACAAGATCACGGCAACTTTGAAGTGCCCCAGAATACCAGACTAAGGCCAACAGTCATTGAAGTCAGTAGGGCTGCTCCAGGGGTTGAAACCTGAAACTACACATCTCCAGGCAAGCAACTGGCTTAGGTCAGTGGAGTTGTGGATCTGGAGCACAGTACCTACTATGTGCCAGGCATTGGTCTAAGCACCTTACAAATATTATCTCATTTGATTCTGACAACAACCTTGGAAGGGAGGGGCTATTATCATGCTCACTTTACAGTTGAGGAAACTGAGGCAGACAGTAGGCAAGTGACTTGCCCAGCATAATACATATAGTAATGTCTGAAGCCCAATTTGAATTCAGATCTTCCTAACTCCAGGCTCATCACTTTCTCCAAGGCACCAACTAGCCTTCTGAAAGGGTACTGAAGATGTAGTCATAATACCCAGAAGCCTCCATCAATAGTAATCATCATCATCATTATTATAGTATTATATATCACATACATAATATTATGTAATGTTATCTGTTAATAGCATTATTGCATTCACATTCTAATTGATCAAGAACTCATTTATAAAAACTGTTGGGAAAACTGGAAAGCAGACTGGCAAAAACTCAAAACATATACCAAGGTAAGTTCAAAAAATGAGTACATGCTTTAGACATGAAGGATTACATCATAAGTAAATTAATGGAACATAGAAGAAATTACCAATCAGCTCTATGAATGAGGGAAGAGTTCATGACAAGCAAAAGATAGGGAGGTTCATAGTAGGTAAACTGGATATTTTGGTTACATAAAATTAGAAAGATTTTTCATAAACAAAACCAATACAGCTAAAATTAGAAGAGAAGCAGGAAATAGGGGAAAATCTTTCCAGCAATTTTCTCTGATAAAGGTCTCACTTCTAAGACATATAGGGTTTTGTTTTTCTAACTTTCTCAATAGGGGAGAGAGGTAGAAAGGAGAGGATTAAGAACTTAAAATAAAGTAAAATTTAGTTTAAAGCAAAGAGGTATAGCTTGGGAATATCTGGAAGTGATAGAGTGTGAAGAAAATTTATTTTCTGATGGAATTGACCTTTATCTTATGAACGTGTTGGCTTCTTCCCAGAGTCTTTCTCCCCTTTCAGGGACCCCTCACTAAAAAGAATCTCAAACCTTGTGTCTTCACTCTTAAAGTTGGAAGCTGTAAGAATAAGAATCTTTCTTCTTTCAAGGTCTCACCAACTCCATTCTTCATGCAGGCAGGCATGGAGCACTTAGCTATCAATTTCCAACAAGGAGGAGGGCTTTATGCAAATGAGCTTGAACTTCCGGTTATGCACACATAAAGACTGAGATCACAGGATTCTAGATCTAGAATGGGAAGAGGCCACCAAGTTCAACCCCCTGGTTTGACAAATGAGACACTGAGGCTTCAGGAGATAGTGACTTCTCCAAGGCTACAAAGGTAATGAATGGCCAAGGGAAGATTGCAGCCCAGGTCCTCAGAGATTCCAAATTCAGTTCTTTCCCTTCACTGACTCCTACAGGGTTGAGGAGCTGTTCTGATCTCCACAAAAACATTAAAATAGGGCCATTCTTTAGTCATAGCTGACATTTTGTGTAATTACCCAAGGTTGCAAAGTACTTCATATGCACTCCTTCATGTGAGGCAGATATTAGAGACATCATCAGCTGCTTGGTATGGTGGAGAAAGTGCTAAAGCCAAAGTTGGGGAACCTGAGTTTGGATCCTGTTTTTCAAAATTACTAGTTGTATGACCTGAGATAAGTCACTTAGACTCAGTTTCTAAATCTGTAAAATAGGGAGGAGTCATACATAGGTCTAGAGATGAAAGGGACCTTGGAGGTCATCATATTGGATCCCCTCACTTTACCAAGGAAGAAACTGAGGCTCAGATAAGTCACTGGTCCAGGGTCACACAACTTTTAAGTATCTGAGGTAGGATTTGAACCCTGCTCTTTCTGACACCAGGTCCACTGCCCTACCATTATACCACACAGCCTCTCAGAGTCAAGAATTGTAATCAATGTAATCATTCCAAGTCCAGCATCCTTTAACTATTTTGTCAGCAAATCAAAGTGCAGAATGAGCCAGGGCTTGTAAAAAATGCTACTGGCTGCAAACTGAACTTCTTTAAAAAAAAAAATTCCACATTAGTTATGCTGTGAAAAAAGAATCAGAACAAAAGGGGGAAACTACAAGAAAGAAAAAACAAGAGAGAGAGAGAGAGAATAGTATACTTCAACCTACATTCAGACTCTATAGTTCTTTCTCTGGATGTGCATAGTATTTTCCATTATGAATCTTTGGGGATTCTCTTATTGTATGGCTGAGAAGAGCTAAGTCTATTAAAGTTGATCATCCCACAGTGTTGCTATTATTATGTACAGTGTTCTCCTGGTTCTGCTTACTTCACTCAGCATCAGTTCATGTAAGTCTTTTCAGGTTTTTCTGAAATCCACCCATTCATTATTTCTTATAGAACTATAGTATTCTATTATATTCATATGCCATGACTTGTTCAGCCATTCCCAAAGGATGGGCATCCCCTCAATTTTCAATTCTTTGCCACCACAGAAAGAGCTGCTATAGATAATTTTTGTATTTGTGAGTCCTTTTCCCTTCTTTATGCTCTCTTTGGGATTCAGACCTAGTAGTGGTATTGCTGTATGAAAGGATATGTACAGTTTGATTGCCCTTTGGGCATGGTTCCAAATTCCTCTCCAGAATGATTGGATCAGTTCACAACTCCACCAACAACGCATTAGTGTCCAAATTTTCCCACATCTTCTCCAACATTTATCATTTTCTTGTTTTATCACATTAGCCAATCTGATAGGTGTGTTGTGGTACATCAGAGATGTTTTAATTTTCATTTATCTAATCTACAGTGATTTAGAGTATCTTTTCATGACTACAGAAAGCTTTTAATTTCTTCATCTGAAAACTGCCTGTTCGTATCCTTTGACCATTTATCAAGTGACTTCGATTCTTATAAATTTGACTTAGTTCTCTATATATTTGAGAAATGAGGCTTTTATCAGAGACACTGGTGTAAAAATTGTTTCCCAGATTTCTGCTTCTCTTTTAATCTTGGTTGCATTAGCTTTGTTTGTGTGAAAACTTTTTAATTTAATGTAATCAAAATTATCCATCTTGCATTTCATGATGTTCTTTATCTCTTCTTTGGTCATAAATTCTTCCCTTCTCCATAGATCTGACAGGTAAACTATTCCTTGCTCTCCTAATTTGCACATGGTATCACTATTTATGTTGAAATCATGTACCCATTTTGACCTTATCTTGGTATACACTGTAAGATGTAGATCTATACCATAGTTTCTGCCATACTATTTTCCAGTTTTCCCAGCAGTTTTTGTCATATAGTTAGTTCTTATCCCAGAAGCTGGAATCTTTGGGTTTATCAAAAAGTATACCACTATAGTCATTGACTACTGTGTCTTGTGTATCTAACCTATTTCACTGATCCACCACCCCATTTCTTAGCCAGTGCCAAATAGTTTAAATCAGCAGTTCTCAACCTGTGGGTTGCGACCCCTTTGGGGGTCAAACAACCTTTTCACAGGGGTCACAGGGGTCGCCTAAGACCATGGGAAAACACATATTTCTGATGGTCTTAGGAACTGAGACACCGCTCCTCTATCCGTCTCCAGGCAGGTCCGCCCACATGCAGACATGCCCACATACGAGTATTAAAGGGTCACAGCATTAGGAAAGTTGAGAACCACTGGTTTAGATGTTTTCTGCCTTAAAATACAGTTTTAGACCTCATACTGATAGGTTACCTTCCCTTTCATTTCTTTTCATTATTTCCCTTGATATTCTGGAACTTTTATTCTTCCAGATGAATTTGTTATTATTTTTTCTAGCTCTATAAAATAAGTTTTGGTAATTTAAAAGGTATGGCACTGAATATCTAAATCAATTTAGGTAGCATTGTCATTTTTATTGTATTAGCTCAACCTACCCATGAGCAACTGATATTTTTCCAATTATTTAGATCTGACTTTATTTGTGTGAAAAGTGTTTTGTAATTGTGTTCATATAATTCCTGGGTTTGTCTTGGCAAGTAGACTCCCAAATACTTTATACTGTCTATAGTAACTTTAAAAAGAATTTCTCTTTCTATTTCTTGCTATTGGACTTTGTTAGTAATATATAGAAATGCTGATAATTTGTGTGAGTTTATTTTATATCCCACAACTTTGCTAAAGTTGTTAAATATTTCAAAATATTTTTTTTTACTTTATTCTCTAGGATTCTCTAAATATGCCATAATATCATCTACAAAGAATGATAACTTTGTTTCTTCATTGTCTATTCTAATTCCTCCAATTTCTTTTTCTTCTCATTGCTAAAGCTAACATTTCTAGCACAATATTGAATGACAGTGGTGATAATGGACATCCTTGTTTCATCCCAGGTCTTACTGGGGATGCTTCTAGCTTATCCCCATTACATGTAATGCTTGCTGATAGTTTTAGATAGATGCTACTTTTCATTTTGAGTAAAACTCCATTTATTCATATGCTCTGTAGTGTTTTTAATAGGAGTAGGTGCCATTTTGTCAAAAGTTTTTTCTTCATCTATTGAGATAATCATTTCTGTTAGTTTTGTTATTGATGTGGTCAATTATTCTGATAGTTTTCCTAATATTGAACCAGTGCTACATTCCTAATAGAAATCCCACCTGGTCATAGTGTATTATCCTTGTGATAAGTTGTTCTAATCTCTTTGTTTTTATTTTAGTTAAAATTTTTGCATAAATATTCATTAGGGAAATTGGTTGATAATTTTCTTTCTCTGTTTTGGCTCTTCCCTGGTTTAGGTATAAGCATCATATTTGTATCATAAAAAGAATTTGGTAAGATTCCTTCTTTGCCTATTTTTTTTCAAATAGCTGATATAGTACTGGAATTAATTATTTTTTAAACGTTTGGTAGAATTCACTTCTAAATCCATCTGGCCCTGGCAATTTTTTCTTAGGGAATTCATTGATGGCTTATTCAATTTCTTGTTCTGAAATGGGGTTAAGTATTTTATTTCTTCTTCTATTAATCTGGGCAATTTTTATTTTTGTGAATATTCACCCATTTCACTTAGATTGTCAGATTTCTTAGCATATAGTTGGGCAAAATAGTTTCTAATTATTGTTTTAATTATTCTTCATTGGTGAATTCACCATTTTCATTTTTGATACTCATAATTTGGTTTTCTTCTTTTTTTAAGTCAAATTAATCAAAGGTTTATTTTTCCATTTTCCCCCCATAAAACCAGTTCTTAGTTTATAAATAGCTCGATAGCTTTCTTAATTTCAGTTTTAGTAATCTCTCCCTCGATTTTCAAAATTTCTAATTTGATATTTATTTGGAGATTTTTAATTTGTTTTTTTTCTAGCATAAAGAATATGCCCAATTCATTGATCTCCTCTGTCTCTATTTTATTCATGTAAGCATTTAGAGATATAAAATTTCCCCTAAAAACCTCCTTGGCTGCACCCCGTAAGTTTTGGAATGTTGTCCCATTATTGTCATTCTCTTGGATGAATTTACTGATTGTTTCTCTGACTTGCTGTTTGACTCAATCATTCTTTACACAAATGGGACTTCTTAAGTGACGTTCAGAAGAAGAGATGGTATGGGATAATGAAGAGAGCCCTGGGCTTGAAGTCTGCAAGACATAGATATAAATCCCACTTTAGATACTTTCTAGCTCTATGACTCTTGGTAAGTTATTTAAATCCTCTGATATTCACCCATAGACTAAAGTAGTTGGACTCTCCCTCTAGGGCTCTGGAAGTTCTGAATCTATGATCCCAGGACCCCTCTTTGGCCAGTTAGGTAACTTTTCAAAGAAGGAAAGGATGTGTCCTATGGTTACTAAGTGTAGTCATTTGCTAGTAGTAGTCATTTGCTCCTAGGTTATTTTAGTTAAAATTTTTGCATAAATATTCATTAGGGAAATTGGTTGATAATTTTCTTTCTCTGTTTTGGCTAGTTAGTAGTCATTTGCTCCTAGGTTATTCCTATGCCAAAATCAGTGCTATTTCCACTAGAGCACACTGCCTCTGTGCAATATTTATAAAAAGACATGGACAGGAATCAAAGGGGAAGATAATGGGATAGAATGAAAAATGCACCAGGAGAAGGGAGTGTCTATATTGGTGAAGTCACAAATTGAAGCAGGTATAGAAGCAAACTTGAGAGAAGGGGGCTCCAAACCTTGGGGATTCCCTTCAGAATAAAAATATTTGACCCAAACACCTCAAATTAATGAAGCTTCCCCAAAATAGGAATCACTCCCTAGCTTTTGAAACCCAACCCCAAAGCCTATACTCCACTGGTCCATAGGTGACCTGCCCCTTTTGCCCTTCCCTAGAGGCTGAGACAGGGTGCAGGGATGCCACACTGCTATGCCATCCCTCGAACCTTTGCCCAAGTGGCATGTTGGCACAATAAAGGCCAGATCACCAGACAATAGAAAATCATGAGAGCAAATGACTTTAGGTAAATACAAGGATCTTTGCCTTTTCCTTGACTGCTGACTGTACAATCCTTGGATAATAAAAGTTTGTTTTACAGGTTAATTACCATGTGGAGGGGCAGAGGGGATGGAAAGGCCAATGGCAGGTTTCTTTCCAAGTTTACCTGATTTATACTGTAAAACACATCAATTCCCATACAATGGTTCTAAGCTTGGTTGGCCGCAGCTGGAGGTAGAAAAATATCCCTTTTCTACAAGACACTATTTTGTGACCCAAAGAGGGTCTTCCTCTTTAGGACTGGAGGAAACTCAGGGGTCATTTAGTCCAAGCCCCTTATTCTACAGAAGAGGAAAATCAGACTCTGAGTAGTTAAGTGACTGGCCAGAGGCCATAAGATCATCGATTTTGAGCTGCATGGGCCACCTTGTCCAACCAGATGAGGAACCTAGGTCTTAGAGAAGTGGCTTGTTTTTTTTCCTAGTCAGAATTTTATTTGGAAAAGCACTGTGAGCTCTGGCCCAGTGCCACACAGCACCAACTCCAAGCACCTGTTCTTTCCATTACCATGGTGTCTCCCCAAGATAACCATTCCCTGGGAAGCTGCCATGAAGCATGGGGCACCAGAGGGTGTAATAAAGAACAATAATTCTAGGGGGCTCCATGCCTAGCTGGAGGCATGAGCCTCCCTCCATCATAGCAGGTGTGATTCAGTATCAGACCAAGACCCCCTTCAGGTTATTCCTTTGGGTCTAACCTTGCTTGACCAGAGTTTCACACAAGTTTGATGAGGGGGCATTCATCTCCTCCATCAGCCTCCATCTCCTAGAGACCCCCTGTCACCAACATTACCTTCATGTGTGCTGACTAAAGATGGCAGTGTCCTTCTTCCCTCAGACACTTGCCTCAATGGAACACAAGAGCACAGATGTAGTGTTGAGATGAACTTACACCAACACACCCCTTTTACAGAGGAGGAAACTGAGGCCCAAAGAGGTTAGGTCATTGCTTGGGTTGACAGAGCTAGTAAGTGTCTGAGGTAGGACTACAGCCCAGGCCTTCCTGGCTCCAGGGCCAATGATAAAACACTCTAGTTTCCCCCAAAGTATCTCCCAAGTCTCAGAACATCTGCCCCAGGCAACCTGAAAAGGTGATGCCAATCATCCTTGGACATTACTGGCCTCTTTGAGGAGTGGAGCCTGTGGAAAAGGAGGAAGATCTAGAGAGCAGCTCACACTCACAGACACAGACACCCACACTCACATATGCACACATACCACACACACACACCACACACCCCCATATACACACACCACACACACATAAACATACACAGACTCACATACCACACACAAACATATACACACATACATACACAGACTCATATCACCACACACACAGATACAGACTCACACACCACACACACTCACAGACACACATACCACATGCACACACCACGCACACACACCACACACTCACAGACACACACACACACACACACACCATACACACACATCACACACACACACTCACAAATACACACACCACACACCACATGAACACTCACAGACATATACACACACACACACCACACACATACACACACCACTCACACACACACACAAGCAAGCACTTATTGTATGTTCTCCAAACAGGGGATAATTCCAAAAATAAATGAACCTTCAGATTCTGCTTTTCTCCTGTGTTGCAAATGAGTGACATTTCAGGAGACTGTTTGGGGAGGAGTGTTAGAAGGCGGCACCACCCCAAAGCTTAATGTTGATGAAGCTCAGTGAAGTCTTGGACTTTAGACAGCCACATCATTGTACCAATTGGTTCCTAGATAAGCAGAAGAATAAATGCTCCTCAAAACCCAGTCTTGAATCTCTGATCAAGGAGGGAAAGAACATATAGAAACATGGCATTTGATGGGACTTGGAAGGTGGACCGCAGTGAGAACTATGACAAGTTCATGGAAAAAATGGGTAAGAGTTTATTCTTTAGCAGCAAACCTTGGGAATTTTGTTCCTGAGCCAGGAGGTCAGTTACTGTTGAGAAACTTTCTGGTGATCTGTGCATGCTAACCCCTCTGCTGGGTTTTTTCCAGTGTTTGCTTCTAAGTCATCTAAGGGTGATGACAAGCTTTGATCTTTATAATTCCCTGCCCATTTCTTCAGGAGGATTGATTTCACTGGCCAGGTGTTTCTTTACAGGGCTCCTGCTAGCCCCTACCCTTCCTGACTCCAAGAAGGTGCCAGTAATTTACCCAATTCGATCAGCTCTTTAGAAACAGGTGTTAGTAGAGTCTGGTAACAGTTGGAAGAAGAGAATATTGTCAGAAAGGAGACAAGACGGAGGCAAAGAAGGGAGGGAGGCTGGGGAAGAAGGAGGGAAGGAAGGTGGGTTGGGTCGCTGTTACTCATTTGTTCTGGAAGAGGACCTCGTTGTCAGGAAGACAATGCCATGATTTACAAGTGAATTGATTAAGTAAGGAGGGCTGTGCGTCCTCCAGAGGCATCTGGAAGAGTGGCAAGATAGACAAGGAGGACAAGAGATGGCACCTGGAGAGCGAGGGAAGGAAGAAAGGAAGACGATGATCATGAATGTCACACTGAAAGGGGTCCTAGGGATCATTCCATCCAGCCCACTCAGTTTACAGAAGGGGAAACTGAGCTCAAAAGAGAAAGCCCCTCCCCCTAATTTCCCACTGATTGGATTTCTAGCTCTGTCCACAAATCTCTGATTTTGATGACTCTTCCTCGTTGATAAAACGGGGTGAGACTCATCAGGGCAGAGCTTTTACTAGGAATTATTTTCACCTGATGCAAAAGAATTGATTGGGGTAGGGTGGGGGCAGCTTAGAAAAATAAGTACAGGAAAATCCAGACAGACTGGTGTGTATACCTCTACTGTTCCAGGACAAAGGTGATTCCTTCAGGGAGGGGCACCATGGTGACAGGACCTGGGTTTGGTTGGCCAGAGCCAGGTGAAGGAGCAGGACTGAGCCATGTGACATCTCCCCCAGTTGTCAGCACCCTGGACCAAAGCCCATGAGCTCTGTCCTAGTTAAAGCTCTCATTCCAGGGATGGGAAGCAGCTCAATCAGTCTTACATTTAGGAAGAACAAAGTGTTCTTTCTCCTACTAGCGGGGAGTAGGAAATTACAGCTTCTAGGACTGTTCCATTGTTTTAAGTGCTGGTTCTCAGCCTTGTCTGCATGTTTGCTATTTCCACATAATCTCTGCAGCAGACAATCCCGACTCTCCTCTGTGTCATTTGAATATATAATGGAGTAGCTGGTGGCTCAGTGGATAGAGCACTGGGTCTGGCCTCAGACACTTGTGTGACCCTAGGTTAAGTCACTTCACCTCTCTGCCAGACTCAGTTTCCTCATCTGTGATATGAGGATAGGAACAGCGCCTGCCTCCCAAAGTTGTTGTGAGGATCTAATGAGATATTTACAAAGTACTTAGTCTGGGGCCTGGCACATAGTAGGTGCTTGATAAATGTTTCCCTTTCCAGTGCCTTTGGGGCCCACTGGGAGTGCGCCTCACTGCCCTCCAGTGCCCCAGCCATTCATTCCCTCTCCCAGGGAGTGTCTCTGGATGCCCTTGACTGGCCTCAGCCCTGCCCCCTCCCACCTCTCCCAGCATCTGCTCTGCCCCTGCCTAAGGCAGTGACCACGGAAAGGGGAGTGTCAGAGTCCTCTGGGTGGAGGTCCTGTTCTACCAGCATAGCTCCAGGAGGGGGAAGGAGGGAAGGAAACAATCGGGTATTAAATGCTTCCTATGTGTCAGGCACTAGGCTAAGTGCTTTACCAATATTGTCTTGTGATTCTCCCAACAACCCCGAGAGGGAGGTGCTATTATTCTCCTCATCTTACAGATGAGGAAACTGAGGCAAACACGTTTAGTGACTTGTCTAGGGCCATGCAGGTGGTAGGTGTCTGAGGCCACATTTGAACTCAGGTTTTCCTCACTCCAGGCCCTCGCACTTTATCCACTATGCCACTCAGCTAGGAGGACAGAAACCACATCTTGATCAAGCTTTTCATCGCTCCCAGTGCCATCCAGAGAACCCTGAAATGTAGTAGGTACCCAATCACTTCAGAGACTGAAGTGAATTAATTTACACTGTCAATTGGTAGTTAACTAGGCACTGGATTTCAAGTTAGGAAGACCCAGGTTCCAAACCTGCTTTAGTGACTTCCTAGCTGTGACCTTGGCAAGTCTCGATTCTTGTGTTCCTCCAGTTCCTTGATGGTAAAACAAGGGGGCTGGTTTTGATGGCTTCTAAGGTCTTTTCCAGGTATAACTATATGAGCCTAGCTATAGAACAGAAGGGAGGACAGAGAAGACAGCTGAGCTAGCCAACTATCTCCTCCAAGGTCATACTTCTGTCCCTCTCCTTTTCTTTCTCTCTTCCTTTTTCCCTTCCTTCCTTCCTTCCTTTTCTTTCTTTTTCTTCCTCTCTTTTCCCTCTCTCTTTCTCTCTTTTTCTTCCCTCCCTCTCTACATGTGAGTGTGCACAAACACACACACACACACACACACACACACATATACACACACACACACACACACACACACACACACACACACACACACACACACTGAGGTACCCTAGAAGGCTTCTTACAGGAAGTTACTGTGTCTCTTCTGCTGTTTAGAATGCCCTCCCCTCCCAGGGACAGCCTGCAGGATGCACATCCAAGGAATCTTAACTTGGGAGCTATCATGTCTTCAATTTCACAGGCATCAATGTGGTCAAAAGAAAGTTGGCAGCCCATGACAACTTGCAGATAACAATTACCCAAACAGGAAATAAGATGACCATCAAGGAATCCAGTACCTTCCGAACCCTGGACATTGTGTTCGAGTTTGGAGTCGAGTTTGGCTACAGTTTAGCTGATGGAACAGAACTCAGTGTAAGCATTTTGTTCCTGAAAACACCCCCTTATTTCTATACCACATGAAAGGAACTCCCACAAACCCTTCTACTTTCCCTTTAAAACTCTTGACCATCACCCTCCACCTATTTGTCCAGCCCTATTAGTCATTACTCTCCTTTCACTCATCCTTTCTAAACTTTACCTTGTTTCAATAAAAAGCATTTATTTTGACTACATGCTACCTTAAGAGAAAAGGGGATCTATGATACAACAGAGGTGGGAGCAAAAATCATTTGTTCCTAAAATCCATTCTAATTTAGTGATGCTCTTTCCATCCTAGGATTCATGGTCATACTAACCTCGACAATCTCTTGGAATTTAATTACTATTGAAACCCATTTAATTCATACTTATATCTTTCAAGTCAATTCATATTTCGTGCTCTGTGCCAGGAACTATGCAAAGCACCAAGGATATAGACAAAAATGTCAAACCCTGCCCTCAAACAGCATTCATTCTACTGAGGGGATGTATCCTGACAAGGAGGAACACTTGGAGGACTCACCCTCTGTTACAAGGAATCCCACTTCCTTGCTTCCCTTTCTGTTATTGCATCCATCAAGGAATACCCTGTGCTCTCTGACAAGGCAAGAGGAACTCTCATTCAGAGGAGAACCCAAGTTTGGCTCTGTCAAGTCAAATGTGTCTTTGTAATTAGCAAACAGCTAAGATCATGGGACCCTATTCTTTACTGCTGATTGCAATTTTTCAAAATCCTGAGAATGGTTAGTTTCTATTGTAAGTTTTCTCTTTTGGCTAATTTGAGTCTTGGGTGTCTTCTCTTGGGAACATTATCAAATTGTACCACTCAGAAAACCCCATCCATTAAAGAAAGCACTGAGAGACTTGGGGGAGAGCATCAGCTTGCATCTTGTCAGGAGCCTTACAGCTCCTATAACAGGCAGATAATCTAGGCTGACTTCCTTACTTTACTGTGTCTAAGGACACAGAGTGACCAAGCTGGGACTCCAACCCAGGTCCCCTGATTTCCAGTTCAGTGTCCTTTCCAGGACATCCCACTCACAGAGTATGCTCATCTTACGGGAGTATGTGAAAAGAACTCTACTTTCATTCTCCATTCTACTTGCCATTCCATTATTTTACTTGGGGAAGGAAAGATCATTATTGAAACATGAATGTGAACACTGACAATGAAAAATGAGTATCACTCATGATGCTGAATGGTTCTCTCTGAGATAAAAATAGAAACCCTGTCTAATTTCTAAAGCCTTTTACACTCTGGGCCCCATCTATCTTTCCACCTTCATTAAACAATATTCCCCCTCCCAGTGCTCTTCTCTCTGTGCCTTACTCAAGACACTCCATCTCCCATGTGTGTGCCTCTGGACTGGCCATTCCCCATATGAGGAATGCACTCCCTCCTTACCTCTGCCTCATAGAGTTCCCCTTCCCCTTCAGCTGAGTGGTACCATGGAGAGAGCACTGGACCAAGGAGTCAAGAAGACCAGAGTTCAAAGCTATATTCAGACACATAACTAGTTGTGTGACTCTGGGTCACTCTCTTAATCTCTATCAGTTTCTTCACCTAGGAAATATGAATAATAAGAATGATAATACATCCTTCTCAGGGTCTTTATGAGGACCAAGTGAGATGCTGTTTGTAAGTGCTTTGTAAACCTTAAAGCACTATGTGAATGCTAATTATTATTGCTGTTATTAAGGCTCAGCTCAAGCAACATCTTCTGCACAAAGCCTTTCCTGTTCCCCCCATCCCTGCTAGGACCTTCCCTCCCAATTACCTTTCATCCGCCTACTTCGTATCTGTTTATATTTATCCACTTTGCAGTTGTGCTGATGTCTGTGGGTATGTAGGCATATATACACACATTATCTGAATGTGAGAGTGTATATGTACATGCATACATATCTACAAGGGCATATATGGACATACATTAGCATGCGGCTGTCTTAAATTCTGGAACAAACACGAGATGCTATTTCCTAAAATGCCCCTTATATGCAGGGGTCCTGGAACATGGAAGGGAACAAGCTTGTTGGCAAATTCAAACGACTGGACAATGGAAATGAACTGCACACTGTCAGAGAAATTGTAGGGGATGAGCTGGTCCAGGTGAGTTATTTAAAAATCCTGATACCCTAGAGAGAATAAAGAAGTCTTAACAGCTGGGAAATCTGAATGCTCATACTTCCTGAATTGTATTATTAGTTAGGATTACACAGTCATAAAAAGCCTTCTTTGATACCTCATTGGGGTACAGTAACCCTGTGCTCTTGAGGGCCCTGTCAGTGAGGGCCAAGCTCAGGCAGGCCATGCCAACTGTGGAAAGTCTCTGCCTATGGGTCTGGCAATGATTACGTGCCAGTCATTTGGGGATCAACCAAATTGACTGAGGGAGTTCATTTCAGAGTCAAATGCAAAGGGAGAATTTTTCAGCCATGACAACTCTTCAAGACCCTTAACTAATGAGATCTGTGCTCATGACAAGAGCGCCCACCCTGACAAAGCCCAGGAGGAGCTAAGTCAGTCAACATTCAAATGAAATGATGGCTTCATGTGTAATAAGCATGAGGTAGCGCAGGATTCCTGCTAAAACCTTGTTCATTCTTGGGTGGAGCCCCAGGACACTTACTAACTGTGTGACCCTGGGCAACTCACTTAACCTTTGCCTGATGCAGTGTCTTCAGTCATGAAATGAGGACAATAGCAGTAGCACCGACCTCAAAAAAGACAATAAATGTAAAGTGCTTAGCATGATGCCTGGCACATAGTAGGTGATTTTTCCTCTCCCAATAAAGGTATTTTGAAGTGATCCATTATAGGAATGTCAAATTGATTGATATCTAAGTAAAATGAATGATTATAAACCATAAATATCTTTCAAAATGAAAATTTTAGAGTTTTAAAGAAAATTTAGAAATTTAAGAAAATTTAAGAAATTTAAACTTAAGAAATTAAAAAAAAAATTCTTTTTTCTATGGGAAGTACTACCACTAAATGAAAAGTGAGTATTTAGTGCTGTTTTTTTTAAAATTATGATCAATATTGATTTTCCCCTCACTTGTTAAAATGTAAATTTTAACAAGCATCATTTCCATGTTTGTTAACTTTCAGAGCTATACATACCAAGGTGTGGAAGCCAAGAGAATCTTCAAAAGAGCTTGAAAGTCACTCTGGGAAGGGTGACCCCAGACACTTTCAAAGCAGCTGGGTTTTGGTTTGGTTTGGTTTGCCCATCAACTATAAACTTCCTGCTGTATTCCTTTTCCCATATCCATTGACTGACTGTTGCTATGTTCAGTCTCACCAAAGGAAAAGAAGCAAAAATCAATTAGGATTGACTTTGTTTTCCATGCATCCTCCCAAACCTATTAGGGTGTGGCACTGTCATAGTTTACCAAGTGAATATGTAGCATTTTTTTAAGGAAATAAAGATGGCCAAATTCTTTTCATCCTGACCTCAGTGACATAGAAATACACAGTATCTTACACAGGGTGAATGGTCAATGGGTTTGCTGAATGAACAAATGGAATGGGTATGTTGTTTGTCCCCATACTATATACCAACACACCTTTTCCCCCTAAATGCTCCCTTACCCTGTTCCAATCCCCCAACTTTGTTCTTTCCATTCTCTGTAACTACAATATTTTCCCTTCCCTTCATTAGCTTGTGAATTCCTACTCATCTTCCCTAGGCTGACTCAAAAGGCATCTCTTACAGGAGATCACATGGGATCTACCAAGTCTGGAAATACTCATTTCTTAGCATTACTTATCAATTACTTGGACTCTGGGAGTGAAACAGCCAAGCTGCCAAACAGGGCTGCCAAAGCCCTGAGACCTCCTCTCAGGCTTATCAGACAAGCACATGTCACCAACAGCCATGTGCTTATACTGCAAGCTGTCATTGACAGCTGTGGGGAGCTGGGGTCAAGGAGATGAGAGGAGTAGGAAAAGGAAGCTCCCTCCTCTCACACCTGAAGTCCATTCAGTCAGGCAACAAGCATTTATTAAGAACGTATTGTGTGCCAGGCACTGTCCTAAGTGCTGGGAATATAAAGAACAGTATTTGTCCTTAGAATCTCAGATGCTAACAGGGGATACATGGAAATCACATACAGGATACAAAAAAGGTAGACAGAAGACGGTACCCGAGCTTAAGCATTAGCAGCTGGGGGAACCAGAAAAGGCTTCCTGCCCAATGTGGGATTTGAAGGGAAGTTAAGAGGCAGAGGGAGAAGGGTATTCCAGGCATAAGGAACAATGTGAGGGCATGGGAATGAGAGTGTCATGTGTGAGAAATAGTAAATAGGTAAATGTCTAAACCTAAGCATTCATGAGGGGGTGAAGAGAGATCAAAGATTAGTAACAGTGGGAATGGTCATGGGGGCATCCCACTGAGAGGATGGAAAGGTTAAAGTCAAGGGAGCATGTAGAGGACATTGCCTTGTCAAGGAAGAGGCCCAGCCCCTCATGCAAGGCTAGGGTGAAGGAAGAGACAGTGGGAGAAGATGTCTGAGTGATGTGAGAAGAGTAGAAGACAAGATGGAATTCTCAATGGCCTTGATCTTTTCAGTGAAGTAAGAGGTGAGCTCTACAGCTGGAGGAGGGAGTGCTGAGGGAGCCCTGAAGAAGAGGGAAAAAAACATTAATTGTGGAGAGTGGGGTAGCAGGTTGTGCAGGCTTGTCCTAGGGCAAAGAAGGCATCTCCTTTGGCAAAAATCTCAGAATGAAGAAAGTGAAGGAAAAAATAGGTTATAGTTTTTATCCTATTTTGACCGAGTCCCTTCTACACCATTAGGAAAGGGAAGTATGGTCATTTTAAATAAAGGCTAGGGTAGATGATGAAAAAGGGAAAAGTACCCCAGAAAGTAGAGAGGCCCCTTCTCAGGAGCCCACCCTCATGCAGAAGGGATCATTCACACTTGGAGGATGTCCCAAGACCCCCATAATCACCACACCGTCTAATAAAACTCACATTCTGGTAGAGGAGACAACACTTGGAAAGTTTTACCTGTAAGTGACATGGTCCTCAGAAGGCAGCAATAAATCCAATAGTCCTGCCTCTTCTTTAATGCCGTTTCCACTGATAAAATCCTACCAGTTTCTGAGGTTTAGCCATATGGCAGAGCCAAGGACTTGAGCTGCAAGAATGTTCCTCCCTTTATCCATATTCACTCTGCTTAGTAAAGATTTTCCAAAGGCCCAAGGTCATAGTAATTCTGTCCTTGGCAGTGCAGTTATGAACACAATCAGTTTGGGATGATGTCCCCACTTAGGGAGCAAAACTTCTCTAGCAATGGGCTCAGCAGCTGGGATCTCAGCCCCTGTACCAGTGAGCTCTCTGCTCTGATCATTCCCTTGCCTTCACACCTCTACTAATGGGACAAAAAGAAATGCAAGAACAGGGTCAACTACAGATATTTATTTAACCATAGATGTTCACGGGAAATAATATCAGATCAGGCAGATGCAGTCTTTAACTGAATAAAAAGACATGGTTAGGAATGGTTCCTGTCCCATCCACCTGAACTAATGGGTTAGAACTGTCAGCTCTTCCTGTCGTTTCTCCTGGTGTTCCAGCCATCTGAGTGCCTACAATAAAAATCCACAATGTGCCCCCCATTTGCTTCTCTACCTTTCACCTTTCATGATCTCATTTGGAAGCTTTGGTTAAAGGAAGGGAACTGATGATATTGCTACCATCACTCACAGCTGTCCTGTTGCTGCTCCATGTTGTGGGAGAAGACCCCATCACCTTCCTCTTTTCATCTCTTCCTCTCAAAGTGACGTTTTTTAAAAACTGGTCTCTATTGAGGGTTTCTAAAAATTCCAAGCAACTGCAGGGAGAAAAGAGGCACCGCCCCCCCACCCCCACTCCATTCCAGTCTTATCTCTTGTTAGTCTCCTCTCTTCCTAGACTAGGAAAAAACACACTTCCCAGGCTTTTTGCAAGCTACATAAGTCTTGCTAAAAATGACTGTTACATCAGAAATACACTCTCTTCTCACTTCTGCCAGTCCCTCCTCTGGTCAGCTCAAGAACCACCTACTCAAAGACTTTCTTGACATTTCAAACCACACACAATTTGGACTCCTACCAACCTTGCCAGACTTGTAGCACATTTTGCCTCTTCAACATTCTTTTTCAGTTGTGATGACCTGCTAAGTGTTCCATGGATAGGACATGTCACTTTCTGATTCCATAATTACACAGATGGCCTGCCTCTGTGGGATTGCCATGCCTGTCTCTCTTCTAAAAATAACTTTGTATTGGCTTTGTATATAATTTTATTTACTCATTTGTGTGCATGACTTACACTCCAGGAGTATATAAGTTTCTTGAGAATAAGGACTGTTTTGTCCTTGCATTCTCAGCACCTAGGACAGTGCCCTAAATAGAGTACTGTTTAATATTTGATCTTCCTTTCACTATAGTAACTTTCTACGGTTGGAATAAAAGTGAGGAATTAAAATAATTGACTTAAGTCAAGATGAATTATTGGTATTCTCTCCCTCCCTTCTCTCTTCACTCTCCCCCACAAATCTTTGTATCTCTCCTTTGTTCTCTTCATACCCTACTTTGCAGACATATTTGTGCATAGGTTGGATCTAACATGCCTGTAAAACTCCTGAGGGCAGGGAGTTTGTCGTTTTTTTATCTTTGAATCCTCATTCTGAGCACAGAGCCTGGAACAAAATAAGTACTTAACATCTGTGTTGGTCTATATATCTTTAAATCTACCTATGGACATCTATAGATATTTATATCTATAACTATCTATACATATGTGTGAATATGCATACACACATATATATGTGTGTGTATATATGTGTATACACACACATTATCTAAAATGGTGCTGGAATTGGAGACAGAGGAATTGGGTTCAAAGCCTGTTTCTGCCATTTAATACATGTATGACCTTGGGTAAGTCATTTAGCTTATCTGAGTTTTAGTTTCCTCAACTGTAAAAAGAGGGGGTCAAGTTAGATGCCTCTCTGGCCCTTCCGGCCCTAACACTGTGATCCTATTTGTTTCTGATCCTTTGGAATTGAAGGAAAAGAATGACAGGAAGCTATAGGAGGAAGAATGTGGGGGTTATTCCCCAGCCATTAGCCCTGATTCAAGTTCAAATGCTCTGAACTATAGACAATGTAACTTGTTCTTTACAAATTATTTGGCCAGAAATAAAGGAAAAGACTTTCCCCATAATTGTGTAAAATGGAGCTCACTGGTATTTAATAAGGTTTCCTGAAAACCAAACAGTTAGATTAATATAAGAAAGGAAAATGAGAATGAATATAAAGAGTAACTATAGAAGAAGAACATAGATAATACTTGTGTTCTTTTTTTCTTTCCTTTTTTAAGGTTATCCATGTGTGGTCATGTAAAACATTTTTATATTAGTCATTTTGTGAAAGAAAACAAACAAAAAAAGTCAAGAAAAATAAGGACAGTTTAAATACATCCCTTCAATCTGTATCCAGACAGCATCAGTTCTTTCTCTAGGAACAGATAGCATTTTTCATCATTAAGTCCTTCAGAACTGTCTGGGATCATTGTATTGCTGATAATAGCTAAATCATTCACTGCTGACCATCTTACAATAATGCTGTTACTTTATACCCAATACTGTCACTTTGCATCAGCCCATGCAAGTCTTTCCAGGTTTTTCTGAGAGCATCCTGCTCATCATTTCTTATAGTATAATAGTGTTCCATCATAATCACCTACCACAACTTGTTCAGCCATTCTTCACTGATGGACATTTCTAATGAGAAAATTTCTCAATTTCTAACACTTTGCCATCAGAAAAGAGCTGCTATAAATATTTTTGTACATGTAGGTTCTTTTCCTTTTTTTAAAATCATTTTTGCATACAGACCTAGTGGTGGTATTGCTAGGTCAAAGGGTATGCAAGGCTTCTATAAGCCTTTAGGCATAGTTCTAAATTGCTCTACAGAATGGTTGAACCAATTCACAACTCCACCAACACTGCATTGATGTATCATTTTCCCTCACTCCCCTCCAACATCTGTCATTTTCCTTTTCTGTCCTATTAATCTAATAGTTATGAGGTAGTACTTCAGAATTGTTTTAATTTGCATTTTTCCAACTATATAAGTTGGAGCATTTTTTCCCATAGGAGTGCAGATAGCTTTGATTACTTCATATTGAAAACTGTTCATATTTTTTGATCATTTATCAATTGGGGATGGCTCTTATTTTTATGAATTTGACTCAGTTCTCTATATGTTTGAGAAATGAGATCTTTATCAGAGAAACTTGCTTTAAAATTTTTTTCACATTAACTACTGTTAATTTCTCTCCATTCTATTTGATCCCACTCCAATTTATTCTATTCTGTCTCTCCTCAAAAGTGTTTTGTTTCTGACTATCCCCTCCTCCAATCTACCTTCCCTTCTATCACCCCCAACCCTTCTTTTATCTCCTTCCCCTCCTATTTTCCTGTAGGATGAGAGAGATTTCTATACCCAATTAATTGGATATGTCATTTCCTCTTGAAGCTCACTCCCTTTCATCTCCCCCAACCTTCCCTCCCTGTAAAAACTTTTTTTTTACTTCTTTTATGAGATAATTTGCCCCATTCTACCTCTCCCTTTTCCTTTCTTCCAGTGCATTCCTCTTTAATTTTATTTTTTTAGATATCATCCCTTTACATTCAACTCACACCTCTGTCTATATATACTCTTTCTAATTGCCCTAATAATGAGAAAGCTCTTATAAGTTACAAATATCATCTTCCCATGTGGGATTGTAAACAGTTTAACTTTATTAAATCCTTTATAATTTCCTTTTCCTGTTTACCTTTTTATGCTTCTCTTGAGCCTTGTATTTGAAAGTCATATTTTCTATTCGGCTCTGGTCTTTTCATCAAGAATACTTGAAAGTCCTCTATTTCACTGAATATCTCAATATCTTTTTCCCTAAAGGATTATACTCAGTCTTGCTGGCTAGGTGATTCATGGTTGTAGTCCTGGCTCCTTTGCCTGATGGAATATCATATTCCAAACACTATCATCTTTTAATGTAGAAACAGCTAAATCTTGTGTTATCCTGACTGTGGTTCCGCAGTACTTAAATTATTTCTTTCTGGCTACTTGCAATATTTTCCCCTTGACCTGGAAGTTCTGGAATGTGACTATAATATTTCTGGGAGTTTTCATTTTAGGGTCTCATTCAGGAGGTGATTCTTTCAATTTCTATTCTACCCTCTGTTTATACAATACCAGGCCAGTTTTCCTTGATAATATCTTGAAATATGATGTCGAGGGTCTTTTTTTGATCATGGATTTCAGGTAGTCCAATAATTTTTAAACTATCTCTCCTAGATTTTTACCTGGATATTTTCCAGGTGAGTTGCTTTTCCCTTTTTTTTT
>CM053583.1:201898104-201942757 GCA_028627135.1 Pseudochirops cupreus
CATCTTCTATTCTTTCATCTTTTTGGTTTTGTTTTATTGTTTCTTGACTTCTAATAAAGTCATTAGCTTTCATTTTCTCAATTCTAATTTTCAAGGGATCACTTTCTTCAGTGAGATTTTGGACTTCCTTTTCCATGTGGGCAATTCTACTTTTTAAGGAATTTTTGTGCCTCTTTTTTTTTTCCATTTGGTCAATTTGGCTTTTCAAGGCATTCTTCTCCTCATTGGCTTTTTGTACCTCTTTTACCATTTGGCCTATTATTTTTTTTAAGGTATTATTTTCTCCAATATTTTTTGTGTCTCCTTTAGACCCCTGTAATTTCCTTCTGACCAGTTACTTGACCCCTTCAGCATCTGTGAACTGAGAGCTCTGGAAGCAGCTGCTGCTGGTGGTGATTCAGTGACTCCCAAAGTCTGTTTCTTGTTTGCTGGGGTCAGGGATGTGTTGGTGTGACCTGCACTCTTCTGTGCTCCCCTCTCACCCAGGTGCAATGGACCTCTCCTGCCAACCTTCTCAGTTATCTTTGGCTGGAAAATTATATTACTCCATCCTTCTATGGGTTCTGCTGCTCCAGGAATTGTTTGGGCCATTATTTAAAAGTTTTCAGAGGAGTTCTGGGGAGAGCTCAGTGGATCTTGGCCTACAACCAATACTTACATTCTTAAGAGATGCCCCTGCCTATGAAGAGAAACTTCTACATTGAAACTCCAGGAAAAACAATAAAACATTTGATAGGGGTATCCTATTCAGAACTGGCTCCCAAAATGGGCAGGTTAGAACAGAGCCATAACTAAGATGGCCAGAGTTTCTCTCCAGGGAACTGAAATATTTAAGGGGATGTTCAGACTTGCAGTCCCTTATGCTGTATTAAAACAACTGAGTTTAGAACCTCATTAATCAGCACAGTTAGGTAAAATAAAAAGTTGTCCAATGGCGAGCTTTGTAACAGCTGCATTAGAGAGCAATTCCTTTCTAGCCTGCCTACAGCCCCATACATAACCCAAATGGTTCAAGGGCACATTTGTACTTCTTGCCCAGAATTAAATATTGCTGGATACATTTCTGAGCCTGCGGGTCAGACAGCAAGTTAGTGAGGGCTATAAGAGTGTTCAGGGGCCACTAGGTGGTGCTACACTAGAGTGCCAGGCCTGGAGTCAGAAAGGCTCTTCCAGAGTTCAAATTTTATCCTCAGACTCTTACTGTGTGACCCTGGGCAAGTCACTTATCCTATTTGCCTCAGTTTCCTCATCTGTAAAATGAACTGGAGAAACAGCAAACTATTCCAGTATATTTGCCAAGAAAACCCCCAAAAGGGGTCACAGTCAGACCAACTGAAAATGACGGAACAATAAAAAATAAGAATGTTGTTACCTAAAAATATTAGCAAAACTCATAAACTATAATCTGTTCATGTCTTTCTTCTATGGAATGCCTTCTAGCAGGATTTTCCTGTTATGTTTAAGGTGTTGCTCATGACTTGAAAGCCTGGGGTCATTTTGGTAGATTGCCTCAATATGGGCTCAAAAGTCCCGTCCAAGAAACTGGGGAAACTCTATTCCTAGTATCCCACCCCTGCTTCATACTGAGACTTACTCCCTAGACAGAAGCACTTCAGTCACCATATTGCAGGGGAAAGATGTATTAAAGGAGAAAGATTTATTAAAAGAGAGAAAATGAAAACAGATCCTTGAATGAGAACCCACTAAGCCCAAGAAATATCTAAATCCCCAGGCTTCTTTGTCTCTCATACCTGAGGATGGGAACATTTTATTTTTCCCAGTGACTCAAATGGGAGGATCACTTGCTACAATAACAAACAAAAAAAATTTGCGAAGCCATGCAATAGAGTGGGTAATGCATAGGAATGGAAGTCAGGAAGTCCTAAGTTCAAATCTTGCCTAAGATAAATGAATGAATGAATGAAAGAACAAAAGAATGGGGGGAAAGCATTTACTACGCACTTACTCGTAAAGCATTGTGCTAAGCATTGGGGATACAAATAGCAAAGGATGACAGCCCCTGTCCTCAAATTCCCATTCTAATAGGGAGAGACAATGCACATAGAAAGTTTCAGCTGCAAGTCAGCTGACAGGAAGGTCCTATGGTGCTTAGGGCAGGGCTGTCAAAGTGAGAGCAACGTCTCTTTTGTAAAGGCATTTCCATTGACAAACTCCTCTGTTTTTCATCTCCGGGGCTCCCAGTTAAGGCATTGCTCTTGGAAACCAGCTTTTCAGGACCCTGTTCCTAATCCTATCTCGTAATAAATGGAGACCAATTCTCTCTGTTGCCACCTTTTCCTATGTTTTTCTTTCTTTCTTTTCTTTCTTTCTCTCCTTTCCAAAATCAGATGCCTTCTCTTCTCTTCCTCCTTCCTGTCACTAGGGCAGCTGGGTGGTCCTGGAGTCGAGGACCTGAGTTCAAATCCTGCCTCAGACATCTGACACATACTAGCTGTGTTACCTTGGAAAAGTCACTTAACCCTGATTGCCTTGCCTTCCCCTGTCAAAAAAAAAATACAGCATATAAATAACAAAACCTTTTCTGAACCTCAGTTTCCTCATCAGTAAAAGTAGTATGTTGAGTAGGATATCCCTAAAGACCACCGCCCATTTCCCTCCTATCACCAAAAGTAAAACTTGTAGAATCATGGACCTAGAAGGGCCCTTCAGAAACTGTCTGGTCCAATCTGAATCTGAATGACCTCTCAAATAATCCTGACAAAAAGTCAAGCCTTTGCTTGAAGCCCTTGAAGTGAGTGCTTAAAGTGAGGGGGAGCTCACTATCTCCTAAGGCAACCATTTTACTTCAGCAGGACTCTAATAGTTAGAAAGTTTTCCTTATACTGAAATGAAATGTGCGCCCTCACAAGCTTCTATTGCTCATAGCATTTTATCATCGTCAACAAAGATAAAAATGTAGAATACAAGCTCCCTGAAGGTAGGGAATGTTTCATTTTCTCTTTATTATCTCCAGCATCAGACACATAATAGGCCCCAAAAAATGTTTTGGGGTTGGGTTCTTTGTTTTGAGGAGCTTTTTGACTGACTGATTGAAATGTGCAAGACCCAGGACAGATCTCTGGGCACTCTCCTTCTTCCAGATTGGAACTGATGCCTCCCCTTTGGATCCAGAATTCAGCCTGTTCTGAATCTACTTAAAGGTACTCACACAGTCTAATCATCTCCCCATCTTGTCTATGAAACTAATAAGAGATGCCTGGCTTGATGCTTTCCTGAAATCTCTGTGCTCTATACTTAAGTATTCCTCTGATCTACCTGGCTGATATTCTTGTCCAAAAGGGAACAGAGGTCAGTCTGGCAGGTTGTGCCTTTGATGAAGTCAGGCTGACTCAGCGCTGACATTGTTCTCCTTTCTCAATAATCAGGAAAACCCAAGGTGACTTTCAGCACTTGCTAACTCTTTTCTGATCAGCCCTGACCAAGCAGAACCAGTTTGACAAGTATTTCTGTTTTGCATTCAAAGAATCTCTCCACCTTATGTTCACTCCATGCAAGCCACCCCAGTCCCACGAATATCTCCCTTCATTTCTGCATGCTCAACTATTTATCCATCTTTGGAAAGTCACTGACATCCCTTCCAACTCTCAAATTCCCTGGCTGTCAGGGAGAGTAAAGGGCAGGGAGAGTAAACAACAAAACGCCTCCTTGGTCCAGAGATCCAGACTTAAGCACTACTGGCAAGGCACCAAGCAAATGACTATGGCTTGGTTATAGGAGATAGGTTCCTTCAGCTTAAATCACCAAATCCTCAATACTCAGTGGGAACAAAACATTGGGCTGGGTACTAGGAATATGAGGATAGATAGATACATCTACTATGTTCTCCAAAAGTAGGTGATCTAATGGGGAGAAGGGGAAGATGCACATACAAAAAGGTTTGATGGGAGATTGAGACAGCATGCGTTTTAAAGACGGGTAAAACCGAGGCCAGGGAGGTTATGTGGTTTGTCCTAAGTCCTGCGATCCCAAGTACGAGAGGTGGGAGGCCTACGGAGCGTGGCTCCGTCCTCGTCTTCCCCTGGCGCCCTCGTGGAAGGGTCCTCATGCAGACGGCTCTCACGGAGGAAACAGGGACGGAAGCACGCACTTTGCGAGGGTCCACTATGCGCCGGCACCCCGCTGAGCCCCGGAAGGGGCCTGTCGACAGCTTCATCACGCTCCGTGCTCTCTGCCTTCCCCTTCCCTTCTCCTTCTCTGCTCTTCTCTCTCCTCTCCCCCTTTTATCTTTTTCCTTCTTCCTCTTCCTCCCTTTCTTTCCTCCCTCTCTCTCTCTCTCTTTCTCTCTCTCTCTCCTTCTCCGCCCTAAGTCAGGAAATCAGTGTTTACTTTCTACTTGGCAGAGCCCAGGACGCTCGTTAGTTACACCTGGAGTACGTGCAGCGTGGGCGTCACGGGGGCGGGGCCTGCGTCACGTACGTCCGCTGGAGCCGCTACAGCGCCTGCGCGGCCTCGGCGCCTGCACAGTGCGTTGAGACCACTGCGGAAGTGCGAGGATGGCGGCGGCGGTGCCTCACGACTCGGGCTCTGAAGGAGCGGACGGCCCCGAGCCGCGGGCGCGGGCCGGGGACAGCGGCGGCCCTGAGGAGGAGGAGGAGGAGGAGGAGGAGGCGCGGGAGCCCCGGTGCCCGCGGCACCAGCTCACCAGGCACTCGTATTGGTTCGACGTGTGGCTCTTCCTGCTCTTCGACCTGGTGCTCTTCGTGTTCGTGTACCTGCTGCCGTGGTGCGTGCGGGGGCGGGGCGGGCGCGAGGGGCCCCCCAGCTGGGTCCGCGCGGGGCCGGGGCCGCAGCTGAGCCGCCTTTGTGTTTGTTTTCCAGAGCCGGGCCGGGCCGGACTGGGGAAGCAGGCCTTCCGTGTGCTGCAGTCAGCTCCCGGGACGCCGCGGACGTTAGTGACCGGCGTGGGCGCGCGGGGGGCGCGGAAGTGACCATAAAGGCTGCTGTGGAAGAGAGCGTGCGGGGCGTGTCTGTGTGGGGGCCGAGGGACGGGGGAGCCCCGGGGCGGGGGGGGGGGGAAGCAGTGTCACCCCTCCCCCATCCGAGCGAGCGCTGAGAGACCGACGGACACACGTCCGGGGCGGGGCTCCGGGCCGACAACGGGGCAGAGGCGTGAAGTGTGGATCCAGGGAGGGCCTTTAACGTGACAGGACAGGCCTGAGCGCTTCGCGGGAGGGGGCGGTTTGGCTTTTACTTAGGAGCTTCTTCTAAAGATCTCAGTCTAACCTGCGCCGCCTGTCTTCCCAGTGAGGAGGGGGGCGGGGAGGTGACGATCCCGAATTTAAAAAGGCGAAAATGAGCCGCTTTTTAAGTTTGGAATTTGCACTGGGAATGGAGGGTTGGCAGGGAGATGTTAGTGAGTCCACGTTAAGTGTTGGAGCGTGAAGCAGAACGGCTCCCCGAGGTCGGGGGTCTCCAAATCTCAGCGTGAGATCCTAATTCACTTCGCCCTTAGGCGTGTGGAAAATAAAGGAGGAGAGAAACCTAAACTTTAAAATAACCCCTTTCACAGACCATCTTACCAGTAAGAGAGTCAAGTCAAAAGAATCGGGCTAGTTTAATGGGTTGCCTGAACGGGGGGCAGATGTCTCATTTGGTATTTGCTGGCTTTGAATGATGAAATCGCTCTGACAAACCTCCTATTGTCTTTAATGTGCCCACTTTGTATCAGCTGATTGAGGTTTGTGTAGCGTTTGGATTTCTGGGATACTGGGGGCACAAGAATATAAGCCACATCATCTCCCTGGGCCCTCTTTTTAAGATGGCTGAAGAGAACTGTTTGGTGACATGCAGAGAGATTACAGGAAATCATTCCCTTCCACGCTACTGTTCTTATTTCTTTTGCAGTGTCCTCTATTACTCTCCTGTTCTTTTTCTTGTTCTTTACCTCAGTTTCCCCTGCCACCCCTCTACTCTGGTAAACTGGTCGGTGGGCAGCAGACTTTCCCGGGGCCCTTTCTTAACTTGTCAGGGAAGATCAGCACTGCTTTCAAGGGCTACCTTCTCTGAAGCTCATCATGAAGGGTATGGCAAGCCAACCCTCGAGCTTAACTGGTTACCCACTGAGCTGTGATCAGATCACTTAAGGGCAGCTGGGCGGGCAGTGAATGGAGCACTGGACCTGTAGTCAGGAAGACTTATGTTTCTGAATTCAAATCCAGCCTCCCACACTTATGAGCTGTGTGACCCTGTTTGCCTCATCTGTAAAAGGAGCTGGAGAAGGAAATGGCAAACGAAGAAAACCCCAGAGAATCTGACACAGCTGAAAACCAGCTGCACAAATCTCAGAGTCTGGTTGTCTGGCGTGGGCGAACCAAACTTTAACACCTCCCATAAAAGCAGTCGAACAACCTGTTTTTTTAAAGCATGGTTCATAGACATTAAGGACACGAGTCCACAATTCTAATTAAAAGTTGTTTAACTTTTAACAATTTTGAACTAGAAGAAAATTATTTCCCAGGAAAATACAGCATCCTAAAGATAGTTTAAAACATTTTGTTCGTTACAAGATTTGTTAAACACGTTACAAAAGTTACCATGAAAACTTCATCATCAAATCAAAACACTTATAAAAATAGGCACCCTAGAAGTAAAATCAAAAGTTTCAAATGTGCATGATAAATTAGCAGTTAGAAACTCTGCCTGCATATGGAGTGTACATTCAAATATAAAACGTAATGACATTTTCTAGTTTTACCACCGCTGTGTAATTCAGTAAATGCTGTAAACCGAAGGTTCTAACCAAATGGACAGTACTTAAAGGGAGCTAAAGTAGTACCTGAAATAACCTCTTGGCATTTGATAGTTGGTATGCTTAGTGCGGATAAAGTGCCAGTACCAGACCTTTCAGATATATGGAAATCAGGAATGATATCCAGTTGACAGCAACAACACCACAATACCATTCTTCTCTGCAGACTTTTTTTCAAACACATTAATGAACTTTTTGAAATATTTGAAATGGGTCTATTACTGCTGACGTTCCAATTATGCAAGCAGCAAAGTTAAATACATTGTTATTTCAAATAGAATTTTACAAACTTTACACTTTTTACAAATAGTACTAAAAGCTTTAAAACAGCTTTGGATAAAGGATAAAATGCAGTTTACTTGGTCAGTTCAAATATTTCTAAATTGTGTAAGAATATAAACTAACAATCAGGAAGAAATTTCAAACCTTTGAGAAATTTTAGAATAATAAATGGAAGACAAGTCAGGCCAAGATTTGGTTATGAAGCAAATATACATACTTTACAAGTAATTATTTTCCATTCTTACATCAAAGCATAGCAATTTATATTATCACATATTTCAGAATATTCTCCAATACTATAAGATGCTTGTGATCAGGTGATTAGGGAAAAAAAAAAAGATCTGCTAAGTAACAGATTTTTTAAAAGTAGGGCTTGACTGACCTCTTGCAGGTTCCTCCCTTATCTGCCAAGGAATTGTCCCTGGCCATGTGACCAAAGGCCAGACCAGGTGGTGAATTTTACTAGAAATATGAAGTACTAGTTATTAGCTATTGTGAAGGATCTACTTTATCTTTGGTAAGTATTTTAATTCTCCAGATCTAGTCTAGCTCTTTCTTAGGACCTTCTGACAGTCTGCTCCCTCAATTCTTCTCTTGAGGTAACAGAAGAAGGTCCTTGAAATCAGCTAGAGTGAGGGAGCAAAGTGGGTCATGGTGAAGAGCTGCATTCAGAATAATAGGGCAAGAGAGTTACCAGGACGGACCACACCCTGAGGCTCCTTAGGTCTTGGGTAATATAGAAGCTCCAGGCTAAGAGACCCTATCTTCAGGGTTCTTTTTCATTACCCAGCTCCCTTCTACCTCCCAAGAAGGCCACTGACTTAGTGCAAAACAACTGGACTGACTTTTTCCTTTACTAAAAGCCATTTTATGTCTAATGGAGAACAGCTCTGGTTTTTATGCAAAGGCTAGGTGGAAGGAGAAGCCTGCTGCTTTAAAATGTTTGCATAATCTAAAAGAATGCTTCAAAATAACACTTTATTAACGTTAAATTCCAACTGGCCGTCTGAAGTATAAATTTTCCAAATTTAAGGACAGACAGAAATCAGTTTGCTGGTGGCCAGTTACTATGAAGTTTAGTTCACAGTCTGTGGGGAAAGACTCAGGCAGCCATGGAAAGTATTCATTGGTGACCAGTAGTAAGGGGCTGATGCCACTTTCTAGCATTGGTTCTTAGCTTCCAAAGCAGAACAAAAACACTACCCTCCGGCTTCACAGGAAATTGGAGAAAACACTTGCAAGATATAAATGTGCTAAAGGCTGATATTTGCATATTTTTTAGCTTACATGACTGCAGTAACATTCATGGCATACCAAACTCACTGGCTCGCTGCATCTATGTATAATGGATTTTCAATGAAACACAAAAATAGAGCTCCAGGAGGGAGAGATTACTTCCCTTCTGTTCCTGATTTTGAAAATTTGGTGTCAAAATCACTCACAATTAAGGCTTTTTCCCCTCCCAAATGTTATAAAAGGATAAAATTTACATGTTAATCTAGTTTTTAAGACACTTAAAGGTATCATAGGTAGCCGACTATCACAGAAGTCAAAAAAACAAACAAGACTATGGGTGAAACCTCTGGCTGTTTACCCATGAAAAGTGCTTCCTCATAAGCAAATACTGCTCTGACTAGTCTTGCCATGCTCCAGACACACAGCAGCATTGATTAGGTATATGTAACTGCTCTCGAGTTGCATACACATTGAGCTAACTACCCTACAGACCACTGGCTGGCTATGCAGGCACGGCCAGCTGGCTTCTGCAGCAGCATCTGAGGCCTGTGTGCACAATGCATCCCAACAAGTCCCACCAAGAAAGGGTTAGAAGGCTGTGATCACAACCAACATCCACAAGGAAGAAGAGGTGCAAAGGGGCCAGGGTCAATGGGCCTATACATCAGCCGGCTCCAGATGGTCGTGGAACACAGCCTTCAGCCTTGGTTCAGTTTGGGGTAGAGGCTTGTTTCCATGTATATCACTGCTCTCTGGAAAAGAAAGCTTGGGTCTCTGGCGGTATTTCAACCTGTATGTATCAGTCATACAGCTGTCCACAGAAAAGTAGGTGGTCAGAGAAACTATCCCATGAGGCTGTGGCACGCTTGGCCATGGTTCTATTTGGGGAACGCCTTTACTGACCACATCCAGAGGGGTCTGGAAGTCAGTGGAAGGGCTGCATTGGGTCCTGGGTTTGTACTCAGCAAGGTCTTTCCCTTGACCTGGTTCCTTAAGTCTTGTTTCTGCTCCTGCCTGGGAAGGGATGGCATGCTTCTGGAGGCTCGGAGGCTTAGCTCTCCCCCTCCCTGAGAGTTCCAGCTCAGGAAGTAACTCCTTTTCTGACCGTGACACTGCCGTGGCTTTAGCATACTTCTTTGGAGGCAAAGGAGGTGGTAGATTCTGGCAGGCAGTGGGTTCTAGCACCCCACTGTTATTGGAGGGGCTGATGGCAGCTTGCTTAGCAGAGCTGCACAGCTCCCCCAGACTTGGCTGGGCCAAGGACTCACCTACTTTCATATGTGTTGACAACTGGGACGAGGGGAATCTCTCGTCACTGTCAACTAACTTTGCTGAGGGAGAATGATCAGGTATGTGAAAGGGAACAGATCCCCTAGTGCTGACCAAAGATGGACTGTTTTTTTCAGGCTTCTCTGAATTAAGCCTTTCAGGAAAATGGCATTCATTTGAATTTTCAAGCTGTTTTTCATTTGGCTGGGGGATGTGTTCCCTTGTATCATGGTCCCTGAAGATCTGGGGATTTGATGAAGACAAAAGCTTCTCGCTGGCATCATGCACGTGAGATCTAAAAAATAAAGGAGGAAATATTAAATATGGAGGGACAAGAAACCTCTTAGATACACTTCTTACAGTAACCTATGTTTTTGAGCTGTAACCCATGTCTCATTTTCTAAGACACCATTCGTTGAAAATATTTCTCATCAAAGTAAAGACACAGTTTGCTATATTTCTGAGTATTTTTGATCTGAGCCCAAAGAAAGGTTGTCTGGCTGTCTTAATAAAGATCATAGGACCTCAGACGAAGAGATGAGAAGGAATCAATGACGTCAGAGATCCAAACCAGTTCTCTCACTTTACAGATAAGGACTTTACAGAGGGACTTGACAATTTCCCATCATTACTCAAGTCAACTGTCTGATACGGAAATGTAGTAATCAATGAAAACAAGCTATTTACAAGTTAGGGGCTGAAATTTGGCATATGAAAGAATAAAGGAAACCATGCCAAAAACCCAGAGGGCAGTCTGGTGTGGTAGCTACAGTGCTGGCCATAGGCAGCCCCGGGTCCACATCCCTCCTCTCATCCATCCTAGCTGTGTAACTAGTGCCCTGGCAATTCTCAGACTCCTGAGCTGCATAGGATGGGGCAGCCCTCTACAACAGTTGAAATGAGAACCAAGGAGGAAATCGTCAGTCTAAAACGATAGGGGCTTAAAGCTAAATAATAAATCCAGTGTTTGAAGAGGGCAACCTTTATAGAGGCAGTATTAAAATGAATGTAAAATCATTCAAGGAAAAGCTGAATCAGTCCGTCCTTTATAAGCACCCCTGGGCCAGGCACTGTGCTGGGCACTTCGGATACTGCACAAGTACCAAAGGAGGCCATGTTGCAGGGAGCTGACGTCTGCCGTGCTCATCTGGTTTGGGGTTTTCCCCCATTGAGCACTGGACGGCTAAGGAATTTCTCATTTACAAATGATATTGGTTTTCTTGGGTAATACTGCCTGCTCTTAAAAAAACAAACAAAAAACCCTAACTTAAACAAAAGCAACTCACCAAAGGGTGGGGATTACAACACTGCATAGCTGTCTACTATTAGGAAACAATAAAAGGCATTTATAATGAACTGCATTCAACAATGCAATCATTTGGGATTTATTTCTTAGTATCACTACCATTACCTCTTCATTAAAGGATTATCTACTTGTAGATGCAAATCAGGGTGGAAATCAGGGGGTCCATAGGCCACTTCTGAAATCTTGATGTTTTCTCTCAAATCTAAAACAAAAACAAAACCCCACCAAATGTTTAAAACTATTCTTCAGAATTCCATTTTTTTTCCCTTCTTGAAGTTCTTTCTCAAGAGGGTAATTGTCTGCAGTACTACAGTTAACCTCCTTTGCCACTGAGAGGCAGCTTGGCACTGGGCTGAGGATTGGCCAGGCAAGGAGAGCCCCAGTTCTGTACTTGGCCATGGGCATGATTACCAAGGTTTTCTGCACCTCTACTGGAAAACAGGGAGTGTTGGTAGCACTTCTCCATGAGGGTCATTAGGAGACTCCCATGCAATCTATACCAAATGATTTCTAAATCCATCCCCACCACCACCACTTCTACCACGTCTGTCTGAAGTCTCTCCTCTGGCCTGTGTCCAAGCCCAGAGTTGGACATCTCAGCTGCCACTGAGACACGTGACAAAAGAATCCCAGCCCCTCACTTGTCATGGCAGCCCATCCCACTGTAGGCATTTGCCTTGATCTACAGCATACAGCAGCCTCTGCAACTTCCACACTGGGTTCTGCTCTTTAAGGCCAAGCAAAAAAGGCCCGATTCCTTTATCTTAGCCCTTTAAATACCAGAAGACAGCTAGCATGTCCCCCCAGTCTTCTCTTCCATAGGTAAATATGCCCAGTTCTCTCAATCGAGCCACATGGAACATCAAATCAAGGCCCTTCCTGGTGGCCATCCTCTGAATGGATTCCAGTTTATTGATGGCCCTTCTTAAACCATGGTGCCCAGAACCAAACACAGTTCTCAGATACACTCTGATGAGGGCAGAGGATAGTGAAACTTTTCCCTTCCTCTTCCTGTAAACTCTGCCCCAATTAAGGCGGCCCAAAACATCATTAGCTTTTTTTTAGCTGCCATGTGACACCACTGACTCCTCTGGAAGGTGCAGTGACCCACGTATGCTCACCCCAAATCACCTGCTTAGGAAGTTGGTGAAGACTCTTAATTCCTCTTGAATTTCAGTAGATTCAGTCTGACAGTAGAGGTAGCCTGAGGGTGAGCCTAATGTTACTGGGTCTCAAAGCATGCTTATTAACAAGTGGCCACATGTGGCATTAATGTTCAGAATACAAGTATAGTCTAATTTCTTACAACAAAATATCCTTTTGACAGGTTTCCTGGAATTAAATGACCAATACATTTAGAGAAACTTTTCTTTCTGAAAGAATGGTTTACCACCTTCAAATATAGCAGTAAAAGGGTGGGAGGGAGAGAGGAATGTGAGAGCATGTAGGGAGGAAGGGTTTTTGTGTGTCTCTAGGCCCAGCACCCTCCCTACTGGGACTCCCATCTAGCTGCTTCTGGATGCACAGCAGCATCATAACACGTCTCATAAATGCATTTTCCTGTTAACTGAAGTTTATCCTTTTAAGTACTCAATATCTTTTAAGTACTCAATATCTTAAAAGCTGAAAACTTAAAATTAAATTAAAAAAGTAAGAGAGTTCATTATCTTCCCAAACCTTCCCTGATTCCAAAACCCCGTCTCCAGCTGTTTAGGGCATCATCATCCATCCTCCTTATCCCCCAGACACACAATGTTGGCTTCACCCTCCACATAGCCAAGTCAGTGCCAAACCTTGTTTCCACCTTCTCACCATCTCTTAAATATCCCCTTCTTTCCATTCATACAGCCACAACCCCAGTTCAGGCCCTTGATGCCTCTTGCCTGGACTACTGGCCTAGCTTTCTGACTGAACTCTGGGCCTTAAGCCTCACCACTCCAAGCCACCCTCCATTCAGCTGCCTAGGAGATTTTACTGGAGTATGTCTGACGCCTCAGCCCCGTTCAAGGAGCTCCACTGTTACTCCCAAGATGAAATAGAAACTGTTTCAGTTTTTCACAACTTGGGGGGAACAGTCTGCTGACACTTTACTCCCACAACCTTTAAACCCCAAGCCAAGCCAGCCTATCTCCAGTCCTTTGAACATGCTAAGCCACCCAGTGTGTCTGCATCAGCTACCCCTGGCACTCTAATGTTCTCTCATCCACCTACATCTCTTGGGTTTCACCAGCAGCTTTCAAGACTCCCAGCTCAAATCCTCCCCCAGCCTGCCCAAAGGCATTCCTGGGCCCCCACGGTTCAGACTACCCTGATGTCTCTTATTCACTCCCTCAGTGCTAGTTAGGGCTTGATCCTAGGGCCATTTTCTCTGATGCCCTGATGTTAGTCAGCACTCCTTCAAACAGTCATATCTCTCGATACATTGGCTTCATACACTTGGCAGCTGTGCGACCCTGAGCAAATCACTTGATCTCTGCCTGCCTTGGTTTACTCATGTGAAATGGGGATAATAATAGTGCCTGCTCTCCCAGGACTGCTGCAAGGGCAAGATGAGATATCTATAAGATGGCCAACATTAATAGGGCATTAACTGTTAATCCCCTCCACCAACCCCAAGAGTTATTACTTCGTGAGAACCAGGAAAACGGGCTCTTTTCCTGGCTTAGCTTACACTGCCCCACACCAGTGTTTGACTTCATGCAAAAAACACAACAAACACTGGTTCTGTATCAACAAAGGGCCCCCAAGCGCTTATGTACCTACTCCTCTGGACGATGGAGTGCTTCTTTTTGATGACCTCTGGAGTCAAGAGCAATTCTAATGTCCTTGCAAAAGCATTAAAAGATTGTATTTTGTTTGCAAACCTTGCATTTTGTTTGTTTTTTAAGCAGATTAAACAACCAGTTCAGAATAGTGTGTCATGCACTTGTGAGACCTGATACATGAGGCTTTTTAGAATGTTGCTGTGCTTCTAGAGGCAGCTAGATGAAGTCCCAGCAGGGAGGGTGCGAGGCCTGTGGACAATAAAAGGGATGTACACTGGACGTAATCCTGTTCAAAGAATGCCCTCCCTCCTCAAGCCTTGGCAGGACGTTCAGGATGCTGCTGGTCAAATTAAGGGGCTCCTATTGTGGACATCACATCACAGAAGATGCATATAGGGTGCAGGTCAACCTGGGAGCATGCCAGGGAGATGGATGATGCTGGTTTTCTTTACTGTGGTTTAAACTTCCTTCTAGTATTTCTGAGTGAATGAGAAACACTTTTTCTTTAGATCCAAATGGAGCCTCCCCCTCACAGAGAATACACTGCTCTGCACACTGAAGGTTTATCTTCTTTAGTCAGGACTACTAGAATCCACAAACTCATGTGAAAACCGTGAGTGTTTATTGATTAGAGAAATGCAAATCAAGTAACTCTGAAGAGGGCGCCTAGCTGGTGCAGTGAATAGAGCACTAGTCTTGGAGTCAGGAGGACCTGAGTTCAAATTTGACCTCAGACACTTAACACTTGCTAGCCGTGTGACCTTGGGCAAGTCACTTAATCCCAACTGCCCCCCCCCAAAAAAAGGCCAAAGAAAAAACCCCAACTCTGAAGTACCCCATCTCACTGGTCAGATTGACTAACATGATAAAACAGGAAAATTATAAATGCTGGAGAGGATATGGGAAAATTGGAACACTTGATGCATTGTTGGGGGAATTGTGAACTGATCCAACCATTCTGGAGAGCAATCTGGAACTATGCCCAAAGGGCTGTAAAAATGTGCATACCCTTTGAGCCAGCCACTTCTAGGGCTGTATCCCAGAGAGATCATCCAACTGGGAAAAAGACCCGTATGTACAAAAATACTTATAGCAGCTCTTTTTGTGGTGGCCAAGAACTGGAAATTGAGGGGATGCCCAATTGGGGAATGGCTAAGCAAGTTGTGGCATATGAATGCAATGGAATACTACTCTGCTATAAGAAATGATGAGCTGGCGGACTTCAGAAAAACCTAGAGACTTATATGAACTGATGCTGCGTAAGTGGAGCAGAACCAAGAGAACAGTAGACACAATTACAGATACATTGTATCTATGATAAATAACTGTGATAGACTTGGCCCTTCTCAGCAATGCAAGGTTCTAAGACAAAGCCAAAAGACTCATCCAGAGGAAGAATTACAGAATCTGAATGCAAACTGAAGCAAACTATTTGCTCTCTCGTTTTTTGTTTGTTTTGTTTCTTTCTTATGGTTCATTCCATTGGTTATAATTCTTCTTTACTACTTGACTATTGTGAAAATGTGTAATGTGAAGGTATATGTAGAACCTATATTGGATTACATGCCATCTTGGGCAGGAAAATTTGGAACTCAAAAAATTGTGGAACAGAACATTGTAAACTAAAAATAAATAAATTTAAAGGGAAAAAATGTGAGTGTATGAAATGGGCATTTTATAATCTTTTCAGAACACATTTTGTCATTCCCTACCAACTGCCAACCAACCCCTGTGAATCAACTCAGTCAAGTGAGCCAGAAAGAGCCTCTTTACATACAAGTTGAAAAATGAAATAGTTTGATGTTTCATATTAAGAAGGAAATGTGTGATCTGAACCTGTTAATGGAGATAAACTCAGCTTATCTGTGTTTTCATACATGTCACTGACAACGACCACAAGGCCCAGACCTACTGTAATCTTACCGAGTAGAACACTGTCTGTGAGAGCTTTCCAAGGATGGGCAGCAGGAGGCAGCAGAAGCTTATAAATATATGTACTGTCTTTTCCATGCTCCTGGGGCTCAGTGACACCAGGATTCCAACAAACTTAAAAATAGATGTGTTATTTTTCTCTTCTGCTGACACAGACATGCATGTGTGGTTAACAACACAGACTGGAGTCTTTACTGGGAATTCTAGCTCTGGGTGCAAAACTAAAGATGGCAGATTTTAACACCATGCACAGCAAATCACCAGAGCATGACAAGCTGGAACGGTAAAGTCATGAAAAATCTGACTTGGCATCCAGGAGAAAAATGCCAAATCCTGCCATGTTCCTGTTCACAAAGTTTATCTGAGCAGCCAACTGTGCTTGGAACAAAATGCAAAGTGACACGGCACACTGGCCAGATGTAATGTGTCCCTGCAACATTTTAAATTCTGTATTTTAGGCAAAAATTTACAGCAGTCCTGGAAAACTGAGCACACAAAGAATTTCAAAAGGCTAAACTACTTAAGGAAATTCTGAAACTGAGGCTGCTCCTTATACTTTTGACTAAGGTCGCCATTGTTCAAAAGGAGAAATGGAGGGACTTGATTATTTTAAAAGCTATAATGTAAAACACAACCAATTCAAGAGGACTCTCAAAAAAGGGGGGATGGCTTTTTTTCATCTTGACACCTAAGAACTGGCTGTGTGAATAAAAAATAGACTTTAGGACCATTTAAAATCATACAGCGTATTGAGTCTTCGAATGACAGAGCATTCAGGGTCAAGTGTGGCTTCACGATGAGATCCACAAGTCTATCTTCAAACATGCTGCCCTTCAACATTTTTAAAGGCTACCAGGAAAATGTGGCTAGTGCCTAGTACTTTTATTTCTGTTTGTGTTATTCAGTGTGTTTTTGTTGACAGTTAGAAAGTTCAGAGCATATTTTTAAAAAGAAAATAATAGTTATTCACTAGCCCCTAGCCACCAGGCATGGCTGCCCCAGTTCCTCCCCAGATTCTCCGCAGCCTTTCCCCTCTAATCCATCCTTCATGGTACCATCCAAGGCTATCCCATCATCCTAATGCACAGTCCTGAGCTAGGCTCAAGAACTTGCCATAGCTTGCAGTTTACTACTCCCTAAGTAAAATGCTAATGCAACTTTGCGTGACCCCCATGGGGCACCTCTGTCACAAGCCTGCCTAGTCAGACCTCACTATTGTCCACTGCTCAGGTCTGACCCTTTCAAACTTCCCCTGCTTGCCTTATTGTATTCCTTCCTTTCCTTAATGAGCCACCATGCCAGCTTCTCTACAGTCTACCCAGTAAAATGACAGTCAAGACACCTGCACTAAAAAAGGATCCCCAGCTTGGTAAGGCTGCCCATGGCACTTGGGAGAGCTCCAACAGTTAGCAAAGGGTTATCCTTTTCCCTCCTGACATCCAGCTGCTTCTTTGTAACTTCCCCACCCTAAACTTGGCCATATCTTCTGAGATAGCAGAATAATCTTAATGCCTCTTTGGGGCCAATGTCCTTCAAACAAAGATGGTTCCTATGTTCTTCCTGAAGCTGAGGGAACATCAGGTCCTTCAAACCCACCCTCCCTTTGAAGGATTTCAAGGTCTTTCACCAAAGTAGAGAACATTCTTTCCAAAAGTCAACCCCAGCCTCTTCTCAGAATCGGACTAAGCTGAGGACGATTTCGCAGCTGAGACTGGGAAGACAGAAGCCCAACGTGTGAGAACTGCAGTCCGAAAAGGACTCCCTCCTGTAACATCCGGCCTGCTCAGAGATGTCAGAGATGAGGAACGTGCTGCCTCTGGCACTGATGATAATTACGAGCATTTGGCAGAGCACTTGCCATCCTCAAAGCCACCTCGGGAGACAGGTGCTCTCGTTATCCCCATTTTACATTTCAGGACACCGAGGCAGACAGGAGAAGACTTGCCCAAGGTCACACAGCCAGTAAGTGTCAGAGGCTGGGTTTGAATTCAGGTCTTCCTGATGCTAGGCCCAGCACTCCATCCACTGAGCCGCCAGCTAGCTGCCTTTCTGCTCCTTTTTCACATCCCCTACCTCATCTGAGGTTCAAGAGTCACACTGAGGCTGCCACAGCTGGTGTTGCTTCAGTTTTACATAAAGAAGCAAATGTACAAACTGAGCCGCCATCAAGGCCAGGGTGCAACCCTGAGAACCTGGACCTCCTGCCTGCTAGCCAGAGCCATGAATGCTGCCTCTAGCTGAGTCTCAGGTGCTATGGTGAAAACCAATTTTTAGGGCCTTCCAGGTCACTTTGCAAACCTGTGACCAACTCAGAGTCTGCAGCCACCACCCTCTGAAGACCTATTACATGCAGAAGCCATACTAGGGCCATTCGAGGACATGGTCTGACTCCCCCAGGAGACAGCAGTGAAGGTGCCTGGGCTGCGATTGGCCCTTGGGCTCCACCTCACACCATCTGCCCTGGGTTTTCTTCCTTTTCCTCAGTAAATGTCTCACAGGGATGGCTTTTGTCCTTACACATTTTAGCTGCTACTACTGTCCTTCCTCATTCTGGGGACAGGAATGAACTGCTATTGGCTGCAAGGGAGTATATGCATGCATTGGCACATTTACCTACTGTTCTGTTACTGGTGCCTGGCACATTGCCCAGTGCACTGAGAAGATGTGTTTTCTGTCTGATAGCTCTGGCCTGCCCCCTCTTCCCCCCGCTGGAGTCTCCTATGCTGCCTCCACCTCTAGACTCTGGGCTCCCATGAGGAATCCAGAGGGAGGGGACACAGGCAGCAGCTCATTGTTCCTCACCCCAGGAGCAAGGCCCTGCTGGTCCTGGCCGGGCAAGGCAGAGGCAGAATTCTCTAGATGAGCTCACATCCATAGGAATCAGATACTGTTCCTATCTGCCAAAATACTGTTAATTGCTAATGGCTTTCGTTTGTGCTGGGCTTTTAACATACCAATGCAGGACGTGAAATAAGGAGATGTAATTCTAATGAGGACACATCTAAGAAGGTCCAGAATATACCCAGAGCAGTGAGCGAGGGAGGGAGGGAGGCCACGGAGAGGGTCAGGAAGGGCTTTATAACAGAAAACAGAGCTCAGCAGTTCCTTCGTGATACAGGTTAGAAGGCCAGGGCAAAGGCGTCCAGTGTGAGGAAGAGAGACAAGACCAGTCTGACTGAAGCAAAGAAGACAGGAGGGAGAAGATGCCTGATGGGGCTGGAAGGACAGGCTGGGGTCAGGCTATGAAGGGCTATAAAAACCAAATGGAGGCATTTCTATTCTATCTCAGGTGCCACAGGGAGCCCCTGGAGTTTCCAGAGTCACAAAGTTAGAACTGTGCCTCCTGAAGAGACCAGCCTGGAATGGGGCAGACCTGAAGTGAGATGAGAAGTCTAGAGGCCGGACACAAAGTGCTGACTGGCTTTGTGACCAGAGAGGGCCAGGACACAGGGATGTCTCTGTAGGAGGGATGGAAAGTTCTGGCTCCATAAGACTGAGGACTTGAGTATAGTGCCTGGACCACTGCAAGGATGGAGGGCCCTTTGCCAGAACTGGGAAGCTCAGAAGAGGGGAGGTAAGATAACAAGCCTTGTGTTGGCCTTGTTGAGGTGGTTTCCACAACAAGACTTGTCCAAAAGTGAATCATCTGAGGATATTTGTTACAGCCAGCAGGAGACTGAAGAGGCAGAAGGCCAGGACAGTGTTAAAGGACCCATACAGTGCCACGGCACCTAAACCTATACATTCCCCTTGTTGGCAAACCCTAAAGAATTACTTCAGTCCCAAATTCCCATGCACCTAGCCAATCTCTGCACTCAAATATGTCAAGGTATAGATTTGGAAAAAGAAAGAACATCACACTCCCCACCAGTCACGATGGCAGGGCCTCCAAAAAGGCAGGAGTGTCCATAACACATATCAGTCAGAGAGGGGCCAAGGTGGGGGGAGCTGCAGCACCATCATCTCCCCTTGGAGGCCGACTGGCAAGTCCGTGGCACCGTCCTATTCTGCCCCATCTCCAGCTGCCTGTAATGAATGTCCTCTAATCACTTTGGGACAGGTGAATCACGGGCCCCCCACCCCAGGGCAGATGCTGGGTTACCATACTCATTAGGGAACTTTGTCACCAAACATAGGAATGGAAATGAGTAAGAGAAACTGATCAAGTCTCATTTTGAAACTCCTAGAACTCAGCTGCAGCCCCTATTCTGAAAGCTAGAGCTGTGGCCCTAATTTCAGCATGAATAGTGCAAACAATCGACAAATGCCCAGAAGGGATAAGGGGCCCTGGGTGTCTGGGCCTTCAGCATCAGTGAGGCTTATGCAAAGCAAAAGAAGAGGGGAGACCAGTCTAGGTGCAGAAAAGGGCAGGAGCAAAGGACCATCTCAGGGACTGAGAGCAAGGAACTTTAGCTAGACCCACGGGTCCCTTTCAAAAAGCAATAGGAAATACACTGGGAAAAGCTGCTCAGGGCCAGGCTGGAGAAGAACTGAATGCCAAGCTGAACCCGTAGGATGATGAAAAATCCCTGTCACTGAAATGGGGGGATCTGAACAAGTCCAGAAGTTTGGGGCTGGAAGGACCTGAGAGGCCGCAAAGTATTCCCCTCATTTTGCAGAAGAACATTTTCAACTGGCAAATGCTGTTTTAGAGTGCCCAAATGAGCAAAATGTTTTAAAGGGAAAAAAACCCAGCCTCAGTAAAACAGTTTTTAAAGAAAAGAATAATGAAAATTCAAAACTATAATCCATAGTAATGGTATTATTACAGTTTCTTTCAATTCCTCCCTCCTGAAGCCTAGCTCTTCCCTGATTTCAGGAGGGCCCGCCCCAGCCAGGTACCCATGCCAGGCACTGCTTCCCTCCCATCTCTACTCACTTTCTACTCCTTAACCAGCACCTAGCCCAGCATGGGCGCCCTTCCTTGTGGCCTCCTCAGCTTCCCTGGATGTGCTGTCTTCCCCTAGCAGACTAACAGCTCCAAGAGGGCAGGGATGGTTTTGCTGGCTTGTTTTTGCATCCCTGGCTCTTGGCACAGGGCTGGCACCCAGTAAGCCCTGAATGAAACACTCTATTACCTGTCTGTTTTTCCAAATCTGCTCTTGCAGCCTGCTGTTCAAGGATGGCTTCCAAATACAGCAAAATCATTCCGAAGCCACTCACATATTCAAAGCCTATTCTGTCTTGGAAAAAATTAAACCGTGTCCCTCTGGACAATACAATGGGCTTATTCACATCTGTTAAACCAGAGCAAGGACAGAGTCAGGCCGAAGCCGAATTACCTCAGCATCCTCACTTGTAAGAAACAACATGGTGACTGCAACTAATCTAAAAGGAATGACTTTGGGGGGACAGCAAAGCTTCCAGGACAGTGAAAAATGGGCCCCAACGTTTGCGATTATCAAGCGGAGAGTTACTTGGCACAGCTGCTTCCCTTCCCAAACCTCAATGTCTGGCTGTACAAGTCTGGCTGTTATGGTATGAGCCGCAGAAAAACACGTCAACACCCAGTATTGACAGAGTGTCTATGTTTAGAAAGGAAGGTGTCCTTTGATGGCAGCAGAAAGAGAACACTATTCTGAAAGACCTCATATGGGTATCTTGGGCATGAAACTCACCCCACAGAGGAAAGGCTGGCAGGAAAACTCATTTAAAATATGATTCTCAAGGCAAGGACGGCAGAATCATAGTAGGCTTAGGACTTGTAACTAAACTTACTATTAGTCATTCTCGGATGCTTTCCTGGGGCACTCACGGAGGTGAGCTGGGGTGGAGGGTGCAAACCTGAGCAGGTCATAGGCCAAACTAGACAGCCCACAACTGACCCAGTGATGGTTTCTATGTTACCCATTAAACAATGTATTTAGCAGAAGAAACAGCCAATGGCCATTAACATTTTGACAAGAAATGTCAGAGGAATTCTGGCCCAAGGACCATGGGCTAGCTGCCAAGGGCTGCCAGATTTTGGCCCCAGCGACTCTATGAAGTTACGGAGGAGCTGTGGTCTGCATCAGCAGAGGGCAATGCTGCACTACAGTTTATTCGGTTAACACACAATTGCTAGAAATTACATTCATAATTTGAGAAGTGCCTAACTGTAAACTATTTTAAAATACAAATAAAGACAGCTGCTGCAGAACAATACAAGCTTCGGGCCCCTGATGACCAGGAGACAAATAATGCCTTGTAGCTGGAAGTGAGTTCATGATTACCGTTCAAACTCACTGGCTTCTGGGGTAATTTCTGGCCTATCTTTTAACTGTTTCCTTTGATTCTCCACAAAAGAAACATAATGACCCTCGTAAGACCCTGTGAGGCATTTTAATGTGGGAAAAGAAGTTAATTTCCTTCACATAAATATGTCCTCTTAAAATTATACTATCCAATGAAAACAAAGGAAAGGCCTCACCGTTTTCAGCAATCCATCTATGAATGTCTACAACCCTAGAAACAAGGTCCAACCCTTGGGTTGTTTTCAAAAGTTTAAACAAATATACCTGTTTAATTCTGAATGAAGAACAACTAAAAGAAAAAGAAAGAGAAAACTACAGAAGGAATGGATGTTCTTTGGAGGAAAAAAATAGGTCTGTCTTCTGTATTAAAAAAATGTAACAACCAAGTAAAGAAATATGCATTTTATTTTTGTGGTCGGGGACTGACTACTCTCTAGCAGGCTGAAGGATGAGCCTTGAGGCTCCACACAAGAAGAGCATGTTGAAGCGCCAACACAAGAAGAACAGCAAGTTACCTACTTCCCCTGCCTCATGAGGGCGTGCCGACAGGAGAAGCTGGTGGCCCCAACCTGCACCTGCCGCTACACCAAGGGCAGAAAGCCCAGTCCAAGCTGACTCTGCCTTAACGGGACAACTACAATACTCCAAGCACAGGGGTGAGCCTCTTACACTACTGGTAAGCTGGGGCCTTTGCCCATAACCCCCTCCTGCGGGCCAATTCAGAACTCCTGACTAGGGCGTTTAGTGAGGAGCTGAGGACCCCAGCAAGCATCCTGGCTACGGACAAGTGAGCAGCCCTCGGGGAGGATCTAGAGCTAAAAAACCCTTCCATCTGGTTCATCCCTTCATTTTACAGGTGAGAAATGACACCAAGAGGGCTCCTCATCTGGTGAACAGCAGTGCCTGGCCTATGCCCCACGTCTAATAATTCCCATTTTGGGGCTTTTTCAGCCACTCTACCACCCGTGGCCTTGGGGTCTTCCCGACAGACTGGACTGGGCAGCTTCCTTCTCAGTTCCCTTCCCACTGAGATGATGATTCTATAACACCAAGAGTCGGGACTTCTTTTTATGCAAAAAAGGGAGAGGAGTCTCTTGCTTTAATTAACTATAAAGTAAGTTATTTCCTCTCTCCCAACTACTTACAATAAAACTTTTGGAACTTTAAAGACATGCCAAAAATAAATTTATTATTCACAAGTTTCAGCAATCATGCAAAAGAACCTAAGAAAGGAGGGTAGAAATCTTAATACCGCTTTCATCCTGAATATTCCAGACTAAGCCAGAAACACTATAAAAAAAAAAAGTGCCCCTCAAAGAGTATGACTTTCCTTTTATGTGCACAGATGTCATGAAAACAAGATAAACCAACTTTTTATAAGATGAAATAAATTCTTCACCATTTGTACTCTAGCATGCGCCAAGCTGATTGAAGACCTGAAGTCTGCCTCCTGTGCTAGGCCTCTGAGGCAGCCAGCTCCTGGGGCAGTGCACAGAGCACCGGCCCTGGAGTCAGGAGGACTAGAGTTCAAATCTGGCCTCAGACACTTACTAGCTGTATGACTCTGGGCAAGTCACTGCTGTCTGCCTCAGTTTCCTCAACTGTAAGATGAGGATAATAATAGCACCTGCCTTGCAAGGTCATTGTGAGGATCCAGTGAGACAATATTTATAAAAAGAGTTTAGCACAGTGCCTGGTACCCAGCCTAAATGCTCATTCTCACTGTGACATGAGGATGACCTCCCGTTTCTGAAGGCCAGGCCGCGAGGACAGGCCCGGCCCCTGAAGGCCGTGTTGGCTACCTGCAGACTCCTCCCCAGGCCCGGGACTGGGGCATCTGCAGGACGGATATGAATGTGACATTTGTTTTTTATTGCCGCGGATCAATGGTTCCTACCTTCCAAGTGGTCTTTGCCCTGTCGCGAGTTATGCTGCAGAGTGTCTGCTTTCAGTTTGCTTGACTGAATCTGGTGACTGTAAAAATAAAACACAACATCTGGTTTAAAAAAACACAAGTGTATTAAGAAATTCTTTTATTCATGTTAGTTTTGTTCCTTGGATCTTTCTTAACAGTATTCCTATACTTTATGTAAAATTACAGGACTCAGTTCTTACGCTCTTGATGGTGGAATCTGATTACTACAGAACATATAAATGAATAAGACTGAAAATCCACTGCCAGGCCAAGTATCTTCAATAAAACAGGAAGGCTTTAGGACTAGAGTCCTCACCTTGACACCAGGGGTGATGTGGATTTTCTCCCTCAAGAAATGGATGTTGTCATTCTACTCTGAACAGTAAACGTTTGCCTTTAAGCTTTCTGAAGATGCACCATTGACGAAGAGACATGGCCCAGACATTACCTTTTAACAGAGAGCAGCACTTTCCTCTGCTGGCCCAGCATGTCCTGGAGCGCTGGGGGACATTAGGAATAGCCATATCTACTCAGCCCCCCAACGGCACCAGAAACGCTCACCTTTTTCTTACAAACGACCAAAAAGGATTCAAAAGAAACACTTGGCTGGATCCCTGGCATTTGTAATAGTATCAAATATGGAAAAACTGAATCTGGGGCCAACATCTTCCTTTGAACTGTGACCTACAAAGAGATCACATGATGGCTGATTTCAATTAAGAAGAAAAAATATATGGCTAACACGACACGTGATTTGTTAAGATTTACTGATTCTTCCTAAAGCAGTTTCCTTCAGTTCTTTCAGTCCTCCCCAAACCAGCTCCTTCTCCACAAGCCCTTCCCTAAAAAGCCTGTGCAGGCCCTGTCCACGGCATGAGTGAACCGGGCTCTCCAAGGGTCTGCCAACAGAGGGCAAGTTCTGTGGTGTATGGTGCCAGAAAGGCTTTGAGCACTGGCCCAGAGAACTTCCAGGGTCTACAACTGAGGCTGACACTTTATCAGGACACCAAAGAAACAGAAAAATGCCCAAGAGTCCTGGATCCCATGAGACCTCCTTCTGTGTCTGCAGTGACAGTGGCAGAGGGGTGGAGAAAGGGGCATCTTTCAACATTAATATAACTGCTTAATACCGGGGCAATGAGTGACATACTACTGGGGACAGAACCATATCAGTCCTAACATCCTAACTACCTAGGACCAGAAGATAAGCATCACAGTGATGTATCCTCAGAAAAGCAATGAATGGTGATGTCTCCAGATTAAGGATAACAGGTAGCTGAGCAGCCTGTGGGCTGCAGTGGTGACAAGGAAATGCTAAGAGACCCAGAGGAAGGCCCCCAGCACGGTGTGTACAAGACCAATGGGAGGACAAGGACAAATGATACCCAGCCACAGATAGGCTGTCTGTGAGCCAGCAAGCACAATGAAGGGATCACAGTCAAGGGCTGAAATCCAGGCGATCCTGAACAAAAATGGCAGGAGCATTCTGCCATCGGTCCAGCTGGGCTGACAGATGGTTTCCGTGGGGAGTTAGGGGTTAAGAAGCACTGTCCCCACTACCATACAGTAAGGCAGATCATGCAGGTGACATCACCTCCATTTTGTAGGTGAGGAGAAAGAAACTTGTTTGACTACAAGGAACCACAGCTATCGGGAAGAAGAGGGTGAATCCCTGACTACTGAGCAAGGCACATTACTTCTTTCACTTAGAAAACCAGTTCACGTCCATCATTTAACAGCCTGGAAAAAGTCCCAAGATCTCCACTATTACTAAGAAATTTATCACAGAGTTCACATTATGGAAACAAATAAGGAATGGTTCATTATCAATGTAAAATTATTAAGCCCCCTTCATCCCAGTCAGCTGGCTGCTTGGCACTTCACAGATTACAGCTATGTGCAATGAACAAAAAAGTGAAAAAATTAACTGCTGTTCCAACACCAAACTGCAGCAGAGATGCCAGCAAAATGAAATAAAATACTGGGTGAAGGACATGTGCTTCATCTTCATGGCGAGCACTTTCAAACTGTTCAGTCAATGCTTTCATGCGATGTTGACATGAACGTCTTTAAGAATCTGAAGCTTGGAGATGGAACAGACCTTGCAATCTTCTCATTTTATAGGTAAGGAAAGAGGTCCAAAGATATTTACAGATTTGCTGGTTGGTTCTAAACACTGATATCTTGACTTTTGATCCTGAATTATACAGTTATCCCTTCCACATTGTGAGGGGTTAGGGGTGCAGCCCCACAATCTGGAAAAATCAACATAAAATTTTTAGCCTTCCTTTTGTACCAGAGAAGTCTGAATTATCTTTTTTCTTTTATGGGATGTTTACAGTACCTTATTGTAAAATTTGGGTTAAATATTTGGTCAAAGGCTCTGTGGATCTGCTGGCCTTCACATGCTATCCTACAGCTTCCAAAAGACTCCAGAAAAATTCCCATTTAATTTCTTATGCCAATCGACAATACAGCAAAACTACAATGTGGAAGGGAAAAGCGTATTATTATTATTATTACCTCTAAATTTGGTAAATGCTTCAGAATATGAAAACGAAGACATACAAATTCCCTCAAAAATATGAATTTGTATTTCCATATAAACATTTGTTACCTAAACCAACTAAACCAATCCCAGCGGCTTCCTTTTCGTCACGAGTATTACCTGGCCGCCCACGTTTCTCTTGTGCTGTTGGGGTTCACGGTGCTGCTGCCCTCCAGGAGTGGGGAGTCCAAGCTGGCAGAGCCATTGCTGACGCGATCGCTGCTTTCATAGCCTGACTCGGTCCTCTGCATCTGCCCACCGTCACTGGGACCCTTGGTCTCCACAAGGCCTTTTCCTTTCTCGGGTCCTTTCCCCATGGATTCCAGGGAGCTCCTGCTTCCAGTCTCCTGCTTCCCTTCATCTTCGTATATGGTCATCAAGCCTTTCTGCCTGGATGGCTCTTTTGGCCAGTTGCTACCTCTCTGATCTTGGCCATGTCTGGATTTACTGTTTGCTTTGTGCCGAGGAGCAGCATGTCTCTTCTCGGCATCGCTGAAAACACTGTCCACATTCAGTGTCTCTCTTGTTGGTTTCCAACTGCGGGCCCTACTGCGGCTGCTGCCGCTGCTGCAGGTGCTACCCCTGTCCCGAGAGTCTTGGCTGCTGTCTGTGTCATATCCTGTGGCACTGTCACTCTTCCCTCTACTGGCAACCTTCTCCCCTGAAGCAGGCAGCTGGGGTTTGCCTGAACTTGGCACTTGTGTAGAGCTCCGGCCCTGGGGTGTGGCCCGCTCATGGCGGGAAGACCCTTGCCCTTGGCTAGAACATCCAGGCTGGCTACCATGCTGCCGAAATCCGTTTGCTGAGGTGGTGAGGGGTGCCCCCAATTTGAAGCGAGACAGGTCCTCGCTGGGCAAATCTGAAAATGAAGAAATGCACTGAGCTTTGGGCAGCCTCACTTTTAAGTACTTTGTCTGCTGTGAGAAGCAGTCACCCACAGGCAGCCCCAAGTCAGAGGCTGTGCTGTCTGACTGCAGGGGTAGGGCAGACAGCAGGGCCTCTACTGAGAGCGCCTTGACTTAACCTGACGGCACCACAACCCCAAAGGGATTTCTAAAGCAAGATCTGCGACCCGAGAATTACAACTAGAATGACAGGGGGAGCAGAGAAGGGGCACAGTCACAAGGGTGTCCTAAAGGGCAGGTCACGTGTCTGCTACTGCCCTGGGCACTCACCTCGGGGTCTCCCGGGCTCTCTCCTCTGTTCCCTCTCCAACTCTCTTCTTTGGGAGGAGAGGAAGTTTTTCTGCTCAGCAACTCTTTGGGCACATTCTCTGGAAATGTCCTTGAGCTTTTCCCTCTGGTCACTATGACCAAGTTTAACTGGAAAAAGAACCATTCTCATCATGAAGGAAGATGTGGATTTCCTGAGCAACTGAAAAGACTGGGAAAATCTTAGCACTGAAATATTTAAAACTAGTATATGCCCCAAGAGCACAAGGATATCATTTACTGCTTTATAACTCTTAAGTCTCAAGGTGTTAGAATTAAAGATGGCCCAGTGTGTGCCTCTGAAGGCAGCTGGAATGAGTGTGGCCTAAAGCAAAAATGTATTCATGTTAGAAGTAATATCCTCAAAAGAGAACAAAGCTACATCAAATGTTAATGTGGATTATTCCAGTATCAGAAAAGAAAAAAAACTTTAGACATCAGGTATTAAAAATCTAAAGGAAAAAAATTATTGGAGTCCTTTATTCATAGATACTGTTGAAATGTGGCTCCTACCTTTGGCAAGATTGAGCACTCTGGAGGACAAATGTACATAATAAAGGTATTGTATTTAAAAGCTATGATTATGGCAAAATCAAGGCAAACAGTATCCTGCTTGGGGGCTGGGTTTCCCAACCAAAACTAAATGCAGCCCCCTCAATCTGTTTCACTTCAAACTGAAGTCATATGCATGACAATCCTGATTAAAACTGACTGTGTAATCAGACAATAACAAAGCCAGCTCTGACCATACTAAGAATCAGGTCAAGTACAAACAGTGGCTCTAAAGCCCCTCCATTCTCCACAGCATTGACTGGTTTCCCACTTATCAGGAGATTCCCACATTACAATGTAGTTGGCTCAAACTCAGTACCTAACACAGGTCTTAAAAAGTCCTGTGGTTACAAAACCACTAAGAGGAGGGGGACACACGTGGAAGACCTCCCCCATTCCAGGTGTTAGCCACACAGAGAGGGTGGAGTGGGACCCCTCTCTGCGGCTCACTTCCTGGGGTCCATGGGCACAGCCCCCACCCCCACCCCATCTCTATAAAGCAAGAAGATGGGATGACCTCTGACCCCCCTTCCAGCTCATAGTCTCAAACCCTATAATATATGAAAAAAGACAAGAAGTGAACAGGCTGAGACAATCAGGGTGGGGTGATCCAAGGGGGATATTCCCATCACAGAGATCATGAGTCCACTAAATTATGTCATAGGCCCAATTTAGCTTACAGGGTTTGGTGACTCACTCAACCCACTGGTACTGCGTAAAATGCTGACTTCATAGTTGAAACAATACTGCTGAGTTAAAAATGAGCCTTAATAGTAACACATACATTAAAATACGTCTAGACTGGGAAACACAGAACCTTATACTCTCCTGGTGGCAAGACCACTAGCTAAACACCTTGTTTATGTACATACAGAAGTTGGGTCTATCCTAGGAACTGTGGGTTGTAAAAAAAGAGTTGGGCTGAATTCCAAATTTAAAAATGGCTCCCCCCCCCACACACACACACAGAGGCACTCCCACACACATACCTGGTCCTTTCCCACCACTCGCCAGGGCAGGGCCACGAGTCAAACCCACAGTGTCATCGACGTGCAATTTCTGATTGATTCTCTGCTTCACCTGATGACCATGTCCATCTTCTTTGGTACTCTCTGGTTTGTGAGTCGAGGACCTTTCAAAACCTTTGAAAGAGAAACACTGAAGTTTTTAAAGATGTAATCTGCGTCTATTAACTATTAACTAAAAAATAATTATTTTCTGGGTGTTCTTCACATTAGCTTCTGCTTCTAAAAGATTTGTCCTCCTTCCCCTTCCCAACGTGGCCCCTTTTAAACAGGACGTGCAGAGTCCAGCCCCCAGCCCAGTGACCTCAGCAGCATCAACACTGGGCAGGGAGCTAGTTGTTTCAGTCTAGTCATGGTCTCTAGAGCTGGGGACTTCAGATGCCTCTGCAATCTCTACAGATTCGGGCACTAATTATCTTCCAGTCTTCCATATAACTTTTTAAAAAAAGAGATCAGCTCACAGATTTTTCACAATGCCTGCTCCCAAGCAAGTTAATCATTTCTACCAGAGTCTGATAACACACTGACCTTAGCACCACAATGAGTCTATTAAACACCTAATGCAGTCTGGTCCCCAAATCTTAACACTGATGGCGAAGCTACTGAATAAATTACCCGCATCTTCATCGGCAGCAGTTTTATAATAGGACCAGTGGACGACATGCCTGAGAGCATCTTCGGTGGACACGGCTGAACCATCCGGGTTTGCATAGAATAAAAGCAGCGGCTGAAAATGGCATCTCGTGCACTTGGAGACCACATCCTTCCATTTAGTCCCGACCTAAAAAGGTTACGAGGTAGATGATCTATAGGCCAGCCATTAGATGAGCCAAGCATTAATAACTCGTAAAAAAACAAAGGGACAACAGAGGAACCTGACACACCTACCTCCCCAGGTCCAGTGAGCTGTGGCCTTAACAGGGCCCCTTCTCCAGGGCTGCTGAGACCCTGAAACTAACCCCCCAGCATCACATCCTACATACAGGGGCTCAGGGAGCTGTCAGCATCAAAATGTGTCAAGAGCACAAAAAGGAAAAAGTTTTTAAGTCACAAGGAATTTAGATGCCTATTCTCCATTATCAGCTGATTCATTTGGTTAGGAAAATAAAGCCATTGGGAAATTATAGGGCTTTAAATTTTAGAACTGCCAGTAAATGTTATTTCCATTATTAAAAATGAAAACAGTATGTCAAAATGGTTTTTTAAAATTACTCTTATTTTTAATTAATTTTACAAATTTATTTTATCTTTCATTTACCTAGTTTGCAGCATAGGGACAGTACAAAAACAGCCTCAGGGAGCACCTCAAAGTCAAACTAGCCTCTGATTTTCAGCTAATTAATTGTTTTAAGATCTTCTACGACAACCTTAGTCTGATGCTCACCCCTCCCTTTTCCACCTTGGCACAGCAGGAACCCTATGTTCCTCAAGTGTATGCCAAGGCACCATGCTGTGTCAGAGCTGACCTAGTTTAGTTAGAAACCAGGCCCCACGACTGACTGGCTGCTGCTGGCCGATGAAGATCCCTGTGCAACTCAAAGAACTCCGCATCACCAGACATCTGGCTAATGGGGAAGGTTTACTTTTCCTCCAGTAAGCTTTCAAAAGACATGGAGGGGTTCAAATCCAAGTTGATATAAAGAGAATAATCACACTGGTAAAATCTTGGATCAGCTGGAGAGATTTTAATGAAAAAGTCATTCTATCAAAAGACGAGCCAATTCCTGTGAATGGGTCAGCAGTAAAGTACAGGCCAGGGTGAAGATGACTTTCACCAACTAAGACTGCGTACCATCTGTTCACCGTCACCAAGCTGGACCTGTGAGACATTCTTACTTATGTCCCCAGACGCATCTTCCGCAGCTGTTTCCATGAAATCTGCTCACTTCTCTGAACATTTGCAACCACCAAGACATGCACCTGTCAGCAACACACTCATGTCCTGTATCTAGGCCCCTTCCTCCCCGACGCATGGCGCACATTGGTATGATAAACTTCGACACGAAAGAAAATGCCTCTATATCTACAATTCTCCCACTGTTGATCTTTGTGAACTTTTGACAGCTAGAGTCGACTCAGTGAAAACAGGTGAGAAGTACAGATAGGTCACTCAGTCAGCACAGAACCATCTCTCACCTCTTTCACATTGGCATCATCAAAAAACACCCATTTGGAACTCTTGGTATGAAAAGCGAAGGCACAGTAATGTCGGCTGGTGTAGCAGATCATGCCAACAAGGTGGAGCTCACTGGTCTTGGCGTTTTCATCAGTCACCCTATAAAACAGCTGGACAGATGGATGGATTGCTCATGAGTAACTGTGGTTTGATTGAACAGCTTTAAAAACCAAGTGACACAGACATCCTGTATCCCTCCCTTTATGCACCCACCAGGACAGAAACTCTCCCTTCTCTCATCACCATCAAAATCACAAGTCTTCCTATCAACAATATACAGTATGCTGTCACTGCTCAAAATAGTGAAGACATTATCACTGCTTTCAGTACATTAACTACATTAATCCCAAAGAGCAATTCTACTAAAACAAATCCCCTCCAGTGGCATTGGTGGAGTAGGGAGAATACTGGACTTGGAGTCAGGAATAACTGGTTCAGATTCCCTCTCTGAGACTTACAGGGCTGAGGGCACAAGGAAGCCCTTCACTTCTGTACCTCCACTGTCCCTTTCAGCTCTATTGATCCTACACTACCCAAATTTCAAGTTAATGAACACATTTTGAAAACACGGTGAAAATGCTGCCCAAATTCCACACTTTCTAAAAACGTAGACTCTCTCTCTCTCTATCCAGTCCCCCTATGTTTTTCCACTCACATTATGTGTTAAGACTTGGGTCACTGTGGTAAGACAAAATTAGTTAACAGAAAGATCCATTTATTCAGAGATCTGTAGAGTCTGCCCATGTCTGTTAGGCACTGTATGTGTTAGAAACCCTTTAGGCAGACTGTAAGCCCCTTGAGAGCAGGGACAGAGTGCCTCACTCATAGTAGATACCTACTGTGTTTAACTGCATCTTAGAATAAAACAAAACAAACATTATACCTATACATTTGAAGAATAAGTGAAAACTTTTATTAGGCATTTATGAATTCTGGCTAGTCTACTGATTCAAAATGTTTCAGTAGAAAGTGTTAAGATAATAAATTTTTAAGGAATCAATGTGCCACAATCTTAGCAGAAGTCCTGAGACAAGGGAAGCCTGGTAAGGGAAAGTCCATTAGGTTCCATTCACAAATCACTTGTAACATTTCCAATATTTGACAATATGATTGTGTCACCATGGTCAGTCTGATTTTATGACTTTTAGTTCATAATCACTGAGGGGCAGCCAAAGCCAGTGGGAAGAGCAAAGGCCCAGCAGTCGGAAAATCTAGCATCAAGCCCTCCCTCTGACACTTACTAATCTAAATGATCTTAACCTTCACAAGCCTGTAATGTTAATGGGTTAAGAAGATCTTCCCCACTGTTAATAGGCCTATGTGACCTGCTTTTAGCCCTGGCCCAGCTCACAGCTGTGATACAGCCTGAGTCACAGAGCCTACTGGGGGAGGCAAGCATGCTTAAGGGAGGCTTGCTCAAAGGGAGACTTTCACACCTTTTGCTAATTTCTAATTAGGCAATGAGTCATGAGGGTTGGGATGCCTTCTGGCTCTGAATTGTGATTCCCTGGTCCACATTCCGAGTGGCCATATGTTCAGAGCTCCCCGACAACTCGGATGTAAAGGCTCTCAATCCAGGGATGTATGTAAAGTAAGTAGTTGATTCAGGCAGTCAGAACCCTATCTGGTGGTCTTTATTTCTCTGCTTGTATTTTCTCTTTATATTTTCTCTGAAGTTCAGTTCTGAACTAGTGAATATAATTTAAAAAGACTGTTGACCCCTTAAATGGCTATCTTTCCTAGTAAAGCAGATCTAAGAACCTGTGCTAGCAGCCATTCTGGGGATGCCAGTGTGGTTTCTGCTACAAAGCCTCAGTTTCCCTTTCAGAAAAATGAAAGGGAGCTGGACTAGCTGGTCTTGGACCCTCAATGTCAGGACAGCAGTGTGGTAGAGGGGAAAAGAGCCCAGGCTTGGGAGGCAGAGGAGCTAGGGTGACACATTCCAGTGCTGCTACCCACCTCCTAGAGGACCTTGGCAGAGTCCCTTCCCTGCTCAGTTTCAATTCCCTCATTTGTAAAACCAAGGGAGGCTGTACTAAATAGGTAGTCTGTGATATTACAGGGTTTCATCGAGGACCACCCCTCATCTCTACCAGCTGGTACAGGAAGGGACCACAAAGGCTATCCAGTCCAACCCCCTCATTTTATTGCATTTACCTATGAAGAAACTGAGCCCAGAGAGAAGTAAACTGACCAAGGTCACAGACACAGTAGGTAAATGAGCCTGGGCTCCAGTTTTGGTTATTTGACTCCAAATCTAGCAATCTTTCCCACTAAACTGGGGCTTCTTAAAACTTTCTTCACTCGCACCCCTTCAGTGCTTCTTAAACTGTGGGTCATGACCCCATGGCTTGTGACCCACAGTTTAAGAAGTGCTGCACTGGACCACACAATACCTTCCAGTATCATAACTGTGTCAAAAGTCCTCCTTAAAGACAAAAAAGGAGTTAGAGCAAGGAAGCAAAATCAAATGTCAAATAGGAAAAGCCCTTTAAAGTAACTGAGCAGCACACTGTCACAGGGGGCCCCCTGAAAACAGTCCCAAGGCACTGAATGAACATCATCTCATCTCTGCTCTTCAGGTGACCATGAGAGGGGCCACCACAAGCTCCCATCAGCCCACAGCGACCGTCAAAAACAAGTCTCTTGTTCTTCCCTGTGACACCTCTGACTTCGGGAAAACTAAACACTTAGAGAGAGATTAATGGAAATACCCCGGGAAGATAAAGGTGTGTTGCTAGATTGCGAACAACTTCTTCTGTCAGATCAGAATGCTCAGAATCCCAAACTAAGCCAATTGTGACGATTTCAGGGCAATTCATTAGAACGCGGCGGATTTTTATCTTTTGGCCACAGTTACTCTAGAGGGAAAGAAAAAAAGGGCAAAGTTAAATTTGCTTTTCATTCCAGGCTAACAAACAGGCAAAACTTTGGTGTGGTAAGGAACTTTAATTTCTAATACAGAACTTCTCACCTCTTACAAGTTAATCAAGGATAGATTACTCTCTTAAAAAGTAGCAAAATGTACTGGCAACCAGGCTCTCTGCTACAAGGAACGACCATGAAAGTTTTCAACAGCAAACATGCCAATCCATCATGTACATTTTAAAAGGTCTTATTCCTAATTACATGAGAAGCTTCAGGAACCAAAGGAGAACGAGCCAGAAATGCAGGCCCCCTTTCTATACTCACAGGACATTTCCTAAAGTCATCAGCAGTGTTCGCAGCTTGCAGCAACTCAGCAAACATTTCAGGCTTCAGGCGTTCGTGTCTTTCAATCATTTTTTCCACTTCATTACTACAAATAAAAAGAAATATTTCCAATTTGGAACTATGGACTTTAAAAAGTCGAAATAATGTAATCAGAAATAAAAAATGCTTTGGCTGCAAAAACTAGACTCCTTTACTTTGTAAGTACAGAGGTTTACCTGAAAATTTTACTCTCAGGTTTATTTCTACAAAATGAAATTATATTTCCTATTGATTTTCATTATAAAATGTGTAAAAATGTACAAAATGTGTGAAAAGAAGTTAGGACATAAGAATAGTGATTTGAAGAACACAGAAAACTTCTTAAATTTTAAAACCACATTGTGTAATGTGGTTTTCCTGATGTTCTACTCTTCATCAGTTCATACAAGTCATCTAATGCATCTCTGAATTTGCTGATTCTTCCTTGCAATAATACTCCATCATACTCATATGCCAGTTCATTTAGCTATTTTCCCAACAGATGGAAAGCAATTTTTTTTCAGTCCTTTGCTACCACAAAAAGCACTGCTTTGAATATTCAGGTGAATACAGGACGTCTGTGTCTAGGACTCCCTTTGGGGATTTACAGACCTGGCAGTGGGAGCCCTGGGTCAAAGTGACATCGTAATTACTCTCTTAGCCCAATCTCAAAGTGCTTTCCAAAATGGCTCCACCCACCTTGAATCAGTGTGCCTGTCTTTCCACAGTGACTCCAACACTGGCTGTTTCTATCCTGTCTCCTTCTTAAGAGTGGACAATGACACCTTGAGGGACCAGCTATGTCAGCTAATCAAAGTCCAATTAAGTCTTACATTAAATGGTGATTTATGCTTTTTTTTGTTCTTTCCCCCTACTGCCCCCCCCCCCAGGAGCTAAGGGATGATACAATGGGAAAAAGGACACTTTTTTTCCCTAATGGGTGATCCTTGGGGCAGCATTGTAGGTTAAATATTCCTGTCCTGATCTCCCACTGTAGAGATACAGATGAAAACCAATCCACATTGCTTTATGTGTCCAATATGTTCTGCACTCTCCCCATTACCTAGAATACTGACTCATGTCTACATGGCCATGGGGATCACATCTGTTGGGCCCAAAATAAAAAGAACAGTGGCCACCAAGAGGACAGCAGATCGCCTCACTTTGAAACTGACAGTCCCACTAAGCTGAAGAGATGGGGATCACGGGTTTTAAGTTTCCCAGGAAAGCTAAAGCATCTCTATGTGGTGTTGGGTTTTTTTTCATTTCATGTCTTCCTCCCAAAAAGTACAATATAACTAATTTTAATTTTGTTCCTTTTACTTTCTCTCCTTTTAAAGAATATTACCTTCAAGAGAAGCAATGTGGTGCAGTAGATAAAAAGTTGGCCTTGGCTTCAGGAAGCCCTCCGCCCAACCCCACAGCCTCCCTCCCTCTGTGGCCCTGGACAAGTCTCTTCCCCTCCTGGGCCCCAGCTGCAGAGAAGACGCCAGCTCTTCATTGGGCTGATGAGAGCCTTTACCCAGAGCTTACCTTGTTGACGACAGCCCTGACCCAGCCCCCTCACAAGAATAAGATAATGAACAACAATGCCAAGCAAACTGTACCCAGTTAGGTCATAACAGAACAGCGATGTCTGGCAGGAATGAGAGACACAGAGAGAGATGGGGAGCAGCTTCTTACCAAAGGGCTGTTGTAGAAATATACCGGACAAACTCTGTGAAGGGCAGAGGATCCGAGGACGCTCCACAGGTCCGGCACACACACTACAGACAAAAATACCAGGTATTTTTTTAGTGTATGAAGGTTTGAAACGAGGAAAAGTCGCGATGCCAAACACACACAAGTGACCCTACCTGTTCATAGAGAGTCATAGCAAACTTGCGATGAGGAATGCAGGATTTCGAGGTGCACATGTCCGAGTCCCTACTTGGCACAATATGAAAATGAATCTTCTCAAGGATATTTTCCTAATTTGGTCATATGCAAAAGAAAAACAAAAAGAAAATTTGATCAAACCGGTGACTAAGCTTAAGAGAGTCATTTTCCTCTCTAAAATCAAACTCTTGTTAGTCAAGAATTTACCCAAGAGCAATGTACTGCCCCTCACAGGAGCCAGTACAAAAGATACCTCAGCAAAGCGACTGGCAAATTCTGTCCAGTCATTTCCTTTTTTGTAATCGCAGATAATGACTAAATGAAAAAGCCTTTCTGAAGTGCCGCCTACACCCCGGGCACTGGGCTTGTGCAAACCTAAGGAAGCAGAGCAGTCTGGGCTCCGAAGCAGACTTGCTGAGGGCAGGAGGAGAACACACCAGAGGAACTAGAGACTGTGGGTAGAGAGGAGAGAAATAAAGAGAGCAGTGCATAAAATGAGAATGAGGACCTCAACTAAATGAAGTCCAAGTGCAGCAGCCTTGGACAGTTTGGGCACTCTGCTTACAAGGACCAGAAATGACAGGGACTCAATCTCCAGACTGAAAACAAAAATATGGCCTCCTATTTCTAGAACATCCTAATACTGAAAAAAAACTAAGGGATCAAATCGAAAAACCATTTCCTGGGCAAACATTACAGTCCAGTGGAAGTAAGAGTAAAGTCTCAGGGTAATACTTGTATTAATACTTGACTACAAGTAACACTGCTATGTGAAAATTAAGAATTATAAACAGGGGTAGGAGGCAATTTCCTGTAAAAAGAGATCCTCTGATTTACAATACCATGTTTTTAAAGACCAGAAACTTGTTTTCTGCTCCAGTACTTTCCTAGTGCATTTAAATCATTCAATTTGAGAAGAAAAATACAACTTTTCAGGAAAACATCTATTATTTATCAGTGAAGTATTGCTTAGGTGGGTAATCCCAACAGCAATACTCCTTTTATTTGGTGTTTGAGTAGTCTGGAAGGTCAAATCAAGTAAAAGGGGTTCTGGATCCATTCAGGCTGTGTACAGAGCAGATCTGTGGGTAGGGAGGTAGGCCTTAAGACCTACCTTGAGGATTGGATGGACTCTGGATAGGGAACAAGGGAGGAGGGCACTTGAGGAAGCAGGAAGTAGTATCAGCAAAAGCACAAAGGTAGCAATACAAAAAGTACTGCCCTGTTTACTAACTGGAGACTGGCTAGAGCAGAGAGGTTTATGGCAAGAAAATTATGCCGGGGTTGAATCATGAAAAGCCCTAGATGCCCCCAGTCTGTAGGCAATGGGGAGCTCCTGTTGTTTAGCAGGTCAGTGACAATGAAAGGGTTACTTCAGGAAGAATAATCTGGTATCAGTACTCAAGACAGAAAGCAGTAAGGAAAAACTGAGGACAAAGAGCTTAGTTAAAACACTTCTGCAATAATCCCAGGATGGGGGGCTGACCTAAAGTGACAGTTGCAGAAATGGAAAGGAAGACATGGAATAAGGAGACAATAAGAAACAAAAATCAATAAGACATAGTGGCAGATTCCATGAAAAAGAAGGAACATTTTGAGGTTCAGTCATATTTTTTTTTAAATCTGGTCCTTTACCAAGGCAGAGAGTTGTCTAGGGTGGTATTATTACCCCTGTAGGCCACATACAGACTGAGAAAACCACAAATTAACATTATCTATGTTGTATTGTATTTTTTAAAATTTTGGTAAACATTTTCCAAATACATTTTAATCTGGTTAGGCCTCACTGGGGATCCAGGTCTTTGGGCCTCTCTATCCACTGTTTCTTAGGTCACTACTATATTTAACATGGCAAAATTGAAGAAAGTTTTTGAAAAGAATGTTTATTTATCTTATAAGTTTTCCACGTTAAAGAAAATGGTTCCATTTACACAATACAGATACTGATAGCTCTATTTGCTGTCACAGCAACTCAACAAGGCATTTCAGAAGACAGACCAGGCCTTACAGCTTCTATTTTGTCCAACCCGTCAGCTTCTAGGAAGGGAATCTAAACAAACAATCGACTGAGCCCAGGACACCACAAAGCTACTGAACAGGTCTGAAATTCTTCCATTACTCTAGCCGTGGTAGAAATCTCTTTTTTGTTGCTGCCTTAAAAACTCTGGGAAAGCTACCACTTCTGAGCCTGTCTGCACGCCCATGCACACACACAGGAACTCAAAACATGCACACGCCCCCCTGCGCTAGGAAGCCTTGAAGAATACTCACAAAACACTCGGCAGCGTCATCCATGAAGCCAAGCTGAAACCGCTGCTCGTCTCTGAAGCTCTCTGCCAGGGCATGTCTGATATTATCGGACGGAAGCGCTTTCTCTCGACTGTGCTGAAACTGTGCGAATATCGTCTGGCCCCCAGTCAGGACAACAAGGAAGGAGAAGGGAAGATGACTTTAATGACCTTCTCTTCTTTTCATTTTAAACATTCCCCAGGATCCAGTGAAATCTAAAACTTGTCAGAAAGCCATCCCAAACTGGAAACTCATCCTGAATCTCTTTATGAAGAACACTGCATAATATTTTAAGTTAGAACCGTTGACATTAAGAGCAAAGTTCGAAGACCCTTTTCTGAATAGCCACTTGGGCCAGAAGACTTTTAATTCACTGTAGAGGGAAAACAACGCAAAGCCAGCACATACAAATGAATGCAGACCAGTATGCTAAAGTCAAATTAAAAAAAAAAACCTTCAAGAAAGACCTAAGTATTTTTTTTAATTCTCGAAAATCTATTACTTCACAAATGAATTAGAATAATAACTTCTGTACAATTCTTATTTTGGGAAAAAATACTAACACAATAAAGTTGACATTTTTGGCACAATAACATAGGAATTGAAACTTCAAAGCTGTACTTTTCAAAGTTGGCATTAACTTCTGTAACAGTTTACAGACAGAGTGTGCTCCCAGACTGTGGCCTGAAGCTGCAGATGCTCATGGGAAATCACGGGCAGCGAGGGGGGAGGAGGAGGCGCCGGGGAACTTCTCTTGAAGCAAAAAGGAATGAAAGAACAGACCCACGGCCCTGCACTTCCAGTGACTTTGTACATGTGCACACTGTACACGTGCACACCTCCTAATTAGAGCAGTCCTGAGGTAATGTTTGGACAGCAGCACCACAAGCTGGAAGACTACAAATGAAGGAAGTCTTAATATTTGAAAATTTCTGGGGCCAAGAAACTAAGATGACTGAATGAGATGCTTTTAGGTCTGATACGACCCAGGTTCAATCTTTGGGTTTTAGGTCTGTGCCCATTAGCAGAGGAGTCATGACAACGTCTAGGGTTGTGTCGAAATGCTGATGGGAGATTACAAGTTTCCAACATCTACTAGACATAGATCACAGAAAAGTCATTTTCAAGTTTCATGCCAGTAAGGGAACACAACACCATCCAGGACCGTGGCCCAGCCTTGCCTCGCCCTCTCTCCCACTCTCTCACACACACTCCCCATTTCTACTGCCCTGAGATCGCAGCTACTGCCCTCCTTGTCCTCTCCATCCCCTGCTTCGGCACCTCGGAATCTACACACCCCCCTTCAAAGTCACCCCCTCTCACCTTCTCCCTGACCTGGATCTTGGAATGCCATCATTTGGCTAATTTCTCCTATATCCCCAACCTCTATCTCTCCGGCTCTCTCTGCTCCTCCCAAAAGCAGAGACTGGTGACAAGCAATCAGGTTTTTCCTTAAAAAATACAATCAAGGGGTGGCTAGGTGGCACAGTGAATAGAGCACTGGCCCTGGAGTCAGAAGGACCCGAGTTCAAATCTGATATGCTTACTAGCTTTGTGACCTTGGGCAAGTCACTTAACCCCAACTGCCCTGCCTTTCCCCCCTCCAAAAAAAGAAAACAAACAAAAAAAATGCAATCAAAATCTTTACCTCTCATTCTCTGTTCCTCTTCCCCTTCGCTGCCAAACTCCCAGAAGCGTCAATACTTGCCTCCATCTGCTTTCCACCTACTTGACTCCTCAAGTTCTTTCCATCTGCCTATCATCCTCAGGCCCCTGAAAGCTGCCCTCCCAAGGCAAGTCCAAAGACCTTCACTCACTCTACGGCCTCCCTGCCCTTCCTGCAAGGCTGCAGACACCCTCCACTCCTCTTGAGACTCTTTCCTGGTGACCTTCCCTGGCTCCTTTCCCTCCTTCCAGCCTAAGTTCTGCCCTAGCTCTTCTCTCTCTCCCTTAATGACCTCTACTCTTCCCAAGGTTCTAGTGACCACTTCCAAACAGATGGCTCTGCTCCATCCCCTTTCTTCAGAGCTTTCTTCCAAGTGCCTGCTGACTCTCCAGGCCTAGTTCCACCATCATCTCAAACTCAACATGTTACATACCACACTTCCTAGCTTCCCACCCCTGCAGGCATCCAAGGACTGGTGCCTCCCACAGTCAGCTCTCCGCCACCCTCCCTTTCTGTCTCTCTCCCTCTTCTCCTCCACCTTCCACTCATTGGTCAAGTCCTTGCAACTCAATCTTTGCAATACTATGGGGGCCCCTTGTCCCTGTCACTGTGCACCTGGCCTCTCCAACTGTCCTCATAACGATTCTTCTTTCCACCAAGAGTGGGCAAAGATCCATCATATCCCACCATTATTCTCACCCTATCCCTTCCCTGTACAACAAACGATGACCTCCTTGGTCTGATATTCAAGGCCCTCCACAATCTGACTCCAGCTCACCTCTTCCATCTTATTTTTCACATCTCCAATTCACATACTCACTAGTCCAACTGGACTAGCAGCTCCCATTCCTGTCTTTCCCCCCTTCCCCCCTCAGGCCCCTTGCCTAAACCTTGCCCATTCTATTATCCATGCCTAAAAAGGCATCTTCCCCAAACCCACATGTTGGACTATTTTGACCCTCACCCACTTACCCCAACATGAAGCTGACCGTTATGTGTGACCCATTGTATGGGCTCTGGAGTTACCCACAAAGAAGATAAATCCAATGTGCTTCCAGCACATTAGGGCTTCTCAAGGCCCAGCTCCTGGGTTCCCTTCTTTGCAGCTGACCCTCGCCCCCTGTAACTGCTCCTGGCCCTTTGTTTCATCCACCCCATACCATGCTCACATTCTAACTTGCATTATAGCAGCTGGTACACTTGACTTCCTATACCAGTATGGTGCCTGAGACACAGTAGGTCTTTAATAAAGGCTTGCCACGTTAACTTTACTCTAGTAGGGGGTGGACTTCCTGAGACCGAGAACTTATCCTGAGAAATAAAACAGCATCGAGGTCAGTCCTTTGCGATGGCTGAATTCCAACAAAGGCTGGCATTTTCACTGGACAGAAGACTATTTAGGAAATTTTCTTCTCCTCGTACTTTAAAAATGAGTGCTATCAAGTGGTAGCAGAAGGCTACAGAGAGCTTGGTAAAGCCTATTCCCCAAAGCCTCGACCTGGGCTCTCAAAGGCTGGGCCAAGAAGCCCGAACCCTGGCGGGTACTCCCAGCTGGAAGGCTGGAGGCCCAGCCTGGGCATGGAAGGGAAGGATGGCAGGCAGCTGCTGTCCGCAGCCAGCCTGAGCCTAGAAGTCACAGCAACTCCATGAGCCCAGCTCCGGTCATCAGCCACAGGTGGGGCTGGGGGCCCCCAAATCACAGCCTTCGAAGATGAAGCCCAAGGGGCAGTTACTGTCATCGTAACTCTGGGCCTAAGCTACTTATTGTTGACTAAACTAAACTATTTTAAAACACACTTGCTTACTGGAGTATCTGACTTTCAAGAACAGCTTTCAGAAGCACTTCCCAGCTGGTGACTTTCTTCAAGACTTTCATCAGAACTTCAGGATTAAATCAGTTTCTACAATTTCAACTGACTGAAATATTCAGAACTTAGTGGATATGTATCTACATTTTATCTACATTCCTAATAATTAATAATCACAAATTGATTTAGTCACATTCTAGCTGAAACAATATTGGATCATCTCCCCCAGACATCAGTCAAGAAGCATTTATTTGTTAAGTATGTGTCCAGCACTGTGCCCCAGAAATCACACAAACACAGTGCTGGCTCTAAGGTGCTCCCATCCTGATGGGGGAGGAAACAAGGGACACCGCAGATATACAAGATGTGTAGTGAAGGGACGAGGAGGGGATGGAGGACCAGGAAAGACCTCGGTCCTCCTGCAGGAAGAGGTAAAACAGAGCAGCCATGGGGTGGCCAAGAAAATGTCCACAGCAAGAGTGGAGAGGCCAGTGTCGTTAGGTAGGAGAGGAGCAGAGCTGGAAAGGCAGGAGGCGGCCGGGAGCCTCGGGACCTGACTGCAAACGGGGGGATGACAGGGGCAGACCTGCCCTTGAGGCTCACTGTGGAGGCTGAGTGGCATGAAAAGCCCCCAAACAGCTCTGGCCACAGTCCAGCTATGAGGTGATGAAGGCCCGCACCAGGCTGGGCACAAGGTCGGAACAGGGAAGGGCAGGTTCCTGAGAGAGAATGTGATGGCAGAAAGGACAGGACGTAGCAACAGAGTGGATCTGTGGGGTACAAGAATGAGGAGCCGAGGATGACCCTAAGGGGGAGATCCTGACGGACTGGCAAGATGGTGGTGCCCTCAATAGTGATAGGCAAGCTTAGAAGAAGGGAGAGTTTGTGGGGAAAGATGAGACACTTTGGCAATGCTAAATCTGTCTGAGGTGTCTACAATTTGAAACATCCAGCTGGCACCTGGTGAGCATACCTCTAGTACTGCGACCCCCTCCAGGGCAAAGACTGTATACTGCCCCTTTGTATACCAGGGTTTAGGACAGCACCTGGCACACAGTAGATGTGCTTGCTAACAAAGGCTTGCTGACTGGAGCACAAGAGCCTGTAGGAGCTGAACAAGTAGATCTGGGAATCATTTGAGCTCAAGGGAGCTGATGAGATTACCAAGGAAGCCGGTATGGCTGGAGAAGAGAGGAGGTCCAACAAAGCTTTGGGGAACACCTAGGATTAGTGATCATGGTCTGAAGACACAGCAAAGGAGAGCAAAGGAACTGGGAGACAGCCAGGAGAACAGGAGAGAGCAGTGTCCCCAAAACCTGAAGTGGACAGACAGTCTTGAGGACTGACAGGGCCAAGAAAGAGCAGACTGGATTAAAGACCATTAGATTTGGCAACTGAGAAATCACTGCTAAGTGTGGAGAGAGCGCTTTGAGCTGAATGAGGAGGAGGTCTGAAGCAGAGAACTGTGAAAGGCTGCAAATCAATTCTCAAGCTAGAAAGGCATCTGAAAATGTCAACTGGGGCAGGACGAGCCACAAAAGTAACAGGGGACACGCGTGTTCTGGCTGATTCCCAAAAGCAAGCCGAACGGAACTTTTACCATGAAAGTTCTAGTCTTGACTTTCTCCAATGTCTTAATTTTGTGTAATTTTCCAAAATGTCTAGAATTCTAACATCCTAAGTTTTTAATGGAAAATTAGTAAGTTGTTGCTTTGAAATTACTTCAAAGCCTTCCGAATATGCATCAATTTCTGTGTTACTTTGCATTCTTCGGTTACTTTTACATAAGGACCAAGCATGTCCATTCAAACCTAAATAAGGCAGAGATTCCCAAATACTTAAAAAAAGACAAACGGCTGAAAAGACCCGTTCAGAACTCTGCACAAACCCGTAATTTCCTCTCAAACCAGAATAAGGACCACTTAAGCTCCGCTTTCCTGAGAATTACTGAATTTACCTTTAAAGCACAAAATATGCAGGCGTCTCCCTGACAAACGTGTCCGGACAGAAGGCGGAAACTCCGGCGGAATATGTCCAACTGCCACAAAACCTAAAAGAAAAAAGTCCAGTATTAAGGAATAGTCTAAAAGGTACTTTTTCTGCAAAAAAACAGGTTGGATTTGAATATTTTATCCTTAACAAAATCATTTCTTCATTATTTTTACCATCAATAAGAAAAGAGGGAGAAAGGAACATTTTCTGTAAAAAGCTGTTTGGGGGGGGGCGGAGCCAAGATGGCGGCATAGAAGCAGCAACATATCGCAGCTCTCACATAGCCACCCCAAAATACCCATAAAATACGACTCTAAACCAATCCTGGAACTCCAAAACGCACACAAAGATACTTCCCACTAAAGTCAGCTCGGCTACAAGGAACCATATCAGCACTGCGAACCGAAACCAGCCTGGCCTGAAGCCGAGGCTGTGCCCCGGGGGCGGAGAGCGGATGAGCTGAGAAGCTTCAGGTGAGCAGATTAGCGGCAGCTGTGAATGGGAATTGTGAGAGGGGGAGATAAGCAGTCCAGCCGGAGGGCCTCCAGAGCGGAAAAGTGAAAGGCAGAG
>CM053583.1:201951030-201996940 GCA_028627135.1 Pseudochirops cupreus
GGGGGGGGGGCGGGAAGCAGCATTGACTAAACACCTCCTGTCTACCATGCATTGCACTAACCATTTCACAAAGGGCATGAGCCCTTTTTTAAAGACCTTGGAAAAACATCAGAACCATCTAAAAGAATGCTCCAGCCCACTGAAAGAAAGGCAAATTTATAGACCTCTGAAGGCCCTTCTTCTGCCCAGCAAACTGGCCAAGAGAACAAAAGGTGGAGACAGTCAGTGCTGGAGGGGATGTGGAAAAAGCGATGATACAGGAATGGTGACAGGAAAAGAAGTCGGATCACGCTTCTTACCACTGTCTCTGCCCCAAAGGGACCAAAGGCAGGAAGCTCCCATTCCATGGACAGGTACTGCAGGAAGGCAGAAAAAAGGAATCTGAAGAATCACCACATGAGAACACTTCACATGAATGAAGCGGGTGCGAGCCACATGGACCACACTGAGGCCACGTGGCCATGATGTCCAGCTGGGCACTACCCTGGGCTCGGCAGCTGGGGTCTCTGCTCAACTGCTGCTCTTCCCCCTTCCTTTTTACTCTTTGTTAACAAAGAACACTTTGCTGGGTGGAGAAGGTGGAGAGATTTACAAATGATCTGATATAAAAAAAGTTGTTAATAAAAATTTCCAAGTGATGCCTTCAGATGGCTGCAGCTCCCCTCTAAGACCTTCTACTCATCCTTCAGCCAGGGTGAAGCAGCCAGATACACAGAGGCAGGGGGACAGGTGGCCGCTGTGCCCAGCTAACTGAACCACTTTCAGACCCTGATGGAGAAAGCCTGGGACCCTGAACCCAAAAGCCTTGAGCACAGAAGTATCCCCCAAACCACCAGCCCTGCTTCCAGCCCAGCCCCTTTGACAGCATGGAGAGATGAAAGCACTGTGATAAAGGAGCCCCCTTCTTCATGACCATCAGTCAACTGCTGACCAACTGCTACCAACAGGCAAATGAGCCCCCAGACCCTGGGAGTGGCAACAGAGAGCTCTGGTCCTGCTTCCAGCCCAGAGCTCCCAACCATCACATTCACCATGTGGGGAGGAGGCTCCTGCAGACAATGGGCCAGCCGTCCCCACCAACTGCCCTGCACTGGGCAGGCACTGGGAGGAAGAGCCAGGAAGCAGCATGTGCCAAGAAGGGCAAACCAGCACCTTACATACAAACTCCCTTCAGACCCTGATGGAGACAGGACCTATCCCCAGGCCGTGGGAATAGCCAGGCTTTCAGGCCAGGGCCCTCAGCCATCACCCTGGGAAGCAGCAGCCCCTGGGGGTGAGCACTGTGGCTACTGCTCCTGCTGAGGCTGCAGCAACTGGAGACCCAGAAAGTAAGGTTTTTGTCCCCAGACCTTAGCCCTGTCCAATGGTTCAATATCAGAAACAGAAATGACATGAAAGAAGAGGCCGCACCATCAGCTTGGCCACCATCTCCGAGGACCCTAGTGAAACCTTCCATGTGTCTAGCTCCCCCGTCTGACTTTTCTATCTGCATCCCCAGAGCTCTGCAGTTCAGGCCTGTCCAACTCTCCAAGACCCTGTTTGGGGTTTTCTTGGCAAAGATATGGGAGCAGTTTCCCATTTCCTTCTCCAGCTCATCAGACTCATGAGGAAATTGAGACAGAGGAAAGTGACTTGGCCAGGGTCACCCAGCCAGTCAGTGTCTGAGGCCTTCATAAATGCACATTCACTCGTTGGTTCATTCCTCTGGTGCCTCCCTTGGCATAAGGGCGGCCCTCAGTGTCCTTGCGTCCGAGAGCACAAGATTTCCGTAGGTCCTCTCAGGCTGGAAAGCCCTGTGGGACTGCACTGAATCTGGAAAGGCTCCCCAACAGGTTTGATCTCAGATCACTGATGTTCTGGCTACAGAAATTCTCAAAGTCCGTTTACACGTTATGGAGGAGTTGCAGACTGTGTCAGCAGAGGAAGTAATGACTAATCCTAGTATAGATAGTAGCAATATTGAAGAGAAAATGGACAGAAGGGTGGTCCCAGTCAATGAAACCTTCATCTTTAACTTAGGCTGAGACACAATGACCCCAGCTTTTCTTGTTAAGTATTTACATGATACGTATACAGCGTGTCCCAAAAGTCTTGGTGCAGTCTGAAGTTTTCATAGATCACAAGCATTAATAGCTTCGAGAATTTCTTTGGGAATTTCTCAACTTTGAGAATTTTTGTAGCCAAAAAAATTTAATTACCTGGAAGTGAATAGTTTATTATTATTATTAATAGCTATTAAAGCTTAAAACCTCACTGAGACTTTCGGGAACCCTGCACACAAGCCATTTCCCAAGCTTTAAAGGATGACAACCATGGCAGCCACTATAAAAAGAATTAGGCAAAAGGCCTCACCTGTACAGCGCTGTTTAGAAAGCAGCTGTTCTGTCCCGGTTCATTTAATAAGCCCTTGGTAGGGGCTAGCGATAACATACTTCCAGGTTGATAAACTTTTCCCAGGTTGCCCCCCCCAGGTTTCCGTAAGAACTTCACCCAGGCCATGTTTCAGTCACTTTGTCCGTGCACAACGTGAGTGCCCTATTTCTCGACACTATCTCCAGAGATGAAATAGTTAAGGCCTTTGATGGTCCACGGGAATTCCCAATAGTCTGTGCCACTAGCTAACCCAATACCCTTTTTTCTTTTGGCATTCCCAACTTAATGACCTTCATATCAAGGCAGTTTATCAATCTTCTTGCAATGCCCATGAAATGCGGAGGCTCTAATAAATTAAAAAAGAAAAACCAGGGCTTCTGTCAGATGACAACGTCTTAAGAACAGAAAATCGCTGTAAGAGTCAAGTGGATCCAGCTGGAAAGCATTCGGGACAGAACTGAGAAAAGGCATGGCTTGGAACAGGTCTTTGGAGAGCACGACAATCCGCTTGTCTCAACTGGGCCAAAAACGCACGGGATCCTAGTTCCCCATCATTCCTGCGCTCATCTATTTGACTTGTGTCTTCCTTCTGGGAAAGAGTCTGTCTTTCACACATGAAATCGTCCTCAACGAGGCCATGTTTTGCATCACTGGCGGTCAATCTGCAAGACGGGAAAATAAAAACATTTACATCCAAGGAAAACATTAACCACTAGAGAAATCCATTTGACAGAGCAAAGCCTATCTGTAGAAGTGAAAGGAGCCCCCCCAAAAGCTAAAAGTAATATTTAAATGTTTTTGTAAAGATGAACGCATACCCCATTCAAACCAGAGAAGTATTTCAGGGACAGTCCAACTCACTGTCTGCTTCAAGCTTTCAGGTTCTAACCACAGTTTCATTGGAAAAGACAAATGTATAGGAAGGTAATTTGGTAAGATTCCAGGTACTAGGGTCTCTGACAATATCAATATTCCTATTCCACATAAAGGCAAATACACACAATTAATACTCTGCATAATCTGTTTTATGCTGTCCTTGCACATTGGTGCATAACATTTGGGTTTTTAGGAAGTCAAGTGAGGTCACACTAAAAAGAAGCGTCAAAACTAGACCTATGTATGATTCACTGGTTTGGTAAAGAAACACCCTTTACCAAGGCCGAGTGGCACTTTCTCTGAAATGCGGTGTTAGACAGTGACCTAGAAACAAGCAGCTAGATTGCTCAGTAGATAGAGCCCTGGCCCTAGAGTCATGAAGATCTGGTTCAAAGTCAGCCTCAGGTGCTTACTAATTGTGTGACCCTGGGCAAGTCACTTAACTTATTTGCCTCCGTTTCCTTATCTGTAAAATAAGCTGAGAAGGAAATGGCAAAGCACTCTAGTATCACTGTCAAGAAAACCCCAAGGACAGTTCTGGTCCTTTGGTCCACAGGTCACAGAAAACTGGAAATGACTGAACAACAACAGTTACCCAGGACACTTAAAATGTCAAGTGACTCACCATGGGCAGAATGACATGGCAAGTATCAAGCAGATGTGAGGCTGACCTGGATCAGGCCAGACCAGGGCACTCACTACCTTAAGCATGTAAGTCAAACCAATCCCTGTAGCACTCAGGAACTGGGCCGACATGTAAAAACAGGTCAACGTTGGAGGGACTGTGCGAGTGTGGGCACGTGAGTGCATTGTTAGTGGAGCTGGTCTAATCACGAAGGAAAGCTGTCTGGAATTAAGTGAAGAAAGTGACTACGATGTCCACACATTAAACCAGAATATTTTTAGCAGTACTTTTCTGTTGTAGCAAAGAACCAAGAACCAGGCAGACGCCCTTCCACTGAGGAATGGCCAAACAAGTTACGGCACACAGATGCAAGGAAATATTACTGCGCTACAAGAAATAATAAATAAGACAATGACAGAGAACCGTCGAAAGAAAGCCCGATCTGAGATGATGCAAAAGCGAGGGCAGCAGAACCAGAAAAACAACGTAGAAGGAAGACAGCCAAGGAACCCAAACTAAACGCTGAGCGCCTCTACTGGCCGACCTCGGCGCAAGGAAGAGGCGCGAGAAGGGACTCCCAGAGTCCCTGCAAAGGCAGAGGACCGCTGGGCGCCACGCCAGCAGGCTCTGGGGATAACGCTGGTTTGTCCTGCTGAACTTGCCCCCTCTTTTTAAAAATTCTTTATTATGAGAGATGGTGAGGGGGAAGAGACGCAGCGGGAAACAGCTGACAGCAAGTCGAGGCCAGTAAAAAGTATGACTTAAAAAATGTTCTGGGGGTGGCTAGGCGGAGCGGCAAATAGAGCACTGGCTCCGGAGTCAGGAGGACCTGAGTTCAAATGCGGCCTCAGACCCTTAACGCTTACTAGCCGTGTGACCTTGGGCAAGTCACGACCCCAACTGCCCAGCCTTATCCCTCCAAAAAAAGCAAAAATAATAAAGTAAAAAAATAAAAAATGTTCTGTACTCCAGCTCCCTCTCTCTGCGGCCCACTTCATTCCGCTCTCGCCCAATCCATACCCGAGTGGCTCTTCTCTGCTATCCCCTCACTCAAGGGGGTCAGGCCCAGTACTCTCCGCCCAGTGTGGCCCTTCAAGTGCCCTGAAACAAGGGTTTCCCAAGGAGCACTAACTTCAGCTCCCATGATCCCTTGTTTTCCCCCATTCCTACAGAGGGATGTTCATACTCCTTACTCATCCTTCCCTACTCATATTCTTCCTGCACCCCACTGTGAAAGTGCCCTGCACATGGCAGCCTCCTGTCCTTCCATCTCTCCCTGTGCTTCAACTCCCCAAATCTACTCTGCCCTTATCACAACCTTCCAAGCAACACCAGCCCCTTTCCTGCTTTCCAAGGCTGTGTACCAGCCTGGCTTGGGGCCTCACTCTCCTGCCTTCGAAACCTTGACTCTACAGGTAACCAGTGCAATTTTACACACTGGCCTCCATCCTTAAATCCTTAGCCTCCCTGAATTAACACAACTCGTCCCTCTCCAAGGCCAACCCCGGATCACTCCTACCATCCTCCTACTTCCCTCCCATCATACACTAAATGCTTTGGCAGGAAATCACGAAACCACACCGGCTACAAATGTGCGGGTCCATTACACAGTTCTACTGCATGATCTCAATTTATAACCAGTGGTTGTAATCATTTGACCTTTAATCATTTGCCAAGAGTTCCCTTTTTCCCACTCTAGTCTCAAAGTCTCACTCTGTCATCTCCCACTCAATCCTCCTTTCCCCACTCTGACAAAGAAGTGGCCTTTGTCTTCACTGAGGCCAACCCTCCTGTCAGGTGCCCATCCTGTCTTTTCTACAGCCGGGATCCTTAATTATTCCCCACCCCTTTCCATTCCATATCTATTAGAACCAAGGTTCTCCCCATTGACTTTGAAAACTGCTCCACAGGATTCTAGCACCCCCTCAAACTACAATCCCATCTTTCTCCTCCCTTTCTCAGTCAAACCCTTTGGAAAAAAAGCTGTCTACACTCGCCATCTCTATGTCCTGTCTTCTCCCTCTCTCCTTCAACCCTCAGTAGTCAACTTTTCAGCCTCATTATCACTGAAATGAACTGCCAAAATTACCAAGTTCTAATCTAAGACACTCAGTTTCTCCACTGAGCTCAGTCCTGAAAGACTAATTACCACTTGAAGCAGGAGACTGGATGTCCAAAAGACATCTCAAAACCCAAGTCATTATACAAGCCTCCCCCCAAACTCTTCCTAACTTCGCTATTTCTTGTGAAGGTGCCATCAGCTTTCCCTTCTCCCAGATTCAATCCCTCGGCATCATCCCTGACTTCTGTTCACCCCACATTGCCAATCACCTGCTGAATCCTGCTGTTTCTGTATCTCTTGAATTCAATCCCTTCTTTCTACTTGGCAGCTGGGCAGAGCCTCTGTTCTGGCCTTCATCCCTTCCCTTCTCCTGCCTGGTCTCCCCACTATCTCTCATCTTTTCTGTTCACAGAGGCAGGGGCACTGAACCAAAGCCTGCTGAACATGGTGCCTGACTCAGTTTACTCTTTATTAAATCAGACCATTTGGCCTTTATCTTTTAAGGAGATATCAAAACAGTAACACTCTTCACACTAATAAGACCAACCTCCCCCGGTACTTACTGGTATCGCAGTTGGGTTGGTTTTCATTAACATCATCTTCCTACAACTAATTTGTTCCATTATAAGAAAAATATACTGAATATATTGCTATGAAAGAATAGTGACCCAGGTCTAAGGTTCCAAACCCCCTCTAATGCTGGCTTTGTGACCTTAGGTAAGTCACTGAACCTCTCTGGGCCTTGGTTTCCTTATCTGTAAAATGAGAGGGCTGTACTGTGGCCTCTGGGGACCCTTCTACCTCTCAACCAACGAGTCTATGAACAGGTAGGATGAGTTAAATCCTTCTGAAAAAACAAGTATCATTACAATGAATAACTCAATACAACAAACTGCTTCCAAACCTCACCCTTTCAGTATAAATGAGATTTGACAAAATAAATTTCCAAGAGGAAAAAAACCCCCATAAACAATATGTTACCGAATGCTGTAATGGAGCTTGATTAGCAAAGCACAGAGACAGACCTTCATTCATAGGATCAGAGACCTCAAAAATGGTCTGCTGGTCAAACCTCCACATTTTACAGATGAGGAAACTGAGGCTCAGAGAGATTAAAATAATTTGCCCAAGGTCATTCAGGGAGCACCAGAGGGGGATCTGAACCCAAGTCCTCTGACCAGGATCACTGGTTTGTCCACTGTACCTACCATTCTCATTGTATACAGCAGCAGCTCTCAACCATGGGTTGCGACCCCTCTGGGGGTGGAACGACCCTTTCACAGGGGTCACCTAAGACCACTGGAAAGAACCAAGACACCTCTCCTCTATCTGTCTCCAGCGGGTCCACCCACATGCAGATACGCCCACATATGAGTATTAAAGGGCCTGCATCAGGAAGGTTGAGAACCACTGCTATATAGGATGATAAATGAAAACTTTTGATCACACTATCACCAACAGAATGAAATAATTAAACAGTGTTGAACAGGACGAATACAAAGCTCTAAGCAAAAACAATGTGATAAAATTTTTCTTTCACATCAATAAACAACTTGGCACTTTGAGAAAATCTTAAGATTTCCCCACGATAACATTTGTTTGGCAGTTTATTAGTGAAAGTAGTAAAATTTCAAAATAAGGTCAAATGAAGACACTTCGGCTACTTAACTCTTTAAAAATTAAATTAATACAACATCGGATTAATGCTTTTTGCTACATGTGTGAATACTTCCAACTAACAGAAACACAAGACAACAAAAAGCCCAAATGTTTAGACTGAGCAAAGACGCAGATAAGGGAAGGGAAACGCTGCGTCCTCCAGAAGGCAGCCTCCCTCTCCAAGCTGGAGACTTCTCTTCCATCCCCCTGGTTCACTGACTCCCTCTGAGGAAAGCAGCAGCCTCACCAGGCCCTGCTCAAGCCAAGGCTTTGACTAGCAACAATATATTTTTGGACAAGTCTTTAAGAATGTGTCTCTTCTCAAAGCTGGGACCAATGGCCAATATGTCTCTTTAGGGGAGGAATTTTTAGTTAGAGCAGTATTAGTATACTTCAATGAACAAGGTCTCTGTGAGTTGAAAGGAACCCTAGGGCTGAGAAAACTTGTGGAGTCTTTACCACCACCACAGTGGTGGCAGAGGTAGTGTGCACAGGGCAGCCTCCCACAGGCCTCCTCTTAAAGGCAGGCCAGGATAAACTCAGCTGGTGAAAGCCAGACACCAAGATCTGCATAAAGTGGGGAATGTGGAAAAGAGCCACTAAGCCTTAGCAGCACCAGCAGGAAACCTCCCGTTATCTGACCACCACAGGGGTAAGACCTTGATTATGTTAAATCAGTTCTTGTTCAGCTGGATCTGCTTAAAGGAATCTGCTCATCTTCCACCGGGAACCCTAATCTGGCAGCTCCTCAATGTAAAACAATAAAAACTCTTGTTAATAATTTACTCAAGAAAAACCACTTTGGCTCTTTAAAGATACAACAAAGAACAATGCAGCTGGTCTCCACTCTCACTGGTGAAAATACTCAGTTTCCTTTCTGATACACATTCTCCTACAAATGTGGCCCATTTAAGAAAATGCCCATTTATAAAAACCTTAATTTCAGAAATGGACAGCTTAGGAAGAGCACCCAGATCCAAGGATTCACCAGGGCACTTATTCAAGCAGAAAATCGCTACTTCCAATTCCAGGAAAACAGCAGTATCTGAACACACTTCATCCCACTCCTGCCCAGCTTTTCTTCTTGGTCTGTGGGCACATCATCTCCTCCCAAGCAGGGACTGGAGAGACACTTTAAAGTCAATGTTCTTTTCTTTTCAGACCCAAATTCTCTCCATCCTACTCTCCCCCACTCCACTGAGGAGGCAGCTATACCCTTTCCATGCTTGTATTCCGACACATGCAAAGAAGAGGCTTTGCTGAATTGTATTCTATTTTTTAAATTCTTCACACGCAGAGGGAAGATTATAAATATTGCAAATGAATAAACAATTATTAGCCATTTAATAAGTGATTAAAAAGAGTACACAAAACCCTATGCCAACTAAGAACCTAGCAGTTTCCCCAGCCCCAAAATGACTGGCTGATCAGTCACCAAAAAAATGGTACTGCACTAGCAAACAATCCAGGAATCTCTAGAAGGCAGTGGGCTGCCAAAACAGGAAAAACACCTTCAATGTATGCATGCTGGCCGCCAGCTCACAGGACCTCGTAGGCCTATCCTTGTCCAGGTTAAAGAGCCCCTGGCATGTCAACATATGGAATGAAGGAATCACAAATTGGGACCTAGGTCCTTCCCTTCCAAGGGGACCCGACAATCATGAAGTGATCTGCCCAGGGCACATGCAGCCTCACTCTCAGCTCCCTATTTCCTCTCTTCACCTTTCCTTGTCATGCTCTGGTCAGCCAGAGATTTAGCTCTATAGGATGCCTAAGGAATTACTGGGATTACTGTTGTGCCATTACCTGAACAAGGCTTCTAGCAACCAATTCCTGCTCCGTCACTAAGAATGAGACTCCCAATAGAACTTCCCCTCTGGGAAGGCAAATTACAAAGGGGGTGGGGAGGACAGGGAGTGGGAGAGAAAGAGACAGAGAGAGGAGAGGGAATGAACATCCTACACATGCCCAGCTAACTCAAGGCCCCTTTCTTGACCCCCTCGTGACCAGTGAGGTTTGTGGGGTTGCCCCAGATCACCTGTTTTCTCTCTGCCTAGGTGGTCTGTAGTCTAACAATCCTGCTTCTGTGTCTCTTGCCAGTTGCTTACCCAAAGGCTCTTCACCAAGCCAACTGACCAAGCTCCTTTTTAAAGCTTCCTCCCTTGGAATCTTCACTCACAAAGCTGCTCCTTACCACTGCCCTCTGCTCCAGCCCCTCCCCAAACCTAGCTGAGTATTTGCTTTAAGAAGAACCAGCAAGCTTTAATATCCCCATTGTACACCTGAATGACCCCAGTCTAGCCCCACACCCAAGCACATATTATGCCTTTAAGAAGTGTTCCTAGAATTGAAATCCTCAGTTTAAAGGGACTGGCTTCCACAGTCAACATGAACCCAGGGGGTTGGGGAATAGAGAGGGTTCTGTTTCCTGAGCATTTGACTGGATGCACTTAGATTTACAGAGGATATGCCTTGTAAAAAAATCTCTGATGTTAAAATAAAGCATGTGCATGCGCACACCACACACACACACACACACACACACAGAGTCAATAATGACTAAATAATGAAATTGTCCCCCACCACAATCAGATCAAGCTTGATGTTCAAAGTCCTATCACAGACAACATACAACTCCAAGAATCCTGAGACTCCAACCAAGAGGACGAGGGACCTCGATGGGCAGGGCATGGGCCTAACACAAGAAAGCCAGGTCTTACCTCATATCAGACTACAGGAAGATCAATGCTGTAAGCTAAATGACTTCTGTTAATCACTGAGGCAGATCCATGCCATGCAAACACCTTTCAGGTAACTGCTCTAAGCACGAGGCCAGCTGAGTATTTCAGTAAGTGCACCTCTTTAAATGGAGGTGAAGAAAACTGCTTTACATTACATCTAGCTGGGATGTGAAGTTTTACCAAGGTCAGTTCCTGCCCAAAACATGTCACAAATTATTTCAGCAAGACCACATATGCAACAAATGAACTGAGCTGTTTACATCCCCATAAACTAAATCAGTTCAAATTTTAACTATCTTTAAACCTGGGGGGGGGGGGTGCTATAAAATTTCCAAAGCATAGGGTCCTTGGGATTCTGCTCCCGAATCAAGCACGTATTTACCGGTAAGACTGGTGTTAATCACACTGAATCATTTTACAAATTACAATACCTTAGATGGTTTTCTTTAAATGAAATAAATTCATTTGAAGAGAGCACTTATGAAATGTTTATCACTAGAAAAGTCTTACCCAAATCAGATGTATGTGCCAAGCTGAAGAACAGACTGGAGACGGGAAGGAAAAATCCTAAAAGCTATTCTTTTACTAAAGGAAAAAAGTTCACTCAAGAGAGGCTACTAACAAAGTCCATACATTCAATTCAACAAGTGTGTGTGCCAGCTCTGTGCAAGGCCCAAGGCCAATGGAAAACTGTTCTCAAGCAGCATAAACGTAACTGGGTAGAGGGAGAACATGTACTCACTCAGATAAGGAGAAGGAGGATCCAATGAGAAGATGGAGATGAGTGAGAGCTAAGGAACACAGTCCTAGGGGCAGGCAGCACAGAGTTAAACCCAGCCAGCAGATAAGGCTCAGCAGAGGCCCAGGTGAGAAGACAGTGCTTTCCAGGCACGGGGGTCAGGTCAGCCAGGCTGAAGGTGGAAGAGCGTGTGGCAGCCAGGTGGCCAGTGCCCAGAAGCTGGAAAGGGCTGCTGGAGCCAGGCTGGAAGGGCCTCCAACACCAACGCAAGTAAAGAGGCCCCCAAAAGTTCATCACCAGAGAAGGGACATGATCAGATCTGGGCTTTAGGAAGCCTGTTCCATAACTGGGTGCAGGGTGAATTAAAGAGAGGAAAGGCTCTCTTTAATTAAATTAATTAAAAAGAGGGAATCAATTAGGAGGCTATAGGAATAATCCAGGCAAAAAGTAGCATCCATGGCCTCCAGGAGCGCAGAAGTAATGGGACTAGACAAAGGACTCTTGGGCAAGTCATTTCAAGAATAACCAATATTCTATTGTCAGATCGGTAAAAAAAAATATTTTGTCTGCAACTGACTGAAAGAAATCAAGTCTGCCGCCCCCTCCCACACATTCACAGCGCACATCAATTTAAAATGGTCTAGTTATAAGTTGGTAATTCAAGGTAAATAGTGTACCATTTTTTTCAAGTTTTTTTTAAACATGAACAATCGTCTGCCTAATCACTATCCTCTCAAGAAAAACATCTTTAAAAAGATGGAAAATAAGATTACCAGATTTAGTTACAATCCGACTGGGGTTTCATACTCTTAAACGATAAAATACTCAACAGTGCTGCGGTGGGGATGGGGGTGCTGTGAGGAGGCATGTACCCCCCACGGGAGACAAGGCCCGAAGAAAGGTGCCATCCGCACCCAAAGCTCCGTCACAGCCCCTTCGGTGGCAGCAATGAAGAGGAGAGAAGGTAGACACGCCCACTGGCGGGGGGATGGCACAGGAGCAGTTCACAACTGAGGCAGCCCAGTAGATAAAGACAGTTCAGGTCAGGGGCCCTGGGAGCAAATCCAGCCTCAGGCTTTTACTGAACTGTGTGCTCCTGGTCTCAGCCTCAGTTTCCAGCACCTGCCTGCCAGGGTTGTAGTGAGGGTCAAGTGCCTGGCAGACCCTGAAGAGCTAAATAAATGAGCTCTGATTACTCTGAGGCATGACATGGCTCAGATGAACTGGAAAGCAATGGGCACGTCTGAAGAAGGGAGAACCAGACCCCAGACCTCGGAGTCCTCCCGGATGAGGGGTTTCCAGGGTTGGACACTCTTTCTGCCAATGTACATCAGCATGTACCGGGGGCACTCAAAGGTATGGTAGTGGTGGTGGTAGTGATTTACCCCAACAGCGATAACCATTTCCACGGCGCTTACTGGGTATCACCTCATTTAATCCTCACGACACTCTCCTGAGGTAGCCGTCGTTATCCCCTTCTTAAAGCTGACCATTCTGAGGCAAAATTTGCCCGGGATCACAGAGCTGGAACTTGTCTCAGGTCTGGGGTCAAAGTGGAGAGCGCTCAGCCTGGAGTCAGGAACACTCCTCCTCCTGAGTTCAAATCCAGCCTCAGACACTAGCTGTGTGACCCTGGCCAAGTCACTTCACCCTGTCTGTCTCAGCTCCCTCATCTGTCAAATGCGCTGGAGAAGAACATGGCGAGCCCCTCCCGTATCTCTCACAAGGAAACCCCAAACGGGCTCACAGAAGGTCGGACAGGACAACACCTTGCCGCCTCCAGTGACTTGGCCAGGGTCACCGGGGAGCATTGAGATGCAGGCAGAGCTTCCCAAGCGGCGGGACCAGATTTCTGCCCTCTCCCACCGGGCGCTCGGGGTGCCCGGGCTGGCCTGGCTCGGCCCCGGGGAACGAGATCGGGGCTTCCCCTCGGGACAGCTCGCGGGCGCCGCAGCCCCTCCGCTCTCCGAGCCGCACCGTCCGAGGCGGGGCCGCTCACGGCCGATCGGCTGCTCCGGGGGTCCCTGGGGCCCGGGACGGCGCTCGGATGCGGGAGCCACGGCGCCCTGGGCTGGCCTTCGACCGCCCCAGACGCCCGGATCCGGCGGAGCCCGGGGCCTCCGGCCGGCCGGGCCCCCGCACCCCAACTTCTCCCGCCCCGCCGGCCGCCCATCTCCCGCCTCCGGGGCTTTGCCAGGGCGGTCGCCCGCCAGGATCGCCCTCCGCCTCGGCTTCCCCGCCGCTGCCAGCTCCCATCCCGCCCGGAGGGACGTCCTCACGCCGGCTCCCGAGGGGGCGGGGGTCTCCCCGCCGGGGCCAGGGCACTCAGCCCGCGCCTAAACAGTGCTCCCAGCCGCCAGGCCCCGCAGCCCTCCCCCCCCCCCCCGCAAGCTCAGGGGCCCCGCCCGCGCCGCTCCCCGGGCGCTCACCTCGCCGCCGCAGGGGCCCCGCCCCGGGCACTGCCCGCCGCCGCCGCCTCCGCTGCCACCTCCTTCCCCGGCTCGAGGCAGCGCCGACTGGGAGCGCGGACACCTGCGCGGCCCAGACCCCGCGTGCCGGGCCCCGCCCCCGCCCCCGCCGGGCCCCGCCCCCAGCTGGCGGCAGTCAGGCCGCGGCTGCGCAGCCGCGCAGAAAATCTCGCGAGACCACGGACGCACCGCCTCACTCGGCCCGCCCCCTCCCGCCCTCCGCGAGTCTGGGGCGGATCTGTCAGGAAGGTGGAGGTGGGGGCGGGGGAGCAAGGTGCGCCGTGGCAGGGTGGGGGTGTGACCTCGGCCGCACCGCTCCGCGCCCCCGCCCCCAAGCCCGCACGCTCTCAGGAGGTGGAGGAGAGAGGGCGCAGGCGCGGGGTCGCGAGGCACCGCCCTCGGGTCCCTCCAGCCTGTGAACCCTGCGCTTCCCCCACGTCGTCCGGCATGCGCCCCCCGCCCCATCCCCTACCCCCCCCCCGCAGTGAGACGCCCCTCCCGAAGTCCATGTAAACCTGGCTGCGGCCGGCTGGGAAAGGAAAGGGGGCGTGCACTAGCGAACATTTAACACCCGGCTCCACACACACGCCTTTCTTCCGCCCGGGGAACGTTTCCTCCTGCATCACTTAGTCCAGACCGAGGACAAAACTGTAAGTCCAGCCTCGGTTCGCCGAGTTTGCTGTTAGGAATGTGCAAATGCTCACCCTAAACATTTAACAACCAGCTCCCGGGGCTCCCGTCGTGGAGCCTGACCAGCAGTGCCTCCAGACGGTGGCTCCGCCCTCCGGGGAGGGGCGTGCAGGGCGGGGTGCAAGAGCGCCTGAGAGAGAGAGAGAGAGAGAGAGAGAGAGAGAGAGAGAGCGCTAGAGATATACAATTGTATACAATCGTAACCATTTCTGAGGGAAGAATCAGAGGCAGGGTAACAGTAACAGCGAGAGTAACAATGTATCGGTAACTAACAACTGGAAACTTAAAAGGTTTGCTTAGCATGTCACATGCACTCACCTCTTAACTGCTGTATTGGAACTCAGGCCTGCCAGTTTGGAAGAGCAGTGTGCAATTTGACCGTGCCTCATTGCTCCAGAACCACTTATCAATGACCAGCAGGAGATTGGCCCTGATTAGAATGCTTCTGTCCATCCTGAGCAAGCTCCTCCAACTTTGCATTTCGATCTTGTTCACTGGAATGATTCAGAAGCAGAACTATTTTGTTGTTGAGGCTACAAATTCCAGTGGATTCTGCTAGGCTTCCAATCCTGGCTCGATGCTCGTTTGTGTAACTGGGCAAGCCACCTCCCTTCTCAAAGACAAGTCAGTCATCAAGTATTTATTAAGTTTTTACTATGGACTAGAAAATGTTCTACGAGCTAGGGATGGGAAGAAAAAGCCTCTGCCCTCGGGAAATTTGCATAATGATGTGGGAGTTTGTGCATCACACACACATACACACACACACAGATATATATACATAAACATATGTACATAAATAAGTGTATGGATATATACAAGATCCACACAAAGTAGACACCTTTGCCAAAGCCATGTGTCCTCCTCTAAAATGAAGGCTTTGTGCCCTGGCATCTCTATTGCTGTGATCTGTGGAGAGCACAACACCTCTGAGCTGGAACAGACCTTAGCAGCCACACCTGGGAAAAGAACCCGTTCTAGTCCTAATCCTAGCCTGCAATGAAATAGAGCTTTGAGATTTGCCAAGCATTTTACTCATATTATCTATCTGATGCTGAAGACAGCCCTAGGAGGTTCACCTGGGAGAGCTGGAGCTGACTCCCCACAAAGGAGGTTGCTGTCATGTTTGACTCTCCATGACCCCCAGAGACCACAGCGACCAGGCCCTTCTGTCCTTCTCCATCTTCTGAAGGCTGTCCAAAGTTCATGTTCGTTGTTTCCATGACCCCATCCTCTGCCCCCATCCCATTTTCCTTTTGCCTTCAATCTCTCCCAATATCTGGGTCTTTTCCAACTTCTCATTATATAGCCAGAGAATTTAAGTTTCAACTTTGGTATTTGACCTTCCCATGAATAGCCTGCCTTAATTTCTTTCTCTGTTGACTGATGTGACCTCCTTGCTGTCCACAGGACTCTCAAAAGTCTGCCCCAGCGCAATTCAGAAGTTTTGATAATGCAGCGCTCAGCTTTTCTTAACAGTCCAGCTCTCACAGCCATGCATTGCTACTGGAAAAACCATAGCTTTAACTCAGGAGAGTCAGTTCCTAAATAGTCAGCTACTAATCAGGCCTTGAATTATTATTTCAATTATAATTTAGACCTAAGTGTCAGAGAAAATGTTAATAATGACGCTTAATCTTTTAAGCATGTCAAGTGAATTTTTTCCCCAGAACCATTGTTAAACATTTAATCTCAGATTGGTTATAGGATTAACCAATCTGATTACCCCCATTTTACAGATGGGGAAACTGAGTAATAGAGAGGTCGTGGTGACTTGCCCAGAGTCACATCTGAGCCTTGCTTGAAGAATTCTAGAAAGGAGGCCCTTCAGATGTTGTGCATCCCCCAATCTTTGATGGCTTAAGATATTAACAAGTTTTTCCATATGTTAAGCCAAAAATGTGCTTCTCTGTAGCTTGTGCCATTGCTTTGACTGCTGCCCTCTGGGATAGATGAGTGCATGGTAATATGGCAATGGATTTGGAATCAAAAGTCATTAATTTGATTCCTGATTTTGAATCATATTCTGGAACCTTGAGCACGGCTGGGGACTTTTCTATGGAAATAGACATAAGAGCTGACTGGTAGAGAGAGTCATAATACAACTTCAGGGAGAAGTTTTAACAACTGACTGGTTGTCCCAAAGTAGAGTGGGCTGCCTTGTTAGGTAATGAGCTCCTCATCATTGGAGATATTTTAAACCAAAGTTTACCATACACTTAAAACCCATGATATCTGCCTTAAGTGAATAACATCTGGAAAACCCCAGATGTTTTCTAAAGGAATATTTACTTCAAATGGCATAATCACAAATATATAAATTTTACTCTCTCCAGCACAGGGGGAGTCACAATGCTGCTGTCCTCTCTTCCCCCATCACCTCAATCTCTGGAACAGGAAGAGAATTAGGTTCATAGCTTAACTGTGACTCCATATATCAAATCCAAACCCCAGCTCAGGCTTTAGTCCCTGGCTTCTCAGAGCCAGCATATCAGGGTGATTCAATGGGCAACCCTGCTCCCAATTCTGGCTCCAAGGTCACCACAGCTCTGACTGCTAGATCCCGAGAGAGAATCCTCTAGAACAGCCGTTCTCAACCTGTGGGTTATGTTCAATTTGTAACAATGAAAATACATCCTGCATATCAGATAGATTCATAACAGTAGCAAAATCATAGTTATGAAGTAGCAACGAAAATAATTTCATGGTTGGGGGTCACCACATGAGGAACTGTATTAAAGGGTCGCAGCATTAGGAAGGTTGAGAACCACTGCTCTAGAACCTTATCCTATTAGAAAATGAGAACAAGCCACCTGGGATAGAACCAAACCACACACCCCCAGACTCTTGCTGAGTGGACATCGTTGCCAGGTGGGCATCTATGCCAAGTGGGCATCTATGCCAAGTGGCCATCCATGTTAGGTGGGTGTCCATGCCAAGTGGCCATCCATGCCGGGTGGCCATTCATGCCAGGTTCAGTAGACAGGAATCAGAGAAAAGAGCACAGCTGAAAAGAATCATGGGCTCAGGCTCACGACTTTTTAAGGCACTAATCAAAGGAGGCCACCCCCCTACCCCACCCCCCACCCCCACCCCCTGCAATGTGGTAGGGGACACAGCAGGGCTCCATGCCAGGCAATGGGGAGTACTCCAAGGCCTGTCAAGACTGGCTCCATGTTAGACTGGACGTGCTCATCTCTAGGTGGCTGACGCACCCATCCAAGTGTTTATTATGTTAAATGAGGAAAGGACCTTATGTGGGAGCACTAGGCTAGACTGTAGGGGACCGCAAGACTTAGTCCCATCCATTCCACCCCGAAAGGCCATAATCTCCTAGAAGCCTCACTTGAACCGCCTTTAGGCAGTTAGCTCCCAGCATCTGTGTACCCCAGATTCTGACATCTAGTTCCAGACCTATACCTCCAACCAGGGCATCACCTGGAAATGGCTGTCTGGAACCTCGTGGACAAAACCAGGCTCATCTCCTGACTCACTGCTTCTCTCTCTGATGGTGTGATTCCACTGATCTTGGGCTTATCTCTAACACCCCAGGAACCTGCACCCCAAGAATCTTTAGAATAGCAAAGCTTCCAGCTGAGGGGGTTGTGAGGCTCAAATAAGATCATGAGTGAAACATATTATTAGTTTTCTGTTATCATCAGTATCAGCATCAGCCTACAATCCCCAGGCCTCCAAGCTGGGGATGACTTCCTCCCCGGGCCTTCTACTGCTCTTCTACTGAACTCAAACAATGTTTATGGAGGAATACGAGGGTATGCTGGTAAATGTTTAACAACTGGGCTCTCCAGAAGGAAAAAGAAATGTATACACAGACTTTTAAGTTTAATTGGCTTTATTAATGCTTTTTAAAGTCTAAACAATGAGCAAAACAATCAATCAAGCCCTGATTGTAGCAGATTTCTGAGGTGTAAATGTTCACACTAAAAATGTAACAATCAGGTTCTTGGAAGCTGGTTTGATCTGACTCCAGCACAGCCCTGTCCCTACCAGCAGGTCGCCTCCCAGGCCTGAACTAATATTTATCCACGACTTTGTCTCAGATCACTGGGAGTAATTTGTGTTGTTCTTAAGGCAATGCTGACCTTGGACATGCATTACTGCTCTAGACTCTTGATGTGGGGAGCAAAGATGCCAGACCCTTTACCACAAAGCATTCTTTTTAATGTCAGATTTCCAGTCTCAGTGGCTTGTGATGGGCAGGGCTGCCAAACCAAACAACTGTACAATAAAAGGGAAATGGTGGCAGTGATGCAGAAATTACAGGCTGGGAGAAGAGGGTAAAGTTCAAGGCTCTGGGAGCACTGAGAACGGAAGTGAAAGGAGAGGGACTGACCTCTCAGCATCTTGGGAATCGGCGCCTGGAGACAGGTTTCGTCTCAAGATCTCTCCAAAATCCATTCCAGCAGCGACGGCATCCAGAGGGTTTTAAGAGGGAAGTGTGTCTTCTAGCTCTTCTGTGAATGAGTGAAAGAATGAAGCATTCATTAAATGCTTTCTATGTGGGAAGCCCTGTGCTAGGGGCTTGGGGATGGATACCTTAGTCCCAGCTTTCCAGGGGCTCACAGTCCAATGGAAGAGCCAACACTTGGGCATCTAGGGGGCGCTGTCGTGTATAGCAAGCTGGTCCTGGAGACAGGAGGACCTGAGCTCAAACTCACTAACCAGGTGACTTTGGACAAGTCATTTAACCCTTGCTCAGTTTCCTCACCTGTGAAATGGGAGTGATAATAATAGCTCCTATCTCCCAAATGAGGTGATATTTGTAGAGTGCTCAGCACAGTGCCTGGTAAATGAGAAGCACTAAATGTTTTTGTTACTGTTGAGTCATTTTTCAGTTGTGTCCAACTCTTCATGACCCCATTTGGGGTTTTCTTGTCAAAGACACTGGAGTGGTTTGCCATTTCCTTCTCTGGCTCATTTGACAGATGAGGAAACTGAAGCAAACAGGGTTAAGTGACTTGCCCAGGGTCACACAGCTAGTAAATATTTGAGACTGGATTTGACCTTGGGAAGATGAGTCTTACTGACTCCAGACCAGTGCTCTGTCCCCTGTGCTGGCTGCATGAACTTAAGCCATCTCATTTCACTCTTGCACCATCTTTTCTCCACAAGGTCCCAGCTTCCTTATCTGCAAAATTGCTTTACCTTATAAAGTCCTTTGAAGTCAGCAGATGAAAGGAGGCCCAAAGTCCTATAATGTGTTATTAATTTTATTGTTGTCATTGTTAAGGTGATGCTTGAGACACCTGTGGATTCTTCCTCTTGTGGTAATGTTGGCTTTTATAGACCCTTACAATTGGATTGCACCTTCAATACCAAATTGCCCCTGAAAAGATACCCCACAGAAACTTCTTACAGATGATAATCTAATCTCAAAAACTGCCAGTGATAAGGAAATCACTCTATTGCCCAGCTACTCAGTCTGTTTGGGGAGGAGACAATTTTGATCACAGGGGAATTCTTCTGTGTGCTTTGGCTTCACTGATGAGGCCGGCTCTGACCTCCCCTGATGCTCCCCAGGGGTATCCCTGAGGGGTGGGAGTGCCTCTTCTCTAATGCTACCAATTGGAGCCTCCAACCTGGGAAGGTCCCCTCACTTCTTCTTGTGTTAGCTTCTTTTAATCCTTTCTTTGTTGTTGTTGGTAAGTCCTTTCAGTCTGTCTGAATCTTTGGGACCCCATCTGGGGTTTTCTTAGCAAAGATCCCAGAGTGGTTTGCCAGTGCTTGACTTGCTGGCTCCAGATCCCAGAAAGGACTCTGTTTTTAGAGTTCCTAGTGACCCGCTCTCCTGACCTTTTGAAGGTCACAAGGTCATAGCCATCTCTGGTGTCCTTCACCCTAAAGCGGAAAGGATGGGTATATAGAAGACAGGAGCAGAGGGCCATGGGTTGGCCTCAGATAGCCAGGATCGTAGGCCCATCTTCCCCAGTGTTGTCTCTCACCTAACAAAGCCAGGCAGGAAGGAGTCAGGTCCAAATGGACAGGCATGGATGAATTGCCTTTTGAATGCACCCCAGCTCTGGTTCCATAGCCAATCAAACAGGCTTGTTTTCACCATGTAGTTAGCAGACTGGAAGCAGTCTGACACATTTGTCAGAGTCCACATAGGAATGCCGTCTGCTGAGCACTCTGCCAGGCTCCCGAGGGCTAGGCACCTTGGCTGATTGGTCCTCTGTTATATTGGGCCAAAATTTGCCTCCCTATTGGGTCTTAGTTCTTCCATTCTAGATAAGTCTTAACTTCTTTTTAACATGACAGCCCTGCATGTGTTTGAAGACAGTGACCATGGATCTCATAATTCTTTTTTTCTCTAGGCTAAATATCCCCAATTCCTTTTCCCATCTTAGTTGCTTTTCTTTGACCAATTCTACTTTCTCTGAGTCTCTTAGCCCATCATAGAGTATCAGGTGTGGCCCAACCAGAACAAAGTACAAAGTGCAGTGGGAATATTGTTTCCTTTCATGTGGTCACTACCCTATTAAAACAATCCCAAGTTCTGTGCAGCTTTTTTTTTCCCAGCAGTTCAGAGTCAGCTGGTGAGCAATTAAAATCCCAACCCCTCCCCCTCATTAAACTGCTTTTAAATTAGACCTTGGTCATCCTGCACTTAAACAACCGTTTACCTTTAACAGACAATCTTGTTAGTTCTGGCCCCACATTGTAGCCTGTTGAGATGGTTTTGAATCCTGACTTTTTTTATATATCTCATAGACTATTAGTCCTTCATAGTCTGAATGATGAGCATGCCTTCATTCATTTCATCCAGTCCACCTAGCTGGCACCACTTACTCCCCACTACTGAAAGGTGTTAGCCTCCTTTTCTCATATGTAAAATTGGGATAATAATCCGTCATGCACAGATATTGTGAGAGTCTTCTGTAAGCTTTAAATGGCTACACAACTGTATTATGTACAGACAGAAATATAGGATATTCAAGTTATTAATAAAATTTAGACAAGACATTTGCCATTCATCTCTAGCCTTGAACCAACCCATAAGTGTCAGGGTGTATGGGGTGTTCAGAAAGGACTAGCACCTCTGGTGTGAGGGCTTGCCAGCTGCTAATCCACCTTGGGTGTCTACCTGACACTCAGTTTTCACCTTTGACTCCAAGAAACTTTAGCATAAACAGCAGCCACACCCACAAAAAACCTCCTCAGCAGATGGGCTATAGCAAGACGAGCGTAACCAAAGGGCCTCAATCCCATGCTTAGGAGTTAGAGGGACGTCTGCCCCAAGCGGGTGAAGTCTTTCCCTGGTGGAATGAGGGGATAAGAACAGTTCGTTCCAACATGAAGGTGGCTGAAGCAGGCTCTGTGGAGAGCTCAGAACCAGGTCAGACACTGAAGATGCCAAGGTCGTCCCCTGCATCCTGGACCATCTCCAGACATACTGATTTTGCAGTGACTGTGGAAGAAAGAGTGAGGCTGCTGATTTTGTGCAGCCTTGCCTCTCTTGAATCCAGTTCATGCTCAAGTAAACTATAGTGCTGTGATGTGACTGATCCTCTTTGAAGAGGAAGGACAACAACATGTAGTCACCAGATCTCCATCTTACACATAGTTGAGAGTAGTTGGAATGGTGATTTCAATAATCTTTGCATCAGCCAGATAGAGCTTGGAAATTCACTGACCTGTTGGGTGACCCTGATTTTAAAAATTTGACAAAGACTAGGATGGAGGGATTAGTAAAAGCAAAGTACAATGAAACGTGATTGTAGGTTTGCAAAGGGAAGGCTGTGACTAATGAACATCCAATCACCTAGAGTGGAAGGCCAAGAAGTAGGTGGGTAGTATTTCATTAGGAGATGAGGCTGTGTAGACTGGAGTTAATGCTCACGTCAGTAAGTCAGTCAGTAAACATTTATTATGTGGGACACGCAGCAGGCACTGTGCTAAGTGACTTTCCTAGGGAGAGAGCCCCTCGGAATGGACAAGTACCAGACATCACTAATGGGGGCAGGTGGCCTGGTCTAGCTGTATCCAGGATCAAATGAGCTAATTGGCTCATAATTCCCTTCCCTTTCCCCCACCCCTGCTTTGTGTGAGTAACGATAAGGTAGCAGCAGGAATTCCTGTTGTTGTTTAGTTGTGTCTGATTCTTTCTGACCCCAATTTGGGGTTTCCTTCACAAAGACACTGCCATTTCCATCTCCAGCTCATTTTACAGATGAGGAAACTGAGGCAAGCAGGTAAAGTGAGTTGCCCAGGATCTCACAGCTAGTCAGTGTCTCAGACCAGATTTGAACTGAGATCTTCCTCTAAGTCCGGCTCTCTATTTACTGCACCACCTAAATCACAGAATCAAAAGATCTCAGAGCTGGAAAGGATGATAAAAAGTCCAGTTTAACCTCCTTGTTTTACAGATGAGAGAGCTGTAGGCCACAGAGGTTAGTACAGTCAGCCGAGGTCCCTGACTCGGTGGTAGCAGGCTTTGAACTCAGGTCTTGTAGCTCCTCCTTGAGTGTCTGTCCCATTATTCAAGACTTGGCATTTGGATGGGATAAAGTATAGAGCTTTAAAGCTCAAAAAGATCTTCTGTCCAACATCTTCCTTCTTACACACTGTCCAGTTGTCTCTGAAACACTCTGAGGGCCTTCAGTAGGGAATGGAGGTCTTTGTGCCATTGTGTACTCAGCATGTGCTGATCAGTGATAATGATGAACTTGGAGTAGGATCTGTGTGTGCACTGGCTGTGAATACTGCATAAAAACAAGGAAAGGGAATGTGGTGAAGACCAATGTATGAGCAACGATTTTCTTTTCCCTCATGGCACATAGTATACGCTGGTACCCCGATGTTATAGACAAATAGTCGTGTTTGGGAATTCACCAAGACCATTTTCCTGCACCTCCTTGGAACCTAACCAACCTCAGATCTTGCAAAACATACAAGAGAGTTCTCACATCTTGGACTAATTTGTTTTTAAAGTTAGTCCTTTAAGAAATACAATAGTGAAATAACAGGGTCTTGTTTTTTACTCTCAGGATACTGGCCAAGATAGCTGAAACACTCAGACCAAAGGAAGTTGCCCTGGAGAGAACATTTCTTTGTAGAAAGGACAAAAATATTCAGGCCAGCCTTGCTTTCAAGTTTAACTTCCTTATTGAAATTCACTACCTGAACAAAAGAAAAGAATAAATCAAGTTAGTAAATAATAAAGTGATTGTAAATTATTCATTGACCTCAGTAATGCATATTTAAAATAAACATAAGAGATAATGACTGGCTGGGGATTGAGCAAAGCTCTTGATGTTACTGTGATTATTCCCATGTCTGTGTCTTCTGTTCTCCTTCATCTCTCCATCTACCCTTCCTTCTTTCACACAGATCACCTCTATCAAAATGACTCCTTAACATACAAATCAAAAGAGGGCAAATGGCCTTGGCCTGCACAGCGTGCACACGCGAACGCACACACACGCGCGCGCGCACACATACACATACACACACACATAAATTTTTTATTTAAAAGTGAGTAAAGAAACCAGTTATCTCATATATATAAGCTATTGCTTAAAAATTCTTTTAAAAAATGAATCTCCAGGGTATAATAAAGTACAAAGACAATCATCAGGGGACCTAAAAAAAAAACCCTAAGGAGCTAAATAATTAAGGAAAACAAAATAGGAGAAAGAAAGGAGAAAGGGTTGAATTAATAATCCATGGCCTAAATTCCTTTAGAAGAGGGAATAACAGAAGAGAAAGTTGTACAAATAATGTTTCCTTAGGAGATAAATAACAACTGGGGTGAAAAATGCAACACCAGGGACAAGATAGCATAGCCTTGAGAGTAGAGAGATCATTGTCAGGCTTAGCTTTTACAAGTTGGGGCACAGAGCGATCCTCATCTCATGTTGCTTTCCCCTGACATTGCTTTATTTATGAATGAATATTTTTAAGTCTGAGGCACAGCAGAAAGCAGAGAAAATGAAATAAGATCTATAAAGGCATAACATAGAAATGGCATATAAGAAAGCTTAAATTTAAGCTTAATCCTCACAAGCAACACAAAGATTAAAGAAGAGATGAATAAGCATGTTAATCAGAAATGAATTAGCATATAGATCAGAAAATAAAATTCAGAATAGATGGAAGGGAAAAGAATTACGTTAAAACAAAGAAAAACTTTGAAAAGGGTGTGGCAGAAGACTTAAAAGGCTTGTGGAGAAAGAAGATTTTGAGCTATTTGCTTGGCTTGGTGGGAGAAAAGAAGGGTAAAGGAAGGGGGAGGAATGGTGAATAAAAAGAAATTAATAAAGTAAATTCAGAAAACTCAGGATGGGTAGGCAAATATGAGCGTAGATGAGGTGGGGGGAGGAGGCTGTGGAAATAGTCTAGCATCAGAATGTAAGCCCAAATAATTGTAGGGACAAAGTACTTACTTAAAAGAGAAAAGGGGTTAAAATGCAAAAAAGCAAATGGAAGAAAACACTAGCCTAACAGTTATAACTTTAACTTAAATGGCTTAAATTACCCAATAAAATAAAAGAGAATGTCAGAATGGGGAAGAAAAAAACCTAATAATCTGCTGTATATAAGAAGTATTCTCATTGCCCCCACCCCAGGCTCTTAGTGAAAGAAGAGAAGCAAAATTTACTACAAGGATTCAGAAAAGATAAAGAATAACTTCTTCAAAGGACATGATACAAAATCCAAAAAAATCATCAGCATTTCTATGTAGTAATAACAAAACCCAGGAGGAAATAATAAAGGAAAAATCCATTCAAAATAATTACAAAAGCATAAAGCATATGGAAGCAATCTGCCAAGACAACTCAAGACAAATACCATTACAGAACATTCTTTAAAGACCTGTAGAATGACAGGAGAGGCAATCACTATTGCTTGTGTTCAGGCCACACCACTACAATAAAAATGACATAACTTAAATGGCCAAGAATGTATTCATTTGAAGGAACTAATGGTCTAAAATCCGAAGAGGAATAATGAAAATTAGGAATGCAAGTGGGGGAGGAGTGGAATTAGCACTGCCAGACTTCAAATTATGTTACAATGCAGCCATCAAATTAATTAAAGAAAAGGATAAATCAGTGGAAGAGATTAAGGAAACTTTAGAGGCAAAAGACCTAAAAAATCAAGTGTTTGATAAACCTGAAAACATATTACTTAGAGAACTCCCTATTTGACAAGAACTACTGGGGAAAAACTACTGGGAAGATAGCTTGGCACAATAAATTCAAAATGGATATGAGCTGATTGTAAAAGAGAAAGCAACAGGGAGAGAGACAGAGGAAGAAGGAAGAGAAAGGAAGGGAACAGAAGGGAAGGGAAGGAAATTGTTTTAAGTACCTTTCACAGTTAGCAATGGGGGATAAAAGTGTTCACAAAAGATACAACAGATCATTTAGATTACATGAAACTGAAAAACTTTTGCACTAACAAAATACAATGAGAATAAGAAGAGAAAGCATCAAGTAGAAATAGATCTTTGAATCAAATATCACAGGTTCTGATATCCAAGATATTTAGACATTTAAACCGTATAAATGATCAAGAATCATTTCCCAGTGTATGCATTAGCAAAGGAAATGCACAAATAGTTCATGAATCATGACAAATATTAAAAATTATTCAAAAATTGTTTCTAACTCCTAATATCGAGGGAAATGGAAATCACAGAAGCTCTACAGTTTCCCCTCACAACCAGGAAATTGGCCAAGCTGGCAAAATGGAAAAAGCCAATGTTGGAGAGGAAAGACAGGACTATTAACACATTGCTTGGTGGAGCTGTGAATCAAGCCAGTTATTCTGGAAAGCAATTTGGAATTATTTTTTAAAAACAAATGAACAAAACAGTGACTTTTACATGCCCATATCCTTTGGCCAGGATATGGTCCCAGAGCTCCAGGAGCAACAGCACTCTTCAGATGGGTTCTGCTTCCAGCCACCATTTTGTCAAGAAGCAACCTATGTGAAGATGCAGCCTGGCAACTGCTTCTGGGGAGACAGGAGCCCCAGCTACCAAAGACCCAGAAAAAGAAGATTTCTCCATGAAAGTCCTGTGAAATAATGTGATATCAGAAGCTGGTCCATTCCAATCAGTGGGAATGATATTAAAGAAAATGCTTTACCATCTTCTTTGCTGCCTTCAGTATGTGTTGTCTCCTCCTTTAGAATGTAAGTAAGGACTCTTACTTTTCAGTTGATATGACCAGGGCTTAGTCCAGTGCTTTACAATAGAGTAATGCTTAATAAGTGAATTTTCATTCATTAATTTGTTCATTCATGTCCGTATAGTGGTCAGGGTAGGGCACAAGGCAAGCTGTCCTTCCCCCATCCCTCATGAAAAGAAGCCTTAAAAGAGCCCTGACATGAATAGCAATCAGGAAGAGATGTTTTAAGAAAGCTCCAGGGAGCTTTTCAGACCCACTGAGTCATTCGTACTTCCTTCTCAATGACCCATAAAGGGTTGTCCACTCAAAGTTCAAACACTTCAGCATCAAGTCACATAAAACCAGATGAATTTAGGGGCTTATCCCCCAAATGCCTAAGCCCTGAGCTTGCTGTAGAGTCATTGTTCAGTTGTGTTGGACTCTTTGTGACCCCATTTGGAGTTTTCTTGCTATTTGCTTCTCTAGTTCATTTTATAGATGAGAAAACTGAAGCAAACAGGGTTAAATGACTTGCCCAGGATCACACAGCTAGTGAGTTCATGAGGCTTACTAGCTTCATATAAACTTCATTTGGCTTCTCCATATGAACTATTACAGTGTCAGCTGGAAGTGATTTGAATTCAAGTTGATGAGTCTTCCCAACTCCAGGCCCTGTACTCTATCCACTGTTCCATCTTGCTGTCCATAAGCACTGAGCTAGTGCATTAGACTATTAGCACCTTGAGAACAGGAACTGGTTTTGTCTTTCTTCCATATCTGCAGCACTTAGCATAGCATATTGTACATAGAGCTCACTTCATAAATGCTTGCTGCCTGGCTGAGCAGTATATCTGATTGGCTGGCATCATGAAGGACATCTTTGTGCATGTTCTGTTCAGCTCCTCAGCTGCAGATTGATGGATTGATTATTGAAAGTCCTGTTTTAATTGAAAATGTTGTACCTTTGGTAGAATATAAACTCACTGAATTCAGTGATGGCCTCATTTGTGGTGTCTTAACGTACAGTGTCTAACAGTACCTGAAACACAGTAGGTACTTAATCAATAAATGTTACTTTACCAATTAAAAATTATTAGAAGTAATTCTTCTTAGTGATATTGGATTTGTGTTAAAATAGGCTGTGAAGTCAAACTTACCTCCAATTTTGTTTTTCCCCTTCCCTCTTTATTCAGTCTTATTTCCCGCCTCCCCTCCGTCCTCCCACCCCTGGCAATCCCTGCCATTGGAATATATTTCAAAACATTGCCCAACACAGAATAATCAGCACATTCTTTTATGAATTTGAAATCAAGCCTCCTGGAAATGCTTAGTTTTCTTCCCACCTGCCCACATGTACTGAATGTTCCAGCTGACATGGTAATAGTTCATATCGAGAAGCCAGAGGAAGCTTATATCCTGTGCTGAAATTGAGTTCCTGTGTTTAAGGAAGGCAAGAAGACATTTTCTTTCACCTAATCAGCGCTCTCCTCTCTGGGGGTGCTCACATCATTAGATTCTAGTATTAAATTTGTTTGGGGAATGGTCAGCTTTTTCATGAATTCAGATTTTGCTGAAACCACATGCTCTGTATTATTTTCTTCTGTCCCTTGATACTCCCAGAGAAGGCTGAATAGCCAACCACCTCTAAATGGCTGTGGTATGCATGCCCCCTCTCACTTTTGGCAGAGGACTGGCATCCCTCGTCTCCCAGGACAAAGAGAGTGGCCAGGCTTCCCCAGAACAAAGCTGGTGGAGGTGGAAAGGCCTTCTTCAGAAGAAAAGCAGGCTTGAAAGCAGTCCTAGATGAAAGACGGTGGCGGCTAGGGGAAAAATGCAGTGACGTCATCTGAGTTCTTTCTGCTAAACAGCAGTGTTAGGAAATGCCAGCGTGAATAAGGCTGCTGGTACACTCCTGCCCTGAACTAGTGAGTTCAGAATGTTCTTTACATATTTGGGATTGGTCATCTTGCTCAGTGTTACCCTTTGTGAGAACAAGTGACTTCTGGATTGTCTGTTCACTGGGAACATTTTCAAATTATACTTTTAAAATGGATGTGGGGGGTGAGGTGCAGCTGGGTGGTACAGTGGATAGAGCACTGGCCCTGGAATCAGGAGGACCTGAGTTCAAATATAGCCTCAAGACACTTATTAGCTGTGTGACCCTGGGCAAGTCACAACCCCAGTTGCCTCCAAAAATAACTAAATAAAATGGATGTGCCAAATGCTAGTAAACCATAGACTTCTATGAACGTGTTTATCATCATCCTCATCCCCATGATTATTCTGGGCCCTCTAAAGGTCCATGTGCTGGGTGTTACATATTGCTAGTGGACAATTGCAGACAGAAAGTGGTCCTAAGGACACCATGAAATCCAGACTTGACTGGGCCAGGGAAGGTGCAGGGCAGCAGCTGGAGGGCATACATGCTGTGCTGGTATGCTTGTGACCTCAGAGGACCTAGAGAAAGCCCTCCAGCACATAGGGCAGGTACCCTGGACAGACTGTTGGAAAATAAGGATCCTTGTGGTTGTTAATATAGTTTGTCCTTCATTGTCAAAGAAGATCAGTGACACCGGGGGCGGTGTCTTGACTTGCACGTGAATTGGATTTCAGCGAGGGAGGGCTGTGCGAAATCACCAGCCTCACTCTCTCCTCCAGAGCCAGCTGGGTCCAGTGTCCAGGCATAGGTCAGGGCAACTGGAGATGGCCCAGCATGCAGTGAGAGACCCTGGCCTCTTTTAGCCAAGGTCTTTCCCAGGTCTTAATTTGACAACACACATTCAGTAGTTAAAGTCTAGGTAAGAACTGAGGCAAAAGGCAGCCTAGTTTACTTCCCAAAAAAAGCAATCTGGGAGGGGAAGATGCTCAGAGTTTCTGGTCAGAGCAGAAACAATGGCTATTTACATTTAACTCTGAGCCATCAAAACTGGAGAATATGGATGGCTAAGTCACAAAGGATGGAGAGCTGGAAGTGAGTGGGCTATGACCTGTGTAATTATCCAACTGCTATAAGACTTGTCACATTTTTTCTTGTGTGATCAGGTTTTGGTGCATGCTCAGGTGACCTAAGATGGAAGCAGCCATTTAAGAAATGACAGGAACCTGCTTCTGGGAGAAGACATCTTGCTGCTCCCCCACCCCAGGGTGGACACAGCCTTTTCCTTTGCCTGTGTAGCCAGAACAGGGTTGTCTTTAAAAGTACCAGCCTGGGATGGTTTTTCTCTCATTCTGGCAGCACTGGTGGGGAGTGGGGAGGGTTGGGGTAAAGGCCCTATTCACCCAGAGCGTGTTCTCCATGAACTAAACTAGGGGGAGGATGGGCTACCTTCCCCCTCTACCCCTCCCCCTTTTAAGAAATTCTGAACTTAAGAGATAAAACAAGCATTTCCTAAACACATTAGAATAGAAAAAAAGATGATCACACCTGAACTGAAAGTCTATTATGTACAACTTGTTATTCCTTTTAAATATACAATCAAGTTATCATATTTCTTTTTTTCTTCCCTCCCCCTGGTTGCTACCATTTGATACGTGTGTGTGAGTGTGTGTGTGTGTGTGTGTGTGTGTGTGTGTGTGTGTGTGTGTGTGTAAGTAAAACAATTCCATACATACTTCTATTTGTCAGTTCTTTCTCTGGATGCAGATGGCTTCTTCCTTCATATGTCCTTTGGAGTTAATTTGGGTATTTATGATACTCAAAATGACTTAATCACTCAAAGTCATTCTTAAAACATTATTGCTGCCACTGTATAGAGCGTTTTCTTGGTTCTGCTCTTCATTATTTCCTGTAAGTTTCTCCATGTTTTCCTAAGATCATTGAGCTAGTCATTTCTTACAGTACATTAATATTCCATCACAGTCATATACCACAGCTTGTTCAGCCATTCCCTCTATCCTTTAGGCTCTGTGGCCCTGAGACTCCAGCTTGGACTTTGTGCCTTGTTTTGCTTGGTTTTTTTTAGTCCTAGACTCAGGTGGCGGGGTCCTCCCCCAGGAGCTTGAATCATTGTGATCCTGGTGTCAAGATTCCAGGTTGGATGTTCAGGAGGGAAGCCTTGAAGGGACATAAACCCAGGGCCGTTTTTGACTTAGACCTTTGTGGGTGTGTCGCTATATAGAAACTGAATGAAACGGTGAACCCCTCCCTTCCTCAGAGTCTAAGGGGCTATAAGGGAGCAGGGAGAGAATTATGCCTCCCAAGTTTGGGGGTTAGAATGGTTTTTTTTTTTCTTGCAAAAGCTCCTTTGATTGATAAATGATTAAATGGAATTTAATGGAGTGGTTGGGGAGCCCCTAAAATTGGGGAAATATTTGGGGTGACCTGAGCCAGTGGCAAAGAAACTCCCAAACTCCCTTAGGAGTTCTGGAGAGCCTTGGAGGAGGGCTTCAAAGTATCGGAGTTGACTTTCAGGCAATGAGAGCTGGGATAATTGTTGCTCCATTTGGTTACATAAGTAATAATATCAAAGCTACAAAACAAGATTCAGAGTGTTTGCTGATGTGTTATCTTATATCCTAGGCCTCGCAATGAATGAGTATATGAGTGTACCTCCTCCCTTCCAAAAGGAAAGCAGCTTTCATCATTGATGACCACATTCCCTTTTGTTGGATACTGTATCCTCCCTTGGCTCTATTCTGATCTACCATCTGAGGCTCCTTATCTTTCTTGTACTCTCTGCAGCATTTACACTGTTGACCACTCTCTGCTCATGAGCAGGGTCCTGATCCTCCCTCCAAATGCTTCTCCTCAGTCTCATGTGCTGGATCATCATGCATATTCCACTCCTTCCTGTGAACGTATACCAGTGGTGTGTGCTGGTCAGGGTTTTACAGCTGGGGCTCCAAAAAAGAAATGTACACACTTCTAAGTTCACTTACAACATTCACATTTTCTTCATCACTTACTCAAATCTAGACAATCAGCAAAACAATCCCTGGAGCCCCGATTTGTAGCTGTAGCTGATTTTCAGGGTGTGAATGTTCACATCGAAAATTTAACGATAGTAGCTAGTTGAGCTGGCTCCCTGAACACCCTTGCTACCCTAGGGCTTTGGCTCCCTTCTCTCTATATACCTTCCCACTTGGTGCCTTTTCAGATCCCATGGATTTAAGTACCATTTCTATGTAGACAACTCTGAGATGTATAGATCCAGCCCTAGTTTCTCACCTGTGTTCTAGTCTTCTACCTCTGGCTACATAGAGGACATCTCAACCCCTGTAGCCTGTAGTCCTTTCAAAGGTGGCATGTCTGAAACAGAACTCATCACCTCCTTCCCCCCCCCCCAAACCTTCCCCTGTTTTGAACTTCCTCATGCCTGTCTATGGCATTGCCATCCTTCCAGTCATCCAGATGTACCACCTGGAAGTCACGTCCTCCTCATTCTGCTTCACCTTCTTCCCTCCACCCCCATAGATAATTCATTGTCTTGTCATTACTACCCCCTCAACATTTCTCACATCTTCCCCTTCTCTCTGTTTACCCAATCACTGCCCTCATCACCCCTCCAGTGGCCTCCTAATTGGTCACCCTACCTCAAGCGTCCCTCCCATCTCCAATTCATCTTCCACACAATTGCCGAAGTGATTTTCCCAAACTACGTCACTTCACTATTCAGTGAATGCCTCTAGAATCAATTACAAACTCATCCATTTGGCATTTAAAACCCCTCCCAACCTGGTTCCAGTCTGCATCTCCAGCCTTATTACATTAGTCCCCCCCCCCCCTTGCATCCTGTACTCCAGTCAAATTCTTCTTCCTTTTCTTTACAAAGGACCCTTCACTCACATTTTTGCACCTTTGAAAGCCTCTCTCCCCTGCCTGGAACTCACTTTCTGCTCATCTCCACTGATTATATCTCCCAGTTTCCTTGAAACGTGTGTCTTCTTCTATATGAGGTCTTTCTCAGTGTTCCCAGCTGTTACTGCCCTCTGTCTTCCTGCATTATTTTGTATTTAGGTATTTGTTTCTTATTTATTCTGTAAGGTGGAGGGGAGATTGGTCAATGAGGCTTGGGCCTCCCAGTACAAATGCTTGGAAAGAGGCTCATTAACATCAAAATGGGGGACTCTCACTGGCCAGGCCCCATTACACTGCTACATGGATATGTTGTCTCCCAAGGGATGAAGTAAGCTCCTTGAAGACAAGGACCCATTATGTTTTCCCTTTGTGTTCCCATCCCCTAGCAGGTGTCCTGAACAGAGCAAGTGCTTAATTAAGTATGATTAAAGTGGTTATTGCCTTTAGAATAAAATACAAAGTTGCTCAGCTTGGTATTTAAGGCCCCCAATGGTGTGACCCTGACTTACTTATCAAGCCTTATTTCACATTACTTCCTTTCACATAGTCTAATCGAAATGAACTTCTAAACTTTCCCTGATCTTAACATTCCTTCACCTATGTTCCCGCTCCTCTTTGGCAGTCTCTCTTGCCTGTGATTGCTTCCTCCTAAGCTCATCTTCTGAGGATCAGGAGCTTCCTTCCAGGCTTAGTTACTTTATTAAGCTTTTTACAGATAATATCTCCTTTGATCCTTACCACAATCCTGGGAGGGAGGTGCTATTATCATCTCCTTTTTACAGCCGAGGTAAATAAAGGCAAAATGACTCACCCAGGGTCATACAGCTAGTATCTGAGCTTGCCTCCATGAGATGAAGGAACTGACTAGGGTGCAGGACTTTATCCAAAGGACTAGGTTCATTTCTGTATTTTTATTTGCTTTTCCTCTTCTAAACACTTCACCACACTCCAGCATGGGCAGACCCTTGCCATTGCTCCTACCCCTATAGTAAGAGAGCAGAGCCTCTGTGACTTCAGTCCTGGGATCTGGGCTCTCTCAGCGATGCTGGCTGGCAGTGGGGATTCCTCCGGTTTTTCAGCCTCCTCTCCCTTGCTTTTCTTGACAAGAGAAACACCTTAGTTTGCTTTGAAATCCGACTGTCAAGAATAGCAAACTAATGACTTTAAAGCTCTTTGAAAAAAAAAACCACCACCAAATCTATTTCTGCGTGCTAAGAATGACTAATTCAAAGCCACTCATTAATCCTGGAATGCTTTCCTAGCATAGTCACTAGACCTAAAGAATTGGTGGTGACCAACCCCCACTCAAATGTATTTTTAGCCCATCCTTCTCTTTCCTTCCCTGAGTCTCTGGATTATGTGGACATATCTGCTGACATTCTGGGAGCCCAAAGTTCAGATTCAATGAGTCGGAAAAGGGACAAAACCAAAGACATCAAGAAAATGCTCAAATTCTTGTTCCAGACAGGTTCATTCAGATGACTTGGGTAAAAAGACTGTTGAGATTATTGAGCTGGATTGAAAGAATTTATATGATACACATAAGGAAGTAGGTGATGTGGTACAGCTGAGTCAGAGGACCCAAATTCAAATCCTGATTCTGCCCTTTTATGTGATCTTGGACAAATCACTTAAAATCACTCTAGGATTCAGTTTCCTCATTTGTAAAATGAAGGGGTTGAACTAGATGACCTTTTAGGTCCCCTCCAGCTCTCAATCTACAATCCCATATAAGAGTTTAGAAAAATCTCCATTTAACACTGATTCCAGGTGAATTTCAATTCAGCTGTGGAGCAAATGTATATAAGGCGCTTGGTTAGGTGCTGTAGAGAATACACAAATATGCAATTTACATATATGTCCATCAGACATATATAGATGCAAATAGCCACATGAGAAGGAGAATGCAAAGGGCTTCCTATGGAATCACCAAGGGAATTCCTTCTGACTGAGAGCTGCAAAAAAGATTCCTTGGAGGAGGTGGCATTTAATAAGAAGGACAATTTTGATAGGCAGAAGGGGATTTCAGGAAGAAGGAATAATGTTTGTGAGCAATAGTGACTGACATTGACATAGTTCTTGGATGGATTATTTCACTTGATTCTCTCAACAGTCACCCCTATCAGATAATAACTATGGGTATAATTATCTCCATTTTACAAAGGAGGAAACTCAGGCTCCAAGAATTCAATATTTCCTGGGTTACACAGCTAGTAACTGTCAGAGGCAAAATTCAAACCCAGGACTTCCTTATTCCTGTCCATCACATTTATCCATCTGCTAGGCTGTGTGGTGGGTAAGGTGCCGAAACAGAGTCAGGAAGACTTGAGTTTTATTATTGCCGCAGTCGCTTACTAGTAGTGTGACCCTGGGCAAGTCACATCATCTCTCTGGGCCTCAGTTTCCTTCTCTGTAAAACAGGGATAATAAGAGCTACTTCTCAGGGCTGGTATGAGGATGAAATGAGGTAATAGTTGTAAAATGTTTCTGTTGACCTTAAAGTGTTTACATATAAATGCTAGCCTGCTATTTTGAATCTAAGTGTCTTAGAGACTGGTTTTGCTACTAAGATTAATAACTCACACTTAGCATTTTCCTCATACTAATCCTATGTAAATATGATTGTCATTATATTACAGAGAAGGACTAGGGCCCGGGAGGCTCAGTCCCTGCCTGTGATCACTCAGCCTTGTTTCTGAGGCAGGTTTTCAACTTATGGCAACTCTGCCTCACTTCAATCACATTCATGTGCAAATCAAGACATCACTCAATGCATATTGTGATGTCATTGGTCTTGAAAATAAAGGAAGCACAAGGAACATGGGAGTCTAGGATTAGGCCTCTTCCCGGTGCTTCTAACAGAGGCAGAAGACAAGGGAAATCTGTGTTAGCTCCATAAATTCTCTATAACTGAGAGGTCTGTTTTCTACATAAAGGAAGGTGCTTCTGCAACCAACAAGCATTTCTTGAGAACCGGTCCTGTGCCAGGCTCTGTGCTAAACATGGGGGATAGGAAGAAAGACAAAAACAAGGCCTTGTCTTCAGGGAGCTTACAATCTAACAGGGAAATCAACACATCGACAACTTAGATACAAGTAAGCTCATAGATGGGAAAATTAGACACAATCACCACAGAGAAGGTCCTGGCATTAAGGGGGATTAGAAGAGGTTTCTTTTAGAAGGTTGGATTGTAGCTGAGAATTGAAGAAATCCCGGGAAACTAGGAAGAGGATGTAAGGGAGGGAAGAGAGCTCCAGTGAGGGGACAGCCAGTGAAAATGTCTGCAGTCAGGGGTGACATGGAGGCCAGGGCTGCTGAAGTGTGGAGGCTGGAGCTATGGAAGGAGTGAGATGACTGTAAGGCAGGACCCTGCAAGGTTGTGAAGGGTCAAGAGAACTCTGGAATTAGGCCCAGAGAGTTATAAAACTGTATACCCTCTGACCCAGCAAGACCACTGTTAAGTCTGTTTCCCAAGGTGATCAGGGAAAAAGAAAAGAACCTATATGTTCTAAAACATGTTCTAAACAAATCTCTCGGTGGTGACAAAGAACCAGAAATTTGAGAGGATGCCCATCAGTTGGGGAATGACTAAACAAGCTGTGGTGTATGATGGTGATGGAATACTACTGTGCTGTAAGAAATGAGGAGCAGGTAGATTTTAGAAAAACATGGGAAGATTTACATGAAATACAGAAGAGTGAAATGAACAGAATCAAGAGAACATTGTATACAGTAAGAGCAATGTTGTTCAAAGAATAACTGTGAATGACTGAGCTATTCTGAGTACTGTAAACATTCAAATCCACTACAAAGGACCTATGAAGGAAGATGCCGTCCACCTCCAGAGAAAGAAATGATAAACAGAAGTGCTCATAGTATGGTTTTAGGGTGTGTGTGTGTGTGTGTGTGTGTGTGTGTGTGTGTGTGTGTGTGTGTATGTGTGAAGTGGTAGCCTTCTCTAGTTCGAGGTGAGGACAGAGGGAAGGAGGGGAGGAGACAGTTCAAAACTTAAAATGTAACAAAAAAATTAATTAAAAAAACAAACAGTGAGTTCTAAAAATGTTTAATTAATATATTTTTAAATATCAAAATATGTTTTACTTTGGCACTCTTTCAGATCTGATTTGAATTACAGTTGCCAGGACAGTGCAAATGGAAATTGGTGCAGGACCATGTGCTTTGGACACAGAAGGGGCTTTGGGGTAAGCCATTGTGAGGTGGAGCCAGAAGATATCCACAGTGTAATTCCCATGGGCCAGGACTGCCCAGAACATCCCTCTCAGTCTTCTTCAGGCAATGATCATAAAAACTGAATAAAAGTCCTTTAACAAGTACAAAAACTGCCATGGGCTGCTTTACACTTTGACAACAGTTGTAAGTTAGCTGGATAACTAAAAAAAATGATGCAGATGTTTGAATCCAGTGCTACAGGTAGGCTCACAGAATTAAACCCAAAGGATTTGTAAAATCAGAATGAAACCATTGTAACTACAATGTCAAAGTCAGGAGAGGAAAACAAATTATCTCTGTATTCAAGGATTATAGAGCCATAGAATGAAGCCTTTAAAAAAAGGAAAGAAAGAAATGGTTAAGTACACTGGACTAGAAACAAGATACAGCATGCAGAATGTTTTTCTGAACTTCTCTACAAATTCCAAAAAAGCATTATGAAATAGCTTACTAGGAAAAAAGGCATTCCCTAAGGCATCACCCTGCATCAACATTGCCAACTTAGAGGCAGAAACAGAATGCGATACCTCCTCAAACTACTGATTTAAAATGCTCTATCTCTAAATCAGTGTACGAAACAAACAAAAAACCCCAAACCCAACATAACTTGAATTTCTTCTCAGTTAAAAAAATCTCTTTAACCTTTAACCAGATTTATGTTTAAGAAAGAAATTCTTGATACTCACTTGAGATACTTCAGAGCTACCACTGGAAGAAAAGGTCACTCCTAACTTCCCTTCCCACCTTCCACTCCTTCGACCTAAGAGAAAACTTTCAGGGTCTCTTGTTTATTTGCTGCTATCCTCTAAATGTGGGCATTTGCTGCCATGCTATAGTGTTGATCTGCCAAAAAGAGTGGGAGGAGGGGAAACCATGGGAAGTTTGAAGAGAGATGAAAAGGTTTGGAAGAATCACTGTGGAGAATGAGATAATGAGTGATTAGGAAGGTATAGTATGCCATGCAGCAGTGAGGGCCCAGTTATGTAATATAGATTTGTAGTGGACCCAGTCAGAAAGGTTGCATGATTTTCTTCACCTTCATTCAGCTGTGCATGTATGAAAATGCAGAATGGTGGGAGTGTCCAAAGGGCGAGATTTGGTTGGGCATAATTGGTGATGTGATAAATGGGGCTAGAAATTCAACAGAGGAGGAGAGTGTAGAGCTGCATTGGTTCAGCAAGGAGTTAAGATAAGGAGAAGAGGATAGAGTGGCTAGTGCAGGGGAGATGGTCAGTGAGGGAACTGAGGGAGCAAGGGCATAGTGAGGATGAAGAGTAAGGTTATCTAAGGGAGAGGGAGAGGTAAAAAGTCAATAGATTATAGTCAGAGAAGGGGATTTCAAAATTCTTGAATGAAGAGGTGGTTCATTTGAGGGTGATAGCAATATTAAGGGTATGACCATCTTTGTGTGCAGCTAAAGCAGGCTGAAGGAATAACTCGTGGGAGGTGAGTAGGTTGAGGAACTGAGTGGTTAGGATATTTGGGAGCACATCAATGTATATGTTGGAGTCCTCTAATATGAGGGCAGGAGTTAGAGAGGAGAGAAAAATTGTAAGCCAAGTAGCAAACTCATTGAGAAAAGTTTATAGACCTAGGGGTTTATAGACAATCACTACCAGAATTTTGAATTGATTATATGATGATATGAATAGCATGAACTTCAAAGGAAGAGATTACTGAGTGATGGAGGAAGGAGGAAACCCTGGAAGTGGCGATGGGGAGTGAGGAGGATTCCAACTCTGTGAATTCCTGAAAGAATTTTTAGAAGCTCTTCACGTCAATCCCAGTACTGGAGAACTGGAAGAGATCAGGAGTCATCCAGGTGAACTCACCCATGAACGAAATCTCTACTATAATGTACCCAACAAGTGGGTGTCCAGCAAGGCTGGGAGCTGGCCTCTCAAGGGAGCCCATTTACTTTGGGCTGTTTCTACACGTTAGGAAGTTTTTTCCTGATATGGAGCCTAAATTGGCATCTGAAGCTTCCACCCATTGTTCCAGCCGTTTGGCCTCTGAGGCCAAAGAAAACAAGCCTAATCCCTCTTCCCCATAACAGCCCCTCAAATATTTGTGGGCAGCTATTAAGTTAAGCCCTCTTGCCACCCCCACTCACACTGGGCTAAACATGCCTAGTTTCTCAACATCTACATTCATGTCCTCATGAGACATGGACATGGACCTTTACCATCCTGCATGCCCACCTCCAGACACTCTCTGTAACTTACAAACATCATCTTAACCCTGGCACCCAGAACTGAACCAAATGCTCCTCCCAAGGTCTGATGAGGGCAGGCTGTGGTGGAAGTGTTACCTCCCTGTTTTCAGATGTTGTCCCTCATTTAATGCAGCCTAAGATTCCATTAACTTTGAGGTTGCCTCATCATACTGCTGACTCATATCAGGATTACAATCCACTTCAACCCTCAGAACTTTTTCAGAACAAATACTCTCTAATCACCCTTCATGCGTCTTGTACTAGTGAGGCGGGGTTTTTTTTTTGTATCCAAACACAAACTTTAATTTCCATTGAATTTGACTGTACTACGCCCAGATGCATACTGTAGCCTATCAAGATCCTTTGGGATCTCAGCTCTTTCATCCACTAGGTTGGCTATCCCTCCTAGCACAAATGTGCTGAGCCTGTCATCTATACTTTTATCCATGTTGTTGATAAAAATGTTCAATAGGGCAGGGACAAACACAGATCCCTGAGCTGCTCCAGTAGAGGACTCCTGGGAAAAGGTAGGGCTTTTAGGTCCAATGGTTTCTCATTTCCAGTCTTCAGAAAGGTTTACCTGCCAAGGATGGACTGAGGAGCCCTTCCAGACCTTCCTTATGCTATTCCTAGAACAGATTTGCTTGATCCTAGAGATCCTTGTCTCCATCCCCACCCACTCACCCCCAAGTCTTCATATACCCTGGGGAAAATACAAAATTGCATCATCAAGATGGAAGTCATTACACAATTTCTTCTATTCACCATAATGACAGAGATTTTTAGCTTTTTTAAAAAATAAAAAAAACAAAACAAGTCCATCTGAGGAAGTTTATAGCTTGATCCTAAGCATTTAGCTAATATTTTTACAGCCTATTATCACCTCTTAATAATTTGACAACCCTATTCAACCTCCCTTCCTTAGTCTCAAGGACAATTCCACATTCACACTCACTTCCCCTTCAGTCTGGTACCAACCTCCCATCTAATTCACCAGTTTGTCCCACCCACTAATTCACTCCATCAATTCGCGTATTCCTCTAATTGCTTCTTTTATCTTTTCTTAATTTGATCCGTCTTGCCAACAATCTTCTCCTGAACCTACTTGAGACTACTCCTTCAGCTCCTACTCCTTAATGCCTCCTGATCCTCCTTAATCCTTTCATTCACTCCTTCAATCGCCCTGATCCTACTCAGTCTCTTTCCAGCCAGAAATAGAATCTATACAAGTATCTGGATTATCTTCAAATTTTCTTCAATGTCTTCCAGATTTTTTCTCCCTCAAGTCAATATCTGACCTACTTCACTGGTCCAAACTCCTCCAAGTCACCCACATGAACTTCTCTTTATTTCTTTTCTTACTCCTTCCACAGAAGTAGGAAGTCAAAATGTGTATGTGTGTATGTGTGTGTGTATATACATATATGTGTGTACATATATACATGTATCTATGTATAGTTATTGTGCTAATTAAATATTGTATTTCATTTATATCTGGCCCAGGCACAAGAAATATGAATGAAAACTTATGAGATGAGCAATTTTGCTGATTGGGTTGTTAATGATTTTATTAATATTCTATGTGTAAATGAAACAAAATTTGGAGTATTGCAATTTAAATGGTTATCAGTTAGATTCTAAGGCAAACAAGGAGCATCTGTTGTTAAGCATCCTGGTAAGAGTGAGTTGTGCGGGATGGTGCATTAGAACTTTTGCTTCTTCTCACAGGTCATCTGTTTCTGGCACCATATTCTCTTCTATTGGCACTGGAGTGATTGTTATGGGAGCATTCTCTGATATCCATCCTTTCGGAGTTCTATTGAAGGACCGCCGGCTGGAAAGAGGATTGCCAAAAGCCATGAACCTGGGATCTGTTAGCAGGAGCAAGTCATAATCGGGAACTTTGAATCTGACCATTTTGGATGCTTTCTCAAACCCTCCAAATGGCGTGGCAACTCTGTGCAGAGAGTGAAAAGAAATATAGAAAAGCTTAGTTACTTTAATATCAAAAGGACCTGAGTCGAAAAGAGCCTCAGGCCATAGATCAACCTCTTCATTTTATGAATGAGGAAACTGAGGCCTGAGGAGATGAGATTTGGCCAAGGTTCCAGAGAGCTGAGATTCAAAGGAAACTTGAATGTGGTGCCATTCCCAAAGACCAACAGACCTAGCATCTTTGCTGCTCTCAGAAGGCTCCCAGCAAAGTCCTAGTCTTAGATTTCATATGAGACAGATATTCTCCTGTTACATATAGGTGAAATGCATGTATTTGTCCAGGTTTTTTTGCTTCATTTAATGGTTTTTAGTTTGTATCAGATTCTGTTTGAGTCCTGTCTCCCCTGCCTCTGACACTTACTACCTGTAAGACTTTGGCCAAATTACTTTCCCTCATGGACCTCAGTTTCTCCATCTGTAAAAGGAGGAGGCTGGTTCTGATGGCCTCTGAGGTTTTTCCAGGTCCAGATCTCCTGTTTATTCATGGGTTTGGTTTTGTTTCCAAATGCCATTGTTGATTGTGAGCCTTGCTTGTACTGTCTATCATCCTTAAGCAAAGCTGGTTTTTTAAGCTCCACTCCTGACACACCATAATCAGCCCAAGATGAAAAGTTATGAAGTGAAGGCTAGTTTGTTCAGTGGCATGCAGAATTTCCAAGACCAGTTGGAAAGTTAAGTTAACAGCTGTCTACCCATGTTCTTGTTCTATCATTGCCACTGACCCCACAATGGGAGCTGGCTTCCAAGCATCCCCTGTAACCATAAAAACCCACCCGCTAATAATGTGCCTCAGATGATTTCCATATCTCACAGGATTGTGGATCTAAATGCGGAAAGGATTTCAGACCCGTCTTGTCCAGCCTCTTCATTTTATAGATTAGGACACTCGTTTCACAGGTGAGGAAACTGAAGTGTCCAATTTAGTGTTTTTGCATCCACCTCTCCAAATCATCCTATACACAGAAGCCAACATGGTTTTCTTAAGCACAGACCTGACCCAAACACACCATGCTGCTCATGGACTCCAGAAGCTGCCACATCCCAATGCTTCCCTTAACAGACGAAGAAGCCAAGGTCCAGAGGGGAAGTTACTTGCCCAAGGTCACACTAGGATGTGTCAGACAGGACTTAACCCCAGTTGTTCCTGGCTCTGAGCTCAGAATCTTTCCAGGTCCTACATCCAACAATCATTTTTATCATTCCTTATTCTTGAGGTGGTAGAGGATTCGAGCAGAGAAGGGAATGGCAAATCCCTCCATTGCCTTTGCCAAGAAGGCCCCCAGATGGTGTCTGAAGAGTTGGACATGAGGGAAACAACGCAACCACAACAACAGAGGATGGGAAAAGCCGGTCACTGACTACAACGAGCTTGTCTCCATTTAAAAAAGTGTTTTCATTCATGACACCCTTCTAGGCCAAAGCTATTTAACCCGGAGTCCACAGATTCTGATTGGAGACCTCATCCCCAAGGGCTCTAGATTTCAGTCTGTGGACTTGTATGGGGAAAAAAATGGCATCTTTCTTTTCACTAACCAAGTGGAACTTAACATTTTCTGTGATTACAAATAGGCAAGAAACAGGATTCTGAAAAAGGCCTCACCAGACTTTCACGGGGATCTGGGATGTCAGGCAAGGGTGAGAAGTCTTGCTCTACATAAATTGTTGTAGAGTCTCTGCACTGGGCCTGGATTTCTCAGCTGAGGGGATCCCAGGTGAGGAAACTCTCTCCATCAACGTGGCGTGCCCCTTTCTATAATTTCTAGTCCTAGAGGTTTGCCCAGAGCATGGAAAGGCTAAAGGGATTCAACCAGGATCATGCAGCCAGCGTATGTCAAGGCTAGAACCTTCAGGGCCTCCCAAATATAGGTTGGACCTAAAATGTTATTACAGAAAGAACGCACATAAACATTCACACATATGTATATGCTTCTCTTGGCCTGTTTGTCCTCAGATGTGCCAAGACCAAAGCATCTAGATGGGAAGCATTTCTCTAAATCTCTCAAGCATTCAGTAGCCTCAAGCACCATCTTCCGCATGGAGACTGGACTGACCCTGCTCACCAACCCAGAAGTGATTTCTGACATCAGCTCTGAGCTCTGGGGCCTGGAAATCTCTCACGGCTTGCACACCCCGTCTCAGATCACAGTTGTTTGGATCACAGTTACATGCAGATCTTTCTCTGCATGACAGCAGAGACCATGTTATCTTCTCTATGTCATTCACTTAAATACAGTATAGCAATGAGAGAGAATGTGGCTCTTGAAGTACTTTAAAGGGGTGATACTCAAGGTAAGTCTCCTGTCACCCAACAGGGCAAGCTAAGGCTGGCTGATTACCTAGGAGGAGCTCCTGCTTACGGTGAGAATTTAACTCAATAACCTCTGCAGCCTTTGTTCCCAAAGGTGTCTCTCCCGGAGCCCATAGATACTGTGACTCTGCCATTAACCCTAGAAATGCCTCTGAAGCTGCCATCCTGATTGTCTGATTCTATGGCCCATGGGAAACATTCAATACATACAAGCCCCACCTCCACAGGCCATGTTTTTATGATGTCAAATAGCTAGTCAGCACAGGGAACAAAACCAGTCCAACCAGTTCCATGTTACGGAAATGAAATACCCAGTAGAGTTCATTTCTCACCTTTCGTGGTGTAATGTTTAACGAGTAATATGGACCACTCTCTTTACTATTGAAAATGCATTGTAGACCTTGATTGAGAGCTCTATTTTTAGGAACTCAAGGTGGGAAGGACCAGAGAGATAACCTGGTGCAACCTTGTCATTTTGAGGATGATGAAATGGGGGCCTGGAGGGCCCATAGAGTGACTTATCCAAGGTCACACAGAGATAGAATAACAGAGTTCAGAATCAAACTCTGATCCACTAAAATGGAAACCACATCTAGGGCTCTTTCTATTACATTCACTGTTGTCAAACTTTTGTCTTGGGACACCTTTATACTCTTTTTTTTTTTTTTTTGCAGCAGTCGGGTTAAATGACTTGCCCAGGGTCACATAGCTAGTAAGTGTCTGAGGCTGGATTTGAACTCAGGTCTTTCCAAGTAGGTAGAGCTGGTGCTCTGTCCCCTGTGCCACCTGGCTGCCCTGACCCCTTTACACTCTAAAAAATTGTTGACAACCTCCAATAAGCTTTTGTTTGTGTGGGTTATATCCGTCCATATTTGCTATTTTAGAAGTGAAAGCTGATACATTTTAAAAGGTATTTTTTAATTCCTTTAAAAGTAACAATAACCCATTGCATGTTAACATAAGTGACATTTTTTAATGAAAAATAACTATTTTCCAAAACAAAAATCAGTGAGAAAAGTAGCCTTGTTTTCCATATTTTTTTTTTGCCCATATCTATTTTGTCTGCTCTAATAGAAGACAGCTGGACTCTCATAGCTGCTTCCACATTCAATTTGTTACTTTGGTTGAGATACAACGTGTCCCCAAAGTCTTAGTGTGGTTTTAAGCTGCCAAATTAAGGAGGGGGGGGGATATGTGTGATACTCAAGAAAAAGTGTGCACCTTCACACGAAGAAGATCTGGTCCCACAGATGTGGAGCTGGGAAGGGAGGGGACGTCAGAGGCAAACGACACTTAGCAGGATTATAAAAAATCATTCCAGCCTCTCGGAACCCCCCAAAGGGTTTTGGAGACCCCCAGGGGTCTAGAAACTATATCTTGAGAATAACTGCTCTATACCATGACTGATCTTAAGAAAACTGCCCAGTTTCTGTAATAATTGCCTTTTTAATTTAATTTTTAATAATTTTCTTTAGGAATGGTGGGAATTGAGTATTTCTGTCTTTTAGTGGAATTTGATCCATTGATCTAATTGTTTTCTCTCTCTCCCTCTCTTTCTCTCTCTCTCTCTCTCTCTCTCTCTCTCTCTCTCTCTCTCTCTCTCTCTCTCTCCCTCCCTCCCTCTCTCTCTCTTTTTCTCTCCCTCTCTATTTACCTTTCTTTCTTCTCTTTCTCTCTCTCTCCTCTCCTCTCTCTCTCTCCTCTCTCTCTCCCCCTCTCCCTCTCATTTTCTCTCCATATATGTATGTATATTTATACACATAAATGTATATACATGCACACACATTTTTTTTCCCCTTTGTCTTACTGGATTCACTCAAAAGAGAAGGAAATCAGGCCTGTGGGTTTATTTTTTCTTTCATTTAGCTATCCTTGCCTCATCATTCCCATCACCTTCCTGTAGCTGTTATTTTCCAGTCTCTCAAATGAGAGAATACTTCTCTCCCCACCCCCCACCCCCGATTGAATCAGTGAGATTGCTGTGGGATCGGCAGGGGTTCAGTCAATACCCACTGTCATGGTCTCCACAGCTAGACTTCTTTCCTTGCTGTTTCATAACAGGGTATTTTGACAAGCTTGAGCTGGGCTGGCCTTTGTTGAAAGTCTTCATTGTTTTTACTACCCAGAACTGGGAGGCTTAATGACAAACACATGTGACACACACAGGGAGAGAATGAGGCAGCTTGTGGGGTTGCTTAAGGATGCACCATATTCCAGTTGCATCTGAAGTTCATATGACTGAAATTTCCTCCAAAGGCCTTGGTCACAAGCTTTTGCTCCCTCATTTAGCAACTCTAACCCTGACTCTTTGGCGTGAACATCCTTGGAGTTGACTTCATTACACTGGGTTTTAGACTCTGGTGGATTTTGAGGAAGATTGTAGATGGGAGAGGACTACATACCTATGTGAACACCCTTGATCTATTATTCACTCCCTGTGTGAATCTGGGACCCAAGCCATCCCCTACCTTGACTTCCATTTCCTGATCCATAAAATGTGAGCCTTGGACTTGATCAGGGGTTCTTAATCTTTTTTGCCTTATGGACCTCCTTGGGCAGTTTGGGGAAGACTATGAAGACCTCTTCTCAGAATTGTGGTTTGAAAATGCATAAAATAAAATACATAGGATTATAAAGAAAGCCAATTCGATTGGAATGTAGTTTAATATATATATGTGTATGTGTGTGTGTGTGTGTGTGTGTGTGTGTGTGTGTGTGTGTGTTTTGGTTTTTTATAAAGGTCCTGGATCCACGTTAAGAATTCTTGAGCTACATGATGTTGAAGTTTCCTCTTCAAGCCCCAAACACTAGGAGTAAGACTTCAGTTTCCCTCAGATAAGCATGAACCAAAGGATTGCTTGTTAAATGCCTTTAACTGGCATTTTAGCATTGTAATCTATAAGGATTAGGGGGGCTGGAGATTCCATTTGGGTCCACATTGCACACTTTATATCAAGAGAAATGGGTTCAGGACCTAGATATGCAAGGTCAGAAT